>JAEQBH010005593.1:0-469965 GCA_016808115.1 Tetrastigma voinierianum | reverse complement strand
CACCATATTTAGACCTCACTCTCTAGCTAGAATACTGCTAGTCTAATCCTGGTAGTATAAGAGGTAATTCCATAGTTCACCACCTTCTCGACGAGCATGAACCAATGGTCCGGTCACCATCTGCCCTCCCCAATGAATGTGTCTGGAGGATGATGCGCCTTAAACCTATGGAGGTTACTAGGATTTCCCTGACTACCTCTACGCTTGGGGTCTCGTGCGATAGCACCGCAATACTCCACACCAACAAAGGCCCCACATCAAACACCGCGGTGCCCGACCATTACCCCCGCGACGCCCTACGTCCCGTCCCTCTACTAGCCATCTATACAATTAATACGGCGCTTAATTACTACAAAGATTCTAAGGCATAAATACGCCCGAGACACTAATCATACACATAAATCGCTGTATACATTTGTCCTTGCATTTACACGTGCAAGGCAATCAATTTTTGCATTAAAATATTGTTTTCAACAAAATTTTATTTTCAAAATTCATTTTGAAAATTTTATTTTTCAAAATTGTGTCTAATTTTTATTTTTATTTTAATTAAAATTTAATTTTTTTTTTCGTAAATTTTTGTAATGAACAAGAATTATTTAGTGACTCAGAACAATACCGAGCCGAAATCAGTCAAAAACAGCCGATGCAGAGTACTCAAATCAGCCCAAAGAAGACGCCTCAGCCACGCCTGTGAATGCGTGCCTCGCGCCCCTCGCCCGCAGCCCCTCCCCCGAGCCCCAACAGCCGCCGCGCGCCGCGGGTCGTACACCCAGTGGCCCCAGCGCCCGCCCCAACCTATGCTCAAATGGGCAAGAGCCCATTTCAAGAGTCCCGCCGATTTTTTTTCTTATTTCCAATTACTAGAAAACACCAAAAATTTATATTCATCCATTTTTTTTCCATTACACCCTAAATAAATTTATAAAATTTTATTTTATTCATTTTTCTCCTTAACTTTACCACACATTATAAAGCTTTTTAGAAAATATTTCTTTTCTCATTATAATTTTTTTCTTACTTTTCGCTTTTACACCTCAGAGAACCTCATAAAATAATTTCTTCATCTTGAACCAAATAAATTTATAAAATTTATTTAATTTTATTTTGCTCTCCAGCTTTTACTCACTCCGTAAAACTAAGCTATTTTCTAACACATCAATGTGCTAATCACCGTTAACACATACTAATCTCACACATAACAACATGTTATACAAACCATTCAACTGACTTAATAGATCATAGCACACACAAAACACACATGCAGTGTCCTAGTTTTGTTCCGTGCCTTCCTAGGTAATTTCATACCTAAACCGAACATCAAACCACCCAAGTGGTGATGGATACCCAAACCCGAGCTCCCTAGGTATTCGTATACCTACGCCCCTTATGCTCAAGTCAGACGCCCCAAACCCGGGGGTCCGCTGACTGCCCGGTCAACCAAGCACGTAAGTGACACTGGTTACCCGACGCCACTTCGTAAAACCCAGTCTTCTTGTAAGGAGCTCTACCCAAATACAACACCTGCATGAAACCTATCCCAAGCGCCAATATAATCACAACATGAGTAAAATCACCACTGGGGCCCAATAACTATACTCATCATGATACAACAACTATATCCAATAGTTTCAAAAGAGTTAACTAATTTCTTATACAACACACATATTAAAATTAGAGAATTTAACACATGTATACATCACAAAAAACTAAAGCCACCATCCCGATTCTTCTAAATCACCCCAGGACGAGCCGTCTCCCACGCTCCCTATACCTACAAAATAGTATCCCTCGAATAGGCGGCAATGCTCGCAGAATCACCCTAAGCCGCTACTCCACCTAAGTACAATGCAATGCTCCAAATAAACACACATTCAAGCAAATACATGATCCTACTTTAATGTCTAATTGATCATCTCGTACCCGAGTCCTCACCGACTGCCTCACACTCTCCTAAACCTCGTATGAGAATTCATGGCATTTATTTGCTCAGGGACAACCCTCCGATGCATATATCAACTTAGTCGCCCACGATTGATATTATTTCCATGACTACTCCTCTAATGTATATCAATCTGGGCTGCCTCCGACGATTGATACTTTTAGTTTGACAACCCTCCGATAATTACCATTTTAGACAACCCTCCTAACCATTTTCTCTTAGACTCATCTTACGACTCACTCCTATAAATTTGTGTTTCTGCAGCATAAGAATGCAAGGATCTCAATCTAATGACATTTCAATTCACATGTAAAACATATAAACATGCATATTAAAAAAGCAATCAATCTACAATCATGTCATGTAAATTCTCATTTCGTAACATCAAAATTAGCTCATCACATCGATCAAACACGAGCAATTCAACTTGAATCACTCGATCAAACACATTTTCACACAAAAATATATTTTTGAGAACACTGTTTCAGGAATAGTGAAACCCTCGGTTACTATTCCCGAAAATTCACAAATCATCGGTTCACTTAGTGAACCCGCAATTCACGCCATTCCTACCTCTTCACATCAAAGCATGATTTACTTGGCCAAATCCCATGATTTACCAACCAAACAGCCCCTAAAATGCCACTGCACCATGGTTCAAAAAAATTGTATCAATTCGGGTCCTATGTTTTGGGACCGATCAAACGGCCGTTAAAGGCCTCATACCAACCTAAACATTGAAAAACACTTAAATAAAGTGTAAAACCTAAGTAGAGAGAAACCCCTTGATGAGCTTAAAAGTCATCTATTTTTAGTCCATTTTTCTGCTTAATTTTCATATAAAAAGGGACAATTACTTTGCAGAAATATGAAGAAACTCACCCATTTGTTATTAGCAGGTAGAATGGAAGAAATAAGAAAAAGTAGTAGAAAAATGCAGCAATAAGTGGAATAAAGTACCAATCGCAAGAGCAAAATGAAAGCAACCGGGTCGAAGCCATCGATGCAATTGGTCTCAAGACAACCCAGCCTGGAGGCCATGACATCGTGAAAATTGAAGGGAATTCTGATGCAGTGTCGCGATGTGGATCACAAAGATAGGTACCGAGGAAGGAGCATAATTGTGGGGAATGATGTCGCCACGTAAACCGAGGGTCGCTGGCATCAAAACAAATGCAAATTTACGTATATAAAAGATCGCGACAAGCGATTAATGTCGTGACACCAAGAACAACTGGTTGAAGCTAGCAGGAACTTGATGCCGAGGTAGTGACATCAATAGGACATCAACCGGAAGCTTTCAAACCATGAAGTGATGCCGACAAGAGATCAAGTCACGACATCGTGGTTGCAATGGTCAAGACTCCAAGGGACTCGAGCGATGTCGCGACAAGACCATGATGTCGCGACATCATAAGCGATCAACCAAACATGTGAAGGCACAGCTCGATGTCGCGGACATCAAGAACACGCTTCACGTACCGCAGATAAACCCAGGTTGATGTCGCGACATGAGATCGATGTCGCGATACGGATGTCGCCGCTGACGCGAAGCTGAGGTCGCGATCAACAAAGAACTCGGGCCTCGGCTACTTTGAAATCCACGCAGTTACATTGGGACAGCCCAAATCGAAAACCCTATAAATGCGCAAATACCCGTAATATGTTAAAGTCGCAGCGCATCGGGCGTAGAGATCCGGCAGCCTAAGGCTTCATTTTTTTTTTTTTTTCTTTTCTCTTTCTTTTCTATTTTTATGTTTCCGCTGCTTTTTTTTAGAGTAGATTTATTTTTCAGTCTACTTATCTTGTTTCATTTTCTGGATCTGGGTGTTATCATTTGAGTTGAAGCCACGTGCACTATTTTCTTTTTTAAAACTACTACCCTAAAGCTTAAAAGTTCATAAATTTCTCGAGATTCGATTTTTCGCCTGAAATTGCAGTATTCTTATGATCAGAGGAATGTTGTAGCGTGTAATTCAAGAGCTGAGAATCCAAATTTCCATTAAGGAATGTTATAGTCGCACTCATCTTTCCGTAGTCGTTTCCAGCAGCTTGTGAATTTCAGATTAGGAATTTACTTTCAGTTTTGGGTTAAATGTTTTCCGGATCTCAATGATCGGGCCAGATACCCGTCAAGATTTGCTTCATTGCTCGATTTCAAGGGAGGTCCTTCAGTGGCTGGCTGCAGACACCCCGGGAGCTATGAACATCTCTTTGAAAGGTATGTATTAACCTCGCTTATTAGAGATCTATTGTGCTTGGGAGTTTATTTGATAAATCCTCTCCTCGCTTGGAAATCAAGATCGAATCGAACAGTTATCCATGAAACAAACAAAGAGTTCACCTCAATTCTGGAGTAGTGAGGCCAATCCCGTGTTAACAGATCTAATCAAGGAGAGGGTGATCTATTATAATTTCTGAGAAGAGTAGCCCGAAGTTGTATAACTCCGGCTTGACCGATAACTTGGGAGCTAAGGTTTACATACCCAAATGGGTATGAAGTATTGCGTAAAAGAAAAATACCCAGATTTAAACCCTTAAAGTAGTTATTCCATTCCCGTATTCGAGAGAATCGCAAAATTAGATAATGAATTGTGGAGTGTGGAGAGATCCAGCTACACTGCTAAACACCTTGGACAGATTTCAAAACTGGACATGATCAAGAAATTTTATCAGTATTAACTACAGGAATTGATAATTCACTATAGCAGTTTTCTTGATGTGTTCTCTGAAGGATAACTACTCAGCGCCCATTTATTTTCTTACCATTCAAGCATTCTTTATTTCTTTCGGTTTCGCTTCACTTTATCACCATTTGTTCCCACGCATCATGATAACTTCGGGCTTTCTTGAGCTGGACACCATTATCACTGTGTCCAAATAGTAAGGGAGGTTGATTAGTTAAGGTAGTTGGTTTAAAATTCGAGATCTCTGTGATCGATATCCGGACTTATATCCATTTTATTACTGGCGAATTGCACTTTGCAATAGATCTGCCAAAAACCAAATTTGAAAATGATTAATTATAGGAGATTTTTGGGTCTCAACAAATTTTATGGCGAAGTTTCCAGGGATTAGACAATAGTCCTTTGGTAATAACGTCATGAATTTGTAGATGTGTTTTGGTCAAGGTCAACAAGTTTTATGGCGCCGTTGCCGGGGATCGAAGAATTTAATAAATCAATATTCTGATGAAATAAGGAAATACTAATTTGGACATTTTAAAGAAAAAGAACAAAAATAGCTTTCCAAGCAGTGGCTTATTTTAGCTACTAACCTTTAACAAACCATATTGAAAATTTTTGTTGACCAGACTAATCCTGTTAATGTTTGTATGTTTTCTTTTCAAGGACAAAAGTTTAATGCATAGGAAACAGAACGCTGATCTCGATCTCCATACGCACTAGAGAAAACACTAAGCTCCTGTGAAAGATAAAGAAGGCGTAAAACTCAACCATGGCGTATTTAAAGACAAGGATCTAATGAAATACACAGAGAAGTTGAAATTTTACGAAGACCTCCAATCACAGACACAATGGAGGATTTCTGGAGACCAATTATTTAGGATGAATACTCTGCAATCAGACAGCCTGCATTTGATGCCAACAATTTTGAACCTAAGTCAACACTCACCATAATGGTCCAAAGAAGATCAAGCATCGGTCATCCTTACGTAAGATTCAAACGAGCACCGGAAGGTTCTCAGATGGCAAACACCGTGAAGTTGAATGGGGTGGAGACCGTGTCATCAAACTGCATCTATTCCCCTTCTCTCTAAGAGATACAGCGCTCACATGGCATGAATTCCACCGCATATCATGTTGATTATTTGAGAGTTATAGAAACATTTAGATTTTTCAGAGAGTGAGGCTATAGTGTTCGAAGAGTATATACTCACATTCACCACATTGCTGAGAAGAGCCCACAGGATCAGATCCCATGACATCAGATATCTATGCTGAATGGATATGGTCAGAATTATTTGACTCTATGGGAGAGTATCAACAGAGGCTGGCAGAGATCACTGAGATCATTAACAAGATGGAACGAGAGCTGTGTAATGACGAGGTGGATTAGATCTGATAGAGACATTGAGGCAGTCGACCCACATGCACGAATGGACAAGCAAGAAAGAAGACATACATTGCCCATGAGATAGGAGCAGTTGAAAGAGAATTATTGAAGGAAGTGGTCGAGGAGAGAAGGTATGAACAATTTTATGATGTCAAGAGGTTAAGATTCAAGGAGCCAAGAAAACTACCAGTTATCAAAACCCAATACTAACCTACCAACACATTATCATCCTGGGATCGAGAGGAACCATGAGAACTTCTCATATGGTGAAATACAAGCCCAGTAAAGGACAAACCCTCCATTGTGGTTATCAACAAATACCTAGGTTCCAAAGAAGAAGAATAGCGAAATGAACAAAGAAACGAATATCGTGGTCGAGCAGGCTCCACTCAAGAATGTATGTCGCAGCTCATGGGGGATAATAAGAAGTTGTTGAACCTCTATGAACAGAAGTTTGCAGAATTGGGAGAACCATACCAATTTTCAAATTTTTCATCACCACCAATGCATCCTCGAAGAACCCGGGAGACGCTGGCAAATTGCCCTAACCCCGCAAAGCGAGGAAAGATGCCTTCCTGCTGATACAAAGAAGAAACCAAAGGACTCCATGGCTGTGTGCTTAGGGAGGGAAGGAGTTGGAAAAGATGGAAAGAAAAACCGGCAACAAATGCAGTTAAGGAAGCCTGCAAAGGGTTAAGCACTCGAGAAAAAGAAAAGCAAGGAAATGGATAAGAAGGATATCAAGGGCCTCTGCACTGCAAATTCCTTTTCCACGTAGGTCGCAGAAACTAAGGTAGAGGAGCGGGTGTCATGAGGTTTTGAAAACCTTCTGTAGTTAGAGATCGCATGCCCTTACGTATGGTGACTGTGATGCCACTCTATGCAAAGTTCCCGCGATATGCCGAGCAAGAAAAAGAAAGATAGTAGAAGAAGGGATTAGAATACACGCTGATCAAGGCAAAGATGAAGAAGGACTTACCAGAAAAGATGAAGGATCCGGGGATTTTCGCAATTCCTTGCATCATTGGAGGAGTTGAACTTAAACCTCTCTCTCGTGACTGCAGAGCCAGTATAAATTCGACATTCTTCACGCAAACAATTAAGTTTGGGAGTTAATTCACCACCATTACTTCAAATGGCAAGATGATCGATGGTAAACCCTAAGGAGTCTTGAAGATGTGTCACATCGTTGGAAATTTGTTTTTCCAAAGGACTTCATCATTCGACATGGAGCGAAGATCTACAAGACCCTTCTATCAAAGCACCATTCCTAGCTACCTGAGCCGCTTCCGATCGACATGCAAAAAGGAGTCTCTACCTTGAGGGTTGAGAGGAAGCCGCCGCTTCAACTGGATCAAAGGCATGAAAAAAATATAGACACAAGACAAAAGAGAAAATTTCCAATGTAGTTGGTGATGTCTATACTACAACCCCCGAGAGCTCCCAATGATTGTAATACTCAATTTTTTATTAATGAAAAAGAGATGAATTCCCAGTATATCGAAGATGACTATTCTGATTGTCCATACCACAGTTCTCATTTTGTAGAAACTGTGCTGAGCCTGAAGCATAACGGAAATGAAAAAGGGGAAATTCATCAAGAAACCAGTGAAGAGGGGCTAGTGTTGAAAGAATTGCCAAGTCAATTGAAGTATGCTTACTTAGAATCACCAAGGAGAAAACCAGTAATTATCTCTGCTAAACTCAGTGAAGTTGAGGAACAGAGGCTGCTGGAAATTTTAAAGAAGCATAAAGAGTCTATAGCTTGGTCCATTGAAGAGTTGAAGGGTATCAGTCCATCAATCTGCATTCACAAAATTCTCGCGAAGAAACTTCAAGGCCATCCTAGAACATCAAAGGAGACTCGAATCCGTGACGGCGAAGTAGTCAGGAAAGAGGTACTCAAACCGGGTCACGTCGGTTTATCTATGCACTGTATAGTCCTCGTAAGCCTACCCATGTGGTTCTAAAGAAGGGTGGATTTGACGTGATCCGCAACGAAAAATGAATTGATTCCAACAAGAATGCTGATTGGGATTCGAGGGCATGCGACGACATGTGAAGTCAACACAACCACCAGAAAGATCATTTCTTTACCCCTTCCTTGATCGGGATAAGTTGACGACAGCAGGACACCTCATTTTGTTTCTTGGATGGGTATTCAGGATACAATCAGATTGCTATTGCACCTGAGGACCAAGAGAAAACCACATTCACATGCCCCTATGGTACCTTTGCCTTCAGAAGGATGCCATTTGGGTTGTGTAATGCTCCTGCTACATTCCAAAGGTGTATGATGTCAATGTTCTCAGACTTGGTTGAAGAAATTATGGAAATTTTCATGGATGACTTCACTGTGTATGGATCCAGTTTTTAGCAGTGTTTGAAGAATCTGGAAACAGTGATTCAAAGATGCCAAGACAAACAACTAGCATTGAATTGGGAAATGCCATTTTATGGTAACGTAAGGTATTGTTCTTTTGGGCATACCATACCGGGATCAGCAGACCAATCCAAGGTATCCATTATCAAAACTCTTGCACCACCTACCACAAGAAAAGGAATAAGAAGCTTCAGCATGCCGGATTTATAGAGACTCATCAAGGACTTCTCGAAAATAGCCGTACTCACTATGCGTATTAATGGGAGAAGGATACAAGGTTTGATTTTGATGACTCCCGCAAGGCCGCCAAGAAATCAAGACTACAAATTGGTTCAAGACCAATGGTCACCGTATCGGGATCGTGGATTTGAATAACGCGATGCCGTTGATTTTGCAACGAGCCGGCCCGGAAGTGTTAAAAGGAGAAAATATTCACCATATACTATGCCAGAACTCTTTCAATGAAGCACAAGAAAATTCATCTAACAACCTAAAAGGAGATGCTAGCCGTAGTATTTGCTTGTGAAAATTCGTAATACATTTTGGTTCCCATGTCATTATTCATACCGATCATGCAAAGCAACTGGCACCATGTCAAAGAAGGAAGCTTAAGCCAAGATTGATAAGGTGGGTGGCTGCTATTATAAGAGTTTAACTTGGAAATCAAGGATAAAGGGGTGTGACAATGTGATAGTTGATCACTGTCAAGAGAAAGGAACATCACAAGAAGAGAAAATAATACTAACAAGAGAACTTCCAGATTTAGCAAATGTTAAGGTTTCCTTCCAACTTCCATGGTATGCGGATATTGTGAACTATTTGGCTTGTGGGGTGATCCCTTCAGAATTTAGCTACCAACAGAAGAGGAAACTCAGAACCGACAACAGGTATTATATTTGGGATGACCCACTATTGTTTAAAAGAGGTGCTGACATGATAATAAGAAGATGTGTGGCAGAAAATGAACAAAGCAAAATTATGAAGGAATGCCATGCATCACCATATGGGGGGCACTTTTCAGGAGAAAGAACGGCTCATAAGATACTCCAATCTGGATTTTATTGGCCCACTATCTTTAGAGATTGTGCTGAGTGGGTTAAATTATGTGATAGATGCCAAAAGATTGGAAATATCAGCAGCAGAAATGAAATGCCTCTTAGAGGTATAATGGTGATGCAACTCTTTGATGTATGGGGAATAGATTTATGATCCATTCCCACCATCATTTGGGAACCCGTAGATATACCTAAGTAGCGCTTTCGATTATGTTTCAAAATGGGTGGAAGCAGTGAGTTGTCCAAGGAATGATGCTAATTCGGGCCAGAGCTCTTGCGTAAAAATATTTTCAGTAGATTCGAACACCTGTAACTATCATTAGCGATGGGGAAGCCATTTTGCAACAGAATATTTGCAACTCATGAGCAAGGGATCAAGCATGTTATGAGTCTAGCTTTATCACCTGCACTAATGGACAAGCAGAATTTCTAACAGGAGATTAAAAGAATACTTGAAAAGACTCGTGAGCTCAAGCAGAAAGATTGGTCTTCCGCACTCGATGATGCACTTGGCTTACAGGATCGCATACAAACTCCCATTGGAATGTCCCCATACGTAATTGTTTTGGAAACCATGTCACCTACCTTTGAATTAAACACAAGGCTACATGTGGGCCATCAAGAAGTTGAACTTCGATCTTAAAACTACAAGGGATGAGAGATTGTTCCAACTATCTGAACTGGAAGAATTGAGAAATGAAGCCTATGATAATGCTAGAATCTATAAGGATAAGACAAAGAAATGGCATGATCAAAGGATCCTGAGGAAAGAGTTCAGAGAAGGGGAACGGTGTTCTCATCGTTTAATTCTAGGTCAAATTATTTCTGTGGTTGAATCTCAAATGGAGCTGGCCATACACGTAGAGTGTCAAGCAATACATTTGGAGCAGTGACATTAAAGGATGATACTGGGGAAGAATTCAAGGTCAATGGACAAAGACTAAAGCACTATCTAAGCAGGGAAGAAGGAATGGAAGAGCTCCAGCAAGTCATCCAGAAGGAAGAAGAGTCAAAATGCTAAGTCCAAATGGCATGACTCAAACTGAAAGAAATTACGGGAGGCAAACCCATAGAAAATTTTAATTTCTAATTTTAGATTTTGAATTTTTAGTTAGAATTCGTTTTGATTTATTAAGCAACTAATTTAGGACTTGATTTTTGCTTAATTAAATCATTTCTGTCAATATTGCAGAATGCTCGTACAACAAGGCGAAGAAAGGAGGGAAGAGTAAATTTCAGGATAAAAGCAGCAACTCACAGGAAGGAGTTAAAGAAAACAGGGAAGCATTCTTTGCCCTATATAAATTCTGTGAGAAGTAAATAGAAACATGTGTGAATTGCTGTGTGAATTTGAATTCTTTTAATGCTGGGGATTTGAGATTTGATAAGGAATTAATTGCGATCTGTTCAGAAAATTGAAGCAAATACAGACTAAGTCGCGACAACGACTGATGTCGTGACTCAGTCAGTATTGAATAAAGAAAAGCAAGAGTCGCGACAAGAACAAATCCTTCTGAAAAGAAGTTGTCGCGACATCAGAATACATAGAGGAAACAATTGCTGTCATAGCCAAGGGATGACTTATCCCACCTAAAGCCGAGTATGTCGCGACAAGCAATTTTATGTCGCGACACAGGAATTTTGCCAACTAGCAAATTCTTAGGTTTACTCCTAATTTTAAAAGACAAATATTGTTTCAACTTTGCATTAAAGTCATGACATGTGAAATTTAATGAAATAATCATTAGCCCACATAAATTTGATTGAATTGCAACGGTTGGAGAACTCTTTCCACTTCCACTCCAAATTCTCGAACCTGCTCATCCTCCCTACTTTCTCGATTCTGTGGTCCCGAAAACCCTTAGTCCCCAAAATCTCGTAACTTTCCGCTCCAAATGGTCGAACTCTAATCTTTTCCTAACCTGGAAGAAATCATGAAGGAATACGTCCAACCAGAAGAAGAAAACCTATAGGAAGAACCAATGGAAAAGATTCCCATAGTTAATTAAAGGCACCGTGAATTCCCAAGAAAAGAGCAAACCAGACAAGGAAAGGCAAGAGAAGAAATCGAAGACTTTGTGTCGATGAGGCTTACTCAAACTGAAGAAGCATTATGCCAACACAGTTCAGAGCAGAAGAAGATTCAAAACCCTATCACCCCTTTCAAGAAATAAAGGTCGGGAAAAGAGGTTATGCCTCCACACACCAAAGGCCTGATATCGCAGTTGGTGAGGGAATTCTACTTAACTGTGGTATGGAATGACAATACAAGATTCACTAAAGGAGTGTGGGTACCTTATGGAGCAAAGGCCATTAACCAAGTTTATGGAATGGCAGGACACAAGCATGGGTCTAAGTTCAAAAAGCTCCTGGAAAACCCAGATTTAAAGAAGATTGTCGAAAAGCTCACTGATGGGAAAGCACAACTGAGACAAGAGAAAGGAGGACCAGAAACCCTGAACTGGGGAAGTCTCACTGAGGAGGCTAAGGTATGGTTATACTTGGCCTCCGCTGCGTACCAACAAGGCATTCAGCACAGCCGAGAGAAAGCAGAAGCGCCCCGCTTTGCACTCAAGGTACAAGCTCAATGTAGGAACGCTAATCGAAAACTCTATAATGAGGTACCACGAAGGAAATAAGAGAGGGGTGATCCCTCACCAAGCAACGATAACGATCTTATGCTTGAAGGCTGGAGTGCAGGGAGCTTGGGAAACAGAAGAAGAAGTTCCTTTAACATCACCACTCTTACTGACAGGAGTGAACAAGGGACCCCGTAACCAAAAGAAAAAGGGGGTGTTGATTAAAACAAGAGAAGAAGCCCCAGCTGCAAGACGGGAAGAAGAGAACTCAGAAAATCCTGTTGAAACAAATACCTTCACATTTGCAGACAATGAAAGGCAGAATGAAGAAAGCCCCATGGACTTCTCCTTTCCCTTAACCAGTTCTCCCCCTAGGCAAAACAGAACATTCAGAGATCAAGGAGAAAGCTCAAGGGGGGCACAAGAGAACAATGCACCATGGAAATGCTCCTCTCAATGCAAAAACAGATGGAAGAAAGAGAAAGAGGAGTATCCAGCAAGAGCTCGAGATAATACGAGGAGGCAAGAGGCCGAAAGGAGAGATCAGCAGTGGGAGGAAGAACTGCAGAGAAGAGAAGAAAGGTTTGAAGCTGAGTTGCAAAGAAGGGAACAGGAATGGGAAGCAAAGCTGAAAAGGAAAGAAGAACAGATGAAGGAGGTACTCCAGCAGCAAGGAGAAAACTTCAGAAAAGAAATGGAAACGAGGGATAAAGATCGTTTGGAGTAGCTTGGCCCGCCACGAGGCATTCTACAACAATCAAGTTAACAGAGACAATCATTTGGGAATACCAAAGAAAGGGATGCCAACAGGAAAAGGCATAGCGAGAACATCAATGGATTTAAATTTTTACATGTCCTCAGAAAGATTTTGAGACAAAGACGGATGGAGAGACAAGGTGTTAGATGAAACGATGCATTCGTGGAGAAAGGTGGCTAGAGAACTGACTGGATCAACAACAACCTCACAAAATTCCCGGAGGTCATGACAGTAAATGGAGAAAAACATGAACACACTCTGAATGAGACAGATGAAATAACAAAAGCGGATCTCACAAACGAATTGGCACAAGAAAAGCAGACTGACGAAGAGAAAGCCAAGGAAAGAGAGAAGAATAGAAGTGAAGATTCCAGAATCTGTGCCCAAAATTGGATACTCGACCGGATCCCCTGCATATCTATACCCGCAAACAAAAGAAAAAATAGACCTATCCATTCAATTTTCAATCCTCCTTCCTATACCGTTGTTCTAAATCGCAGTAACAAATCATTAATAAAACAGAAATTGCTTAATTTGCTTGAGTTCAATTGTGTTGCTTTTTGCCTCACATAGTTGAATCAATATTAGAATTTGCCTTGAACAACAATGCCGAAATGTCATCTTTGCTATTAGCTAAGTTGTTAATAATGACAATAGATCGAATAAAATGTGAATCAATAATAAGTGTCGAAGGCAACAAATGCAATTTAATCAGATACAAAATTGCAAAATTGATCGAAATTTTGCCGATGAGGTTCGCACAGGTTGGTTACACACCGACGTAACAGTAAACAAGTATTTTGGAATTTGTAGTATGAATAAAGAGTCAAGAAACCTCGTCGGAAATAACATCTTGAATTCTCATAACTGCATGAGTCAAGAAGTTTTCGTGAAAATCGCGCTTAATCAACTCAAATTCTAGAACTTGTTAGATTATTGACTAAGGCTTAAACTTGTGCGATGTCAACCAACACTAAATGACAGCCATCCTGAAAAAGCCTGAGCCATTTCAACATCCCTAATTATATGTCATGCATATACCTTAGTTCCAGAAATCAACCAAACAAGCCTTATTCTCAACAATAAAACCAACAAGTTTACAACTCATCCCAAGGAATCAAACTCAAGAGAACCCGTGGATTACCGTAGATTTCAAAAGAGATAAGAAATGAATTGGGAAAGCTCAAACTGAACCCATGAGAAATAAAGAAAGGGACCGAAAAGAAAGGAGTTTGAATTTAGAACAATATAGCGTAAAAGAAGGTTTCAAGTGAATAGTTTTTGTCTTGTGGCCTAACTCTCTAGAACAATTAAGTTCTTAGGGGTGTTTCAACACCTAGTACCCTAATACCATCTGGTATGGGAGCTACTAACCCAAAGTTCGCTAAGAGTGTTAGAAAGCCTAAAAAGACAAAAACATAGCACTATTCCTTACTGGTGAAGAGAAGGAAAATTCCCCAGTTGAATTACAGATCAAAATTGGGAACAAACAAATTTTGAATAAAAGAAAATCAAGGTGGTATCCCAAACATGAAGTTTGGGGGAGTTGTTTAAAGAAATTACAAGGAGAAAAGGGCAGTATGTGAGCACAAAGGAAAGAGGAATGCTGGTAATCTTAGCCTAAAAATCCCATTCACCCTACCATTTACCCAAGCCTAACACTACAAGCCCAAAAGACCTGACTGATCTTGAAGGTTGGAATTACCTACATTAGTGGAGATCGATATGAACAACAAGCTTATGGAGTTTGAAAAATCAGACAAAGATCCAATTGTGAAAATCCTCGAATGGTTAATTGACTCATCCAGGATATGAGTAAGAAAGACTTACAATTCAGCAGGAGCAGTTAACTACACTGTTTGTGAAACAATTTCAACAATTTGGTTTTGCATACTGGAGAAAGTAGGAATTAACCTTAATTTGAACTTTGATGCTAGATGTACAGAAAACTATGCATTCCTTGTATTTCAATTGAATTGTATTAAACTACAAAACAAAAACAAATGTCCTTTCTTGTTGAGACAAACAATTCTTTCTTCTCTTTGCTTCGAGGATAAGCAAATTTTAAGTTCGGGGAGTTTGACGAGCTTAAAAGTCATCTATTTTTATCCATTTTTCGTTTAATTTCATATGTGCGGGACAATTACTTTGCGTAAATATGAAGAAACTCACCATTTGTTATTAGCTGCAGAATGGAAGAAAGAAGAAAAGAGAAAACGCAAAGAATAAGTGGAAATAAAAGTGCGCCAATTGGCGTAGCAGAATGAAAGCAAATCGCTGAGTCATTGATGCACTAGGTCCGCATACCAGCTTCCGAGGTCGTGACATCAGAAAATTGAAGGAATTTGATGCGCGCACAGGATCACAAGATAGGCAAATGAGGGAAGGAGCGTAATTAGGGGAATGATGTCGCCATTGCAACCAGGTCGCGACATCAAACAAATTAAAGGCAAACATAAGATAAAGTGATGTCGCGACAAGCGATTAATGTCGTGACACCAAGAACAACCGTTGAAGCAGCGTGAACTTGATGTCGTAGGTCGTGACATCAAGAGGACATCAACCTGTTTTCCAAAACCATGAAGTGATGTCGCGACAAGAGATCGAAGTCACGACATCAGAAGGCAACTATTGAAGACTGCAAGGGACTTGAGTGGATGTCGCGACAAGACCATGATGTCGCGACATCATAAGCGATCAACTAAACATGCGGGCGCACACCATGTCGTGGACATCAAGAAATCACCCGCCCATACCAAGATAAACTTTAGGCTTGATGTCATGAGATCGATGTCGCGACATGGATGTCGCCGCTGGCAAGGAAGTTGGAGGTCGCACTGAACAAAGAACTCGGGCCCGCTACTTTGAAATCCACAACAAAGTTACATTGGGATTAGGGCCTAACCGAAAATCCTATAAATAATGCCAGCCTACCCGTAATAGTAGCAGGTCGCAGCGCATCAAGCAGAGATCCGGGTAAAATTTCAAGGCTTCATTTTTTTTTTCTTTTTCTTTTCTTTTCTTTTCTTTATTTTTATGTTTCCGTCGTTTTTTTTAGAGTAGATTATTTTTCGTTCCATTTATTTTGTTTCATTTTTTGGATCTGGGTGTTATCGTTTGAGCCGGTTTGTAATCGCACTATTTCTTTTCAAACTACTACCCGAAAAGTCAAGCTGCATAAATTCTCGAGATTCGATTTTCAGCCAATTGCAAGATTTTATGATCGCAGGAATGTTGTAGCGTGTAATTCAAGAGTTGAGGAATCCAGCTTTCCATTAAGTGAATGTTATAGTCGACCCATCTTCCC
The DNA here is from genome assembly GCA_016808115.1 of Tetrastigma voinierianum. Lineage (NCBI taxonomy): Eukaryota > Viridiplantae > Streptophyta > Magnoliopsida > Vitales > Vitaceae > Tetrastigma > Tetrastigma voinierianum. The sequence continues at coordinate 453,868 of JAEQBH010005593.1, read as the reverse complement.
GTAGTCGCTTTCCAGCAATTTTGCACTTCGACAGGGAATTTACTTCGCCTTTAAGCAATGTTTTCTGATCCGAATACGCCAGATACCCGTCAAGATTTGTTTCATTGCTCGATTTCAAGGAGGTCCTTCGAAAGGGACACTGCAGATGACATTCCCTGGAGCTATGAACACTTTAAAGGTATATTAACTCTATTAGAGATCTATCGGTGCTTTGTGAGTTTACTGATAAATCCTCTTCTCGCTTGAAATCAAGATCGACCGAACGAGCTATCCATTTAAACAACAAAGAGTTCACCTCACCCGGGATAGTGAGGCCAACTCCGTGTTAGCTGAGATCTAATCAAGGAGAGGGTGATCTATTCTAATTTCGAGGAAGAGTAACCTGGAAGTTGTATATCCCGTTGACCGGGAGCAATTTCGAGCTAAGGTTTACAATCCATAAGATGGGTATGAAGTATTGCAAAAGAAAAATACCCAGATTTAGGAAAACCCTTTTTAAAAGTAGTTATCTCATTCCCTGTATTCGAGAGAATCAGGCAAAAATTAGATAATGAATTGTGGAGTGTGGAGAGATCCAGCTACACTGCTAAACACCTCGGGATGTATTTCAAACTCGACATGATCAAGAAATTTGACGCATAACTACGTGAATTGGATAATTCACTATAGCTTTTCTTGATGTGTTCTCTCGGCTGATAACTACTCACCCATTTATTTTCTTACCATTCAAGCATTCTTTATTTCTTTCTATTTCGGCTTCACTTTATCGCTCATTTATTCTCACGCACTAGTATAATCTCCGCCTTCGAAATGACACCACATCACTTCTCATGTGTCCAAATAGTATGGAGGTTGATTTGTTAGGGTAGTTAGTTTAAAATTCGAGATCTCCTGTGGGATCGATATCCGGACTTATATCCATTTTATTACTACGACTGCGTACTCTCATAGCAGACTCGCCAAACCAAATTAAAATGATTAATTATAGGAGATTTTTGGGTCTCAACAAATTTTATGGCGAAGTTTCCAGGGATTAGACAATAGTCCTTTAGTAATAACGTCATGAATTTGAAGATGTGTTTTGGTCAAGGTCAACACCCCTACCTCAAGGATATTGTCTAAACTCCTTAAATCCCAGACCCACATCAAGCCCCTCCGCTGCAAAGAGCCTCTTCTTGTCCCGCACCGACTACTGGATCGCCCGAATTTCTAGAGAGAAGGAGGTCCTTCTCTCTTTAAATTCCTCCATTTTTATGTTTCTGCAGCTACTTGTTTTTCCATTATTGTTTTTTTGCTATGTAGGAGACACACACTACTCATATTTTGTCTTTTACTAACTTAAACTTTTCCAAAAATGACATTTATGTCATTCTTTTCCCAGTTTTGATATCTCATGACTATTTGGCTGTCCATTCATCATTTCTCTACTCATACCACTTATGGCACATGAGTACGTGTTATAGACTTTGTCTCATCAAAATCCTTTTACTTCAAGATCGAATCGCGATGTTCCTCGAAAAATGTGCCAACTCGATCATTCCTGAATTCACAAAATTTTACGTGCTAACTAGATTTCACGAGACAATTCCAATGGTTAAATTCGTTTTTTCATCCGAGATCTAGAGAATAAATTATGGATTTTTAAGCGAAATTACGATTTTGCCATTTTTCCAAAAATTGAAATTTCTCGGGTCTTACAAAATGTGTATTGGAAAAAGAGATGTTAATGCATGAAAATTTAGTGTGCTAACATGAGTGTTCGAATTATATAAAAATATAATTGTGTGAGAGACATTAGAATTATGTTGGATTGTTGATTAGCTCAAGTGAGCTAATTTTGATGTTATTGCTATGAATTGAATAACATGAGGTATGTGATTTAATTTTTGTTAATATATGCATGTAAGATATATAAGGATGAATTGTTTGGAAATGGCATAATGCATTCCATATGCACCGGGGCAACCTAGAATAATATGTGTTAATGCATGAAATGAAAGAAAATGAATAACGAAAATGGTTGTGAAAGGAATTTCAAGGGAAGATTTTCCAAAGAATTTCCTTGGAGAGTTGTCCAACAACATCCTTAGGTCGAATCTATGACGTTTTAAAATTACCCAACAATTCACTCCTTGAGGGTTGTCCAATATAATTTTACTCGAAACCCTGGCAGATGTTTTCAAGAACAAAAACTCATGTTTTGAAAATGTTTTCACATTTGGCTTAGGCATGCGTGAGGAGTCACGAGGGCTCGAGAAGTGGGAGGTGAGTCACATTTCCTCATCCATATCATGTATATTCAAGCAGACCACAGACGCCTGTCCATCCGCTTCTTCCACAACCTCAACTAGAATATCACAGATGTCTGCAACCCAAAACACTGATGAAACTGCAGTTCTCAGCTTTATTTACCCTAAAGAGAACCCTGTCCCAACACACAACACCACGTCCATATGCGACTAAAATAATGGCCACTTGGGCCCTGCATCAATACTCACAAAATGCATCAACTACATTACCATAGTTCAAGAGTTAATAAATCATTCTTAATTCAACATATATTAAAATGTACAATTTAAATACATGTTATAGAAAAGTCTCATCAAAGCCAACCCGACATCTCTTCTTAAATGCTACTTCATATAGTGAGCCGTCCTCCTCAGATACCCTCAGACTGTAATCGTGATCCTCGATGTGGCGAGCAAAGCCCAATAGTGATAATTTTCTACTACGGGCCACTCCCCACCTGGGTTCACATGTCATGGCAAACAATCACATCCAAGCAATTATACGAACCTACTGAGTGCTCACACGCCTGACTCCATGTCTCGAGTCCTCACCGACTCCCTCACATATGCCTAAGCCACATGCGAGCAAAACACAATTTTCAATCTTCTTTTCGTTTTCGTGTCATGCACTCACTCCTAATATTCTAGGGTGCCCCAGTGCATATGGAATGCATTCTGTCAATCCCAAAACATTCATGCTAATATATAAAACATGTATATACTAACGTAATTAATTCACCCAATTCATGTTATTAAATTCACATCAATAACACCAAAATTAGTTCACATGGACTAATTAACAATTACAAGCAGTTCATTTTGAATCACTTCACATCATAAAAATTCACACCAATAAAATCTCATCACTATCTGGCTACGCCCACAACAACGGGATTTTCTCCACTTGTCTAAATGTTTTCGACTTGAAAAACACGCTAATCCAAGCCTCAGAACATCCCCAACCATTTACATGGCTCTTAGCCAAAGAACAATACAATTAGATCCCTACCTCTTGGAGTTGTCGGAACTCCACGAAATCGATGTCCACCCATAGCTTCGCGACGTAGATCGACTTTGCTTCTTACTCAGTCAAGAACCGACGGTCCGAATGGCCACAAATGTAGAGAGAAGGAGCTCCTTCTCTCTTTAAAATCACAAAATTCTAACTCATTGCCCCTTTCTGCTATCTTTTGCTCAAAAAGGAGGAAGATGACTATTTCAAGTTTTGTCTTATTCTCATTAACTTTTTCATTAATTCCACTTGTGTTCTTTTGGCTTGATTTTTACACTTGGCACTATCTCAGCCATTCATTCCCATCATCTCTCAAATCATGAAAAATGTGTCACATGAGTACATGTATTAGGTGACTTTTGTCACATCACATGTCTCTCAAACCCGTTTTACGTCACCCGACACTTGGTAGCTCGAAAAATGTGAAATTTCAACTGCCTTTGGAATTAATGAAATTGGCGTGGTAGCTATATTTTAGAGTAGATTCCAACAAAGGAAGTTTACTGGTCATTCGAGATCTAGAAAATTTATGGATTTTGACCAAAATTACCGTTTTACCTTTTTTCCGAAAATTAGATATTCTCGGGGTTTCACATTCTCCCATCCTTAAAAGAATTTAGTCCCAAAATTCAACGCACATACGCATCCAACCACGTGCATACATAACCCTACACAATCCCTGCTTGGTTTGTAAACGCTGACCTTCCCAAGGTCACAATCACTACAATCTAATGGACTGGCCAATCCCATCCATGTCATGAATGACATCCATACCGAGCCCCATCGCTCACCAACACCCAATGCAATTTCCAATGGTATCCAAATCTCAAGTCACTTCGAATTCTATCACTCAACTTAAGTCTACGTGATAACCATGATCAGGCTTTCATCTCAGTCACCTGACTCTATTACTCAACTCTAAGTCTACAAGATAACCATGACCGTGTGTTTTTATCTCAAGTCACTCCCGACTCCTATCACTCAACTCTAAGTCTTCGTGATAACAAGACCGTGTGTTTCTTCTCTTGGGTAACAAAAATTTTCAACCTACACTGCGAGCCTCTTACATTCACACAGAAATGTTGGAAATCTCCACGGGTATCTTACACCCACACAGAAATTTCGGATATCTCCACGGGCCCTTACACCACACGTAAACTCGAGATAGCTCCCTGCCCCCTACACCCCGCATATAATTTTCGGGACTCCACTGCCCTTACACCCACACAGAAATTGGGGATATCTCCTTGGGTCTCTTACACCCACACAGAAATTCGGGATAGCTCCCTGTGCAGCGACCCCCGAAACCCCGACTCGACTATGTTGGTGGGTCCAAACCGAATCCCAGTTTACTCCGACATTTTCAATTATCTTCTCAAAAAATTTTCTTTATGTTATTCCATTTTAGACTTTTTAATTACGCGGAAGCATTTCATTTTGGGCAAGCCCGTAAACATTTACAATTCAAAAGACCCATAAAATTTACATTTATCAAAATGCGTTTACAAAATAGAAGTTCGTATTCAAATTGTTTTACAAAATATCAATGTTCGAAAGAAATAGGGTGAATGCATATGACTTTACATACCCCCGCACCCTTCCTCTATGACTCGAGCTTCGATCTTGGGCCACTTCTATTTTTCACTGTACTGGGCGCATTAATAAAACAATACGCTAAGAATTTTCATGCTTAGGTTCTATTACGCCTCTATTCCATTTCGGCCAATATATATATATATAAGAGAGTATATATATATATATATATATATATAAAGAGTATATATATATATATATATATATATATATATATATCATGCATTTATCAAAATAATAATTTTAAACAATTGTCAGGTAATGTAAAAGATACTATACAATTTCACTTTTTATAATATTTTTCGCTTCGGTTTGTGATTTCACATATAGCCATGTAGTCGACATTCACTTACGTATTCGGGCCAGAATCGTCTTGTTTATCATTCAGTAGCAATGTGATTCCACATCCAAATTACGATTACCTTCATGACGAATTCAGTTGGTGAATCCTGCCATGTTGGTCATTCGAGAATACATTTCGAATCAACTTAATTTTATGCAATAACTTCACTTATAGTTCAAATATTCCCACACATGCATATATTTGACAAACATTTCGAATAAATAATAATTAAATCATTATATATATATATATATATATATATATATATATATATATATATATATACTTATATATATTTCACAAATAGCATTCATAACCGATCATAATCACATTTTCAAATCCATATGCACTTTCGTAATAAAATTTCAAATTTATTTGGTATACTACCAGAACACTTGAAATGGAGAAAGAGGGTCAGTGAACAAACCAATTATCGATTCCTTTTCTTTCTCAACATCAATCCTAGGTCAGGTTGTCGTTTTCACCCGCACCTAGTCAAATACAAATTCTTCACTCTCAGTGATTATGCAAATAATCATACTAATCTTAATAGTCACGAGGCAAAGCGAAGCTTTGCAGAGGCGGCGAGGTACGGTACGTTTTTCACTTATTCTTATTCTTATTTGAACCCCCATTATTCATTTCTTAGGGTCCCTAAACATCGGTACACTTATACGGGACTTAACGATGCGAAAACACGTGAAAAATCTGGGCTGCAGGAATTGCATCTAAGACACTAATTCGCACTCTGCACAAAAGTTACCCACCGCACAACCTCAGTGACGCAGACACTTCGCCCCAGACCGTACAGTTGAGCTGTATCGGTACACCCTACGGGTTTTTGCCCATAAATGTTCGATTTTTGGCATTTCACTCATTTTTCATCCACCAATCTTCTCCAATTCGTCCCATATCAAAAATCCACCCTGGAATCTACCCAAAACAACTCCAAAAAGTGGTTTAGACTTGATAAAAATACATTTTACTCATGTTAGGGCTTTTTCCCCAAAAATCAAAATCAAAATATGAGGTTAGGGTTTTGATTTTTCTTACCTTGAACCTCTTCCATGTTGTTTGATCTCTTAGGAGCAAGAAGTGGGGAAAGGATCACACCAAAGCTTGCACTCTTGGAAACCCTAGCTCCTTCTCCCTTTTTCTCCTCTCCTCCCCTTTCTTCAAAACGTGATTTGCTCAAAATTCAGCATTTAAGACCAAGCTATCCTTTAAATCCTCATTCATAAGCCCTGTTTGACTTTTTAATTCTTGCTTAAGGCCATGTTCGGGGCTTACACCCATTTCACATTTTTGTCCAAGTCACTTTAAGCTATATAAGGCCTCGTTTTTGGCCACCCAATTAATCCTATTTTTTATTTTGACCTTCTAAATTCCCTTATTTCACTTTCCTTATCATTATTCATACTTAGACATTTATTTCAAGATTAACATTTAAGTTATCATTTGACCCTAGGTCCTTATTTTACAAATTTCCACGTTTGTTCTTTTTCACTCGGGTTATTTCCTAAGTTCGATCAATTTTTTCTCTATTTTAGCATATGGGTATTAAATCATATGCCTCACCCTTTCAATTTACATTTCACAATTTATCAATTTATCAAATTTCCCGGAAAAGCCTAAGTTTGACTCAATTCATACCCAGAATATATAATAAAAATTATTATAAAAATTCTAAGGTATTTTTGGGGCGTTACACCCTGGGTCTCTTACACCCACACAGAAATTCGGAATAGCCCCCGAGCCCTTACACCACGTAAATTCCGAGATATCTCCTGCCCCAACCCACACAGTAAATTGGGATATCTTCCCCGGTCTCTACACTCAAACAAACTGGGATAGCTCCTGTCTCTTACACCCACATAGAAATTTGGGATATCTCCCCCCGAGTCTCTTACACCCACACAGAAATTACGGATATCTCCCCGGGTCTCTTACACCCACATAAGACCTTTCGGATACTACCGCGGGTCTCTTTCACCCTAACTCCAAGCTTTCTCACCTGAGGGTATTAACGACCCCCTTCTTGCTTTGCCCAACACACATTAATTTCTCTTCATTTCTTTATTTGAACTATGAGTCTTCATTTGATGTAGTCCCAAAGACAACTCAACCCACACTCACCAAGAGTGGTGAATGACCATACCGTGCACCCACACCCGACTCGATGAGATCCTCTCTCTCTGGGCCAACCACTACGAAGGTAATCTCGAGATCTCTAACTCATAATCCCGACTTATCAAGTCAATCGTTACCTTACATCCTAGGGAAGAACATCCACACATGGCTTCTCTAAAGGCCTCAACCTCTAAGTCCAGATATGTCACACAAGATGCATTAATGAATGAATATGATGCATCCAATTAAAACGCTACTCTAGTCAACAAGTGCAAGAGTAGAAAAAGTACCATGTATATCCGGTTGCTCTGTATGCTTAGCCTGCAGTACCATGAGACCTCTGCCTCCTAGGGTAATCTCGTTTAATATGCCCAAGATGTAGATAAAAATAAAATATCAGTTCGCCCCGCCTCGACTAGAAGTCCCGGCCATGAGTCCCGCACTTGACTCGACCACACTTCGTCCCTCCCCGGCCCACCAGAGCCGCCTAAAGGTGCTTGTATAGCACCCCGAGACTGAAACTGGTTCCTCTGACCCATACTAGGGTGTGGAGGAATGAACTATATACTCTCATGTTGTACAACAAACTGGGACTATGTTGTCCCAAAATCCTAGGTTCCCTGTCTCTGGGGGCAATCCCGTCTCACATGCCAAGGCTTTCGACTGAAATAACATATCATCCGGGCCTACCAATTAAATGCCCCATCCCGCCTTGGTCCCGGGTAAACTGCGGTGAAGCAGAGTCTTCGCTCTCTTCCCGAACTAGAAGAAGGCCGATCCTCCCTTCTACCAAAGATCCGCAACCCTGACACCCCATGCATCCCCTCTATCTCCGCTCCCTACGGTCGTGGCTATCCCAACCACGGAGTCCATGTCCCGAGGCCAAGTTCTACACCCCGCCCCGAAGGTAACCCTAACCCATTCTCGACCTTCTCCGACCTTGGCCACGCCTCCTCACAAACCCGATTCGTGCCATGGTAGGGTGAGCGAAATAAACTAAATTTGTTTCCTATATTCTTCCTATCACACTAAGCTATCAGCATGGTTCAGTAGTCGAATACTCTGGATGGGTTTTCATCCTAGGAATGATTTGCATCGTGAAAAGGTAAGGCTTTATTTGGATTTTCGGATTTGTTTCAAAACAAAGATAAGTAGTTTGAAAACTCCATTAATCAGAAAAACTAAAGTGGAGCGGGAAAGGTAACTAAGATTTAAATACTAACTTGATAACATGTATAAACAAGTGTCCTCGGGTTTTTATCCTCGCACATGACAAGCAACCTATAGTCCAAGCCATAACCGATCTTTGTTTAACTAGCAAACCTAACCACAGTAAATCACTCTATTTTGAGTCAACACAGTAACATGCACTACGTACTCTATTGGGCTTTGAAACCCTAACATTCAACATCATTTTAGTGGCTCAGAAGGCCATCTAAAGAACCACAAGACATCTAGCACAAGTATGCAGATCGTATCCTAAAGCATGGTGGGTGCACATTGGCCAAATTCACTGACATTAAATGATATTCAACCCTATTTCAGAAGACGGGGCTATAAATACGCACTCGTAGTATCTCAACACATGAGACAACCCGTAACTCCGCCCCACAACCAAGCTAGCTTCCTTCCTCTTCAAAAAAAAAGAGGCTTAGCTACATCTCTTGAGTTGTCATCCTCAAGAGGGTGTTTAAGTGCTCTAGAAAATAAGGGAAAGAAGAGAGAGAAGAGAGAAAACCAAACCCTAACTAAAGCTACGAGATATTTACATAAAAAATGAAAGTGTGCCCAAAAGATTCCTTAGGGTTACAAAAACTATGGGGGTTTATATAGGCCACCCATTATGTGAAACTACAATAAAGCCTAACATTTTGGCTAAAATAAGGACAAGGAAGTAATACACCAAAATGAGGCCTGGTTTGCATTTAATTACAAAAGGATGACAAGGGTGTAATTTTGTTGAGATACCAATTTCGCTATAATAAAATTTCGCTAGATAGCGAAAATTTCGCTAGATAGCGAAATTGCACAGAGATAGCGAAATCAGAGAATTTCGCTATGCATTGGCAATTTCGCTAGCTATCGAAATTTTGCTAGCTTAGCGAAATTTTTTAGAGATAGCGAAAGTGTGTAATTTCGCTAGGAACAGTGAATAGCGAAAATTTTAAGCCTAGCGAAATTTCTCAATTTCGCTAGGATTATAAATTCGCTATGATTATAAATTTTCAATCCCAACGAAATTTTCAGCAATCCGGAAGCAAAATTTCCCCGAATTGTCGCCTTTCACTACATCGGGCTTATCGCTTCCTTTATCAAGATTAATTTTCATCACTACTTTCATTCTTCAATATATTGAATTTTGGTATGTTTAATGGTTGACAAATGGGTTCAATCTTCATGGTTCATCACATACATCGATATTGAACTCCCAAAGCACGCAAAAACCCGTGAAACAACCACAAAATACCCCTCTAAATGGTTGGCGATACTAAGAAGATTCAACACTTCCAATCGCATAATCGACACGCATTAATGGCTTAGTGCCACTCAAACCTATCTCAAATAGGGCTCAAATAGCACTTTGGGTACTAATCACACCCCAACCAAACGCTGTTAGTCCCTAGCAATGCAAACAAAAGGGAGATGCTTGCAGTGATTTTCAAAAAGTTTATGATTCAAAAAGGTATATGTACATATAAACATTAACTTTAAACTGAAAAATTGACACCAAATTTGAAAACCGACATGAAAGAGCCAAAACCATACAAGAACAATTTTTAGGTCAATATTGATTCCATGATTCTCAACTTGAATTTCCACCAAAGTCCAATGGTTATGTATGTAACCAGATCGAGCCAATAAATTGTAAAATTGTCCCCTTCCCCCAACCTAGCACTGGCATGGCCTTAAGTCGTTGAACAACCTAGATAGGGCTAGTTACACTCTTCTTTCTTTATTCAACTATATTAGGTGCAATGCTTAAAATCCGATTTCACCAAAGTCCGTAACTGGGGTCCACCGATGACTTAACAAATTAAGGTTTATGGCATCAAGCCAAAAGGATCACCGACCACAAACTTTAAGGTGTTTCACCCCGGGACTCAATGACTTCAAAATCACACCTACAATTGCTAGAACTCTACCAATCCAATCTATGTAACGACAAATCGATGACTCCCAACCAATTAAGGCTTAGGGGCATCGGGCTTCAAAGGCTTTCGGCTTATACACTTCTGACCTGCCTGTTTCAAGGCAAAGTGTCACGCACTTTTATTTTCTTTTCTTCTTTCTTTTCTTTTTCTTTTCTTTTCTTTCTTTTCCTTTTTGGAAGACTACATTGGTCTTCATATATGGGTAACACAAACCTATCCTAGATTTCCAACATTCCTAAGGCCGGCTATGCAAAGTGAAAGGAGGTATACAAATTCACACCATTGAAACAATCCCAAGGCGCAAAGGTGTGAATTGGGCCTTGGGCTGAGAAATGTTCAAGTTGAGCATGCTGGAACTTCAACTGACCAAAAATTATTTCAAACATGGCATTTGTTCTAACATAAAGGTGACAATTAGTGAGTCAATTTTCCAACAAAAGGCACTAATCGGGTCCAATCACAATTCGACTGCTCAATTGAAGACAAAAACAAGCACACGGTGAAGGTACAAACATGATACAAAGTATATATACACCGAATAGCTTTTGATATAGCCAAAATGGCTAGTACATGAATACAAGCTAAACACAAAACATCAACGCCTACTATGGCTAAATACGTAAATCCTAGTCAAAAAATGGGCAAAGTGCTGATAAAGTCAGACTAAAACAAAATCATAAAGAAACCCCAACCACCCACCGCCGCGGTGGTGGTGGGTCTCAGACGCAGCCTGGCCGCCGCTTAAAACGCTCCAATGATGCGGGCATCAAGTGTGCTCATCTCGCGATCCCGAACACGCAGGAAGACCTGGTGAGTCATAACTGGGCCGCAAAGATGGAGTGACACCGAGCCAACCTCGATCCTGGTCACCGAAGCCGCTTAGCGAGCATATAGCATCCATCACACCCTCGCTATATCTCTCGAGTCAAGGCACATACCGGGTGAATGGTGGCCGGTGTGGATGGTCCGTGAGTATCGTCATGTCATGATGCAAGAAGTGGAGGGTGAGATGGAGGGGACATACGCGAACTCGGACTCCGCCTCTAGCTCTGGGCTCGGGTCGGAACCTCCTCCCGGTCCGCACCGAGGATAAAAGATACGGCATGTGGCCATCACTGCCCATTGACAAGAATCCGCAGGGCATCTAACTCTTATCTCTATCCCAGTCTCTCCGGGGAACCCAAGTGCTCGAGAACCCGACGCAGCAGTTTCCAGACGCCGGAAGACCATCGCCTCGAACTGTGCCCTTCCTAAGGACCTCGAAATGCATCATGAGGTCACCACCGTAGGGACCGGAATCCAGTATCCCTCTCGATCCAGAAGAGCCTAAGATGGCTCCTCCGCCGCATATACGCCGAGCGGAATAAGCCGTCCTCAATAAATGGTCAATCAACAAAGATCCGAGCATGGGAAATGCCTCGAAAAGTAATCGCTCACCAGGGTGTCGCGCAAGCGCATACAAACCATCTCCGATGAGGTGGGTGGGCCCGCCGCAGAACTCTCCTCAATTGGCCGGCGGTATACGCAGGCCTAAAGCTGCTGAAATATCTACCGCTCTAAGTACTCCGGGGCGATCATCGAGCGGAGAACTCGGCGCTCGAGCGACTACCGCTTCCCGAGATGTCATCAGAGCGATAAAACTACAACTACCCGGATAATAGTTAGTAATCGCTCGGGCCGCGAAGGGCGTGAGGGAATAGTCCAATCAACCTCATAGAATCCTCAACTGATCACCAGCGGTTTCTGGACATCGTAGTACGACCTTCGATGGAACTCTCGCGGAGCCGCACGCTCTCGTGATGGGGTTCTCACGGTCAACGCCCCGATCCCGGAAGCAAGCGACAACCGAGGCGATGATGTCGCTTCGCAAATCGATGTGGATCGAGATTGGCCGGTGGGTCGGATGAGACACCTACCCGCCTCGATGTGCGGCGTTCGTTGAGGCCGCCTTGTGATCTGGCGGCAGGTACAAGTGACTGTGGTCGAGGTCCCATCCGAAGTTCGTATCGCTTTGGAAATCCTCGAGGCTCCTCCTGTGACGCTTCGTGGACCGTTATGGTACCTGGCCGGACCGAGTCAGTCAGCCTCTCGCGGTGTATTGAATTCGACCGTCAAGGCGGGACTCCACCCCTAGTACGAACCATAATCAAAGGACGAACCTCCGACTATACCGTCACCGAAAAATAAAAAGCAGGCACTACAGTACGATATGTGCTTCATCAGCCGACGATCAACCTCTCTACAAGACGACCGACGCACCAAAGTTCACTTTAGCAAGGGACCAAAGACCGGAGCAAGGCATGCCAGGCGAGGCTAGAAATTCAGGTGTGGCTCGACCACGTGCACAACTCCAAATGGCAGCGGGCGCGGACAGGACGGCAGTACAAGCTCGCGGCGCGGGCACCGCCATCGGAGGTCGGGCTCTTAGCGGAAAAGGATGCCGATATAACCGGCCGGTACCAAGTGTAGATGGCTATATGTGCGGACGTAATAACGGTCAGCTCGAGTACGGCCATGAAGGACCGTGGCTCGGTCGCGCAGCGGCTACAGCGCAGTGGCAGCCGAGGCTCTGGTGACCTGTTAGCTTCGCTATGGAGGGAGACAAGGACCAAATGGCCATCCCCTCCCAGTTTAAATAAGCTTTAGGCAAGAGATCAAGAGTCCATCACCGTTTTTTTTATTTTAATGACTTGGGCCAAACCGGTTTCACCACCTTCAAATCGAATTTCCAATGGTTATATATTGATAATATAAGAAATTAAAAGATTATTATAATAAGAATTAATATATAAACTAAATGAAAACTTTAATATAAATACTATAATATATAAACAAAGTTACTAAATATGAAAATCTATTGTTAAGAAATTTAAAATAACTAAAATATTAAAAATTGATTAAATTAAAACAAAAAGAAAATTTATCAACTGCAATTCGTTTTTTTGGAAACACCTAACCAGTTCAATTTCAAAAATTTACTAAGGAGGGTCAAAGACGATCTCCTCAACCCCCTCACGAGCGGCCCTGGCCGCTCTATAAGCTGGATTCTCATTGGTGACTTTGGTCCTCACCGATGTACTCGACTGGTCAATTGCCTTTATAAAGGTGCTGGATGGCAATACCAAAACCTCTTCTTCACCCTTTGATGACTATTCTCAAATCCTCGACATCAAGCTTCCGCATGTCGACTCATTTGAAACAACTTATCGCTTATTTGATTTTTATTTTCAGCAATTTGTTTTGTTCAAATGGAATATATTTAGTTCCAAAGTCATGTTGCCAAATGTAAGTTGCAATTTACTCCATTCCGTAATCATGATTGTATCAATAATAAAATGGTCTTCCTGGGGATAATTGGCACATGATTGGGTTTTATTTGCACTGCCTACAAACAGCACTACAAAAATCTACCGGGTAGTAGAATTTGTCTATTTTCACTAAGACATCCTCAACTATCCCCTTAAGATTTTCACCGATCTATCGCCAATGATACAGATGTTGGTAGGTTTGGGTTCACCTAAACTCAACTCAGCTTGCATAATGCATCACTACAGCAGGTTCACACTCAGCTCTAAATCAAGCAATGATTTATCTATGCAATTCCCACCAATATTACCGAACTGGAGATCTCGATCCTCGATTTGACAGGTTCTGTTGATTATGGCACTCACTTGTTCGGCTAGGAAATGCTCTCTTCAATAGACTAACCCTCTTGATCGTGCAAAGATCTTTTCAAAATTTTACAAGGTGGGACTTGTTTGATGATGTCCAAAAGAGGTATGAGCTAACCTTCTACTTTCTTAGGATTTAGATGCCCGCTTGTCAGATGCCTTCTTACCTACATTAGTAGTCATGAAAGCTTATATATGCCGTATTTCATCGAGTCCTCCCTTTAGAGAATATGCTCGTGATCGTACCTTCCTCCCCGCTGACTCTTCAACAAAAGTTTAGGCATGGGCTGATTAACCTCTTTTCCACTTCTCAAGGTGATTATAGCTCACTTATCCATTCCCGAACTCGCTGGATGACCCCACCTCATGACTCCCTTAGATTTGGGTGCAATGTTTGTGACGGAATCTCCTCTTCTCGTACTTCCAAAGAACTTGTTGATCTTGGTGATTGAATAATCGTAGGTTATCAATTTTCCGATTTAGATTGCTCCTGCCCATCTATTCTCTTTGTTCAAAGGTGGCCTCACTAAGATTAACTTTAGTGCCAAATACATTGATTCTTTTATTCCTCAACAAAGTTGCCTACCAATTACTCAAATCAATATGGCTTCGTCTCACCTGGGGAAGAGGATGGTGGTTGTTGTGGTTGAGAGGTGGAAACTTAAACTCAGAGTCAGCAATTTAAAGTACTATAAGCAGGGGGAGTGTTTCCAGAGAGGTTAGTGATTCCTCCAATCGAATCAGAGGTATTACCATATGGCATCAGTTGTCAGTGGGTTTGCATTTTCCATGTGCATTTCGCACATCTCGACATCAAATCCTTCAATAGAAGGCCATAGGACACAGTTCTGTCAAGGCATGTGGGATTTGGAAATTAAAAGGTGACTGATTTGTGCAGATTTTTAGTCACCGCATGCACTTCATGAATGCCACTTCAAGCACCTTCATCTTCTCAGGTTGGAAATCCTAAATTTTCATTTCCATTTCTCTATTGTGCATACATCCTACCCCTTTGGTTAACTGAAGGCCTCAATCTTTCCATTTCTCTAGGGTTTGGCTCATCCCAACCCTTAGAAGTTTCAGCCACATAGTTTAAAAAATCCATGGCTTCGTCAGGATGTTTACTTAGAAAATCTCCTCCACACATGGTTTCCAAGAGCTGCTTCATGGCAGGAGACATACCACCATAAAAGTGGTTTACAAGCATCCATGTATCAAACCCATGGTGTGGGCATGCACCGATGGTTTTACAAATCTTCTCTAAAGACTGGTAAAATCTCACCATCTCTGGGTCGCAGTGTGATTGTTTCTCCTTCAAATTGTTGGTCTTATGAGCACTCCAGCCAACTTTTTCAAAAAATTTGCCACAGCTCACCACCTCATGGTCTTGTGGCCTCGTTGAGTTGAGCCAAATCTTGGTCTATCCTTAGGGTCACTGAAATGCTTACTTAAAATCCATGTCCTTCATACTCTTCTTAAAGGTTGTACAAACCTCCTCAAAATCCCCTAATGTGTGTATGGATTTTCATTTTCCATACCATGATATCATGTATAGGGTACCAAATAGGGCCTCATTGCTACATCTTCATCAGGAGGTATGATGCATGAAGGGGCACTAACCCTAGGAGGTGATGATCCCCCGGATCCGTAGGCTCTCGGGATCATCGGGGTTCCTACCGTGACCTGCCTCAGCGATCCACGTATCACGTGTACATTGGACTTATTGCCTCACTAATTTGTGTACCGATTCTTTGCACCCACCAAGTGTTCTATCCCACCGGTGCATAAACACCATATAATAATTTTAAGAGACAACAAAGAACACAACAAAGCTTGGACAAAATAGGTTAGCTAACAAAACATAAAACCGATCGTTTATATAAAAACAAAAACAGCCAGAAGTACGCTAAATTTTGGAAAACTAGCAAGCATCGTGAACTGGTTACAAAGGATGTGTTATCACCTTCACTTGTGATGTTGATCACAAGTGCACTTCAACCTATCATTAGTAGTTTGGCACCATTCCCGGCAACGGCGCCATTTGATTCATGCCACGGTAGGGTGAGCAAAATCAACTAAATTTGTTTCCTATATTCTTCCTACCATTAGTCAAGCTATCAAAGATAGTGGACTAGGTCGAACACGGGATGGGGTTTTCATCCAGGGAATGATTTGCATCGCAGGTGAAAAGGTAAGGCTTTTTATTTGATTTGATTTGTTTCAAAACAAGATTGAGTAGTTTGAAAACTTCATTAATCAGAAAATCGTAGTGGAGGTGAAAAGGTAACTTTGAAGATTTAGGTCACTAACTTGATAACATATAAACAAGTGTCCTCTCGTTTTATCCTCACATTTTGACAAGCAAATCCTATAGTCCAAGCTTGCTAACCCGATCTTTTGTTTAACTAGCAAACCTAACTCCTAGAACTCACTCCTATTTGAGGCCCAACACAAAATACGTATCTACAGCCCCTATTAGTTTGAAGTCCTAACATTCAACATCATTTCAATGGTCAGAAGGCCATATCTAAAGAACCACAAGTATTATTATAGCACAAGTATGCACTGTATCCCAAAGTATGGTAAGTATCGCCAAATTAATGACATTAAAATGACATTCAACCCTATTTTGAGAAGATGGGGGTCATAACATGCAAGACTGTAGTATCTGAACACATGAGGACAACCCGTAACCGCCCACAACTGGGGGCTAGCCTCCCTTCCTCTTTCAAAGAAAGAGGTTTAGCCAAGCATCTCTCGAGTCAGTTCATCCCTGGTGGTGTGTTCGCACCCAGAAAATAAGGGAAGCAAGAGAAGAGAGAAAACCAAACCCTAACTAAAGCTGTAGATATTTACATAAAAATGAAAAGTGTGCCCAAAAGATTGCTTAGGTTACAAAAACTATGGGGGTTTATATAGGCCACCCATTATGTGAAACTACAATAAAGCGTAAAATAAGGGACAAGGAAGTAATACACCAAAATGAGGTCGGTTTGCATTAATTACAAAAGGATGACAAGGCGTACTCGCTTATGCATACCAATTCTCAAGCAGGCGAAAAATTTGCTTAGATAGCTAAAATTTCGCTAGATAGCTAAATTAGAGCGTAGATAGCTAATTCAGAGAATTCTCATGAGTGAGTCAAGTACTTTCGCTTAGCTATCGAAATTTTGCTAGCTTAGCGAAATTTTTTAGAGATATAAAGTGTACTCAATAGAACAAAGGAATAGCTAAAATTTTAAGTTTGACATTAATTTCGCTAGGATTACAATCTCGCTTATGATTGCGAATTGGCAATCCCAAATAAATTTCGCAATCTTAGCGAAATTTCCGGAATTGCCGCTTCACCGCATTGCCTATCGCTTCCTTTATCGCATCAATTTTCATCACTTTGCCTTTCATTCCTTCATTGAATTTTTGGTGTGTTTAATGGCTGACAAATGGGTTCACCTTCATGGTTCATCACATTACATCGATATCAACTCCCAAAGTACGCAGTAAACTCGCAAAACAACCAAAAATACCCTAAACGCATAAGTGATACTAATAAGACTTGAACACTTCAATTGGCATAATTGACATGATTAGTGCGCAAAAAGCACTCAAAACCTATCTCAAATAGGGCTCAAAATATCACTTTTTGGGTACTAATCATGGCCCCATAGTCATCACTAAAATGTGCCAACTGGGTAAATCTAGCCACATACTCCATCACTGTCATCGTTCCCTGCCTCAGCTCTAGGAACTCCTGGGCCTTTGCATGTTTAGCAATGGCCGGAAAATACTTGCCCATGAAAAGATCATGGAATTCTGCCCAAGTCATTGCCTCTAGATCTCTAGAGGTTCTTTCCCACTCCACCATACCGGGCCTCACCTTCCAGTCGGAATGCAAATGGTTCGATCCCGGTCATATCGAGGCACTCCATAGCCTCCAATACCTTCTCCACTGCATGAACCAATGGTCTACCACCATCGGATCTCCCTCTCCTGAATGTCGTGAGGATGATGCCTAGAACCTCCGAGGTTCACGGACTAAGGACTGGCCGACCAAGAAGGTCTTGAATACCTACAACCTCGCATGAAATCAGATCGATCAAAAGCCCGTATCGGTCAAACACCGGTGGTGCCCGACTAGCACTGGACGACCTCTACGCCTCGCCTCGACTAGCCATCTACACACATGTCAAATGACAAGTTAATTCTAATGCGTATCTCTGTATACGTAAACACACTAGACACTATTCACATACGTAAAAATTCTCATACATTGTGTCTGTGCATTCTAGGTAATGCAAGACAATAATTCCACATATATTAAATCATATGCAACAAAAAAAATTTTCTTCATTTTATTTTATTTAAAAAAATTATTTATTTATTATTTATTTTTTATTTTGAAAACCTAGTGAAAAGTGCTCATGAACAGTGTTCAAGAACAGTGCCCCCCCAACAGTGATTCAAAATAGTGTCCTGAGTCAAGACTGGGTTGGGTACACAAGGTGCACACCCTGACCCGCCGGTCCACTGCGCTCTACAAATACATTGGCCATGTCGCATGCACTGCATCGCGTGGTCAGGCCTCCCAACAGATCACGCCTTCCTTCGCCGCGTGGTCGCATGCGCCCCGCCTTATCGCCAAGATCGCACACACGCGCCGCGCCACGGCGTTGCAAATCCTACCTACCTTTCTTCGGGTCATGATACAAAATTGCATCGCGACACAAGTCCCTCGCCATGAAGCCGGTCGCGCTGCGCGCCGCCTGCAGTCGCGAACGCCCCACGCCTTGTCGCAGGCTCGGCGCCGACGCAAATTACAGCAAAGACTGTCGCTGACACAAGGCCACCCCCCAGCCACGATACAATGTTTGTATCGCAACTCCCCCACCAGCCAGGCCCCCCGCGCGCGCTTGTTTGCGTATTTCTATATAGACTAAAAACACCTCAAATTCACATAGTTACAAGAGCCCTACACTTCTCTTGCATCCATGTCACTTTGGATAAATTTGCTTGATAAATTAATTTTTTCATAAGGTTCACATTAAAATATAATAATTCTATGACACTCGCAAGTGCACATGTCATACAAGTAGTAAAATCTGAATGTAAGTCCAAGTATCATTCCCACAGAGATTGGTAAGAATTAGAGATCAACTACCCCAACTTCTAAAATTCTATGCTATTGGGACTAAAAACTCACAATGAAAGTTTTATCTATAAAAAATAAAGATCCTAGACTATTGACTACTGTTGAACTAAGACAAAACAAAATTAAATGAATAAAAATAAATTGTAACTAAAAAACTGGACTGAATTTGTTTCCTGTGAGAAACGAAGACTTTCATTGAATTACAATGAAATAGTCAATTCCTACACTAAAGCACATTGCTCTGTTCTGTGTATGGATTTGGATTTGTCCAAGATTTACTAAATTTTGGAATTGGATTTCTCCATATTCACTAGTTGGAAACCCTTGCTTCTCTCGAAGACAAGGAGATGAAACTAACTACCATTTTTCTCCTAATTCTCTCTTGCAAGATCTGGGTATTTTTCTTTCTCAATACTTTACACCCATTTCTTGATGACAGCAGATCTTTTGCATTTCCTTCTCAGATTTTTGCAAAGTTTCTACCATTTAATTGGTGGCTCAACCTCCAGATCTATTGGTTCGTCCCTTTCCCTTGATTAGATCTCAACTAACATGGGGTTAGGAACTTCCCTTTAGATTAAGGTGAACTCTCTGAATATTTATATTGTTAAATACTCCCGTCCAAATTCAATTATGAGCAAATGGGAGATTTAGTAAAATGAACTCTCAGAGCTTAGCAGTTCATCAATGGTAGTCTAGCATACCCAGAAAAGAATGCTCTCATATCTCAAGAATCTCCGTCTCTGTGTCAGGGCATCCTGGAAATTAGAGCAAGATACATTCCCTCAACTTGTATTCGTACTACTATTGGGAACTTATCCATTCAAAAACGACACCAAATAAGTAAATCCGAACCCAAATAATTTCTCCATATTTTTGCAGGAATGACTGTAGCTAATTGTAAATAAAATCCAGTAGAGCTACACTCCGATTATTGAATTTCAAATTAAGAAATGGAGTACCGATCATGTACAACCACTGTAATTGCAATAAAACTGAGAAGAAATGAATTCCAGAAATTTGTCTAGATTTAGCTTAATTTCATGTGCATTTCAGAAGAAAATAACATAAATAAAAATTTAGCTTCACTCATTTCTGCACAGTTCACAGATTCATATCCAGAAATGAATTCAAGAAAAAAAAAGTTAAAATAAAAAAATAAAATTCTACTCTAAACTTTACACTGAGTTCCTCTCCGTTCCCCTTTTTCTGGGTAGTGAAGACGGAAGCTACTTTACTATTCTAACACTGTCTATTTATACTGTCAAAAGAATTGGTCCGAATTCCCTAAAAGCTCAAAATGGAATTCCTAAAAGAAAGCCCAATTTAATGTCCTAGGTCTCGACCTCGGGTTGATGTCGCGACATGGATTTCCCTTTATTACTCTTGCTCAGTCGCGACCTTGTTGCTTGGCGGTCGCGACTCAGATTCCTCACGCTTTAGATTAATGGTCGCACATCATTTGTAATCGCTGACCTTGTTTGTTTATTTCAAGAGTTGATGTCGCGACCACAGCTCTACGTCGACATCGCTGTCTTCTTCTCTTCTTCGCTTCCGAAATCACGCACTTGTTTTAGGTTGCGACCACATTTATGTTTATAGGATGACTTCAAGTCGTGACTTTCTTTTTCTGGTCGTGACCTTGTTGGTTGTCTTCTGCCTTTACATGTTTCAAATTTAAGTCATAACCTCAAAGTGATGTCGCGACCTTTTTTGATGTTCATTTCATATTCCTCGTCGCAACCAAATTCTTTGTTGCAACTACTCTCCTTCCAACTCTATTCCGTGCCTTCCACACCTCATGTTGATATCGCGACATCAAGCCAGGTCCTTATTAATAAATGGTCTCAACTTCACTGGCAATGACTTCGCTTATTTCGCTTCGTTGCGAATTCCTCCTTTTGTTCTTCAACTCTTAATTTTGTTGCAACTTCAATCTTCCTGTTGAGACTCCAATTCCCATTTTCATATCACAACCACAACGACATGTCGCGACCTCAAATGGAGCCCTTTAATTAAAAGCTAGTTTCTACTTCATTTACTACGGGCTTCTCGTATTTTATTTGAGGATCCACGCTATGACATCATATTAACGTCGCACTTCGCTATAGGCTCAATTGGCGTCGCGACATCAAAGTGGTGTCACGACTGAATATTCTACCTTAAATAATTCCTTTAGTCTCAACCACACTTCCTCTATCACAACCTCTTTCACTTTTTTCCTTGGTCATTCTGGTTGCAAACTAAACTTCAAGTCACGACTTCGCTTGCTAAGGTCTTCTATTTCTTCCTTAAAACTGATCTTGGTGATGTCGTGACTTGGAAATGACTGAACAAATAAGCTTCCTATTACACCTACTTTAGTTGCGACTTCGCTTCAAGCCAGAGGCTGATCTCTTCTGGTTTTTGCCGGGATTTTAGCTTCTGCTGTACTTTTCTGCAAAATTAAATTTGTAGTAAAATATTCACATTTCTGCATTCAAATCAACATTTATCTTGTAATATGCTTAGAAAAAATGGATTAAAAATCAAATGAGTATTTGGACTAATCAAATTCCCCCAAACTTAAAATTTTGCTTATCCCCAAGCAAAGAAAAGAAAGAATTGTTTGTCCTCAAACAATTAAGCCTAATTTTTTTTTTTAGGAAATTTTTCTGATCCACACCAGTCTTTCCTATTCCACCTTCTAACTTGAAATAAGAGATAGCATCATTAATTTTGAAATTTCGTCATTCAAGAGAAAAGAAATGGTATTAATTTCTATCACAAATTTCTGATGAAATAATGTATTTAAAATCATTATTCAACAAGTCTTGTTCTCCTGTGGTGTGCAGTCTTCAACTTTTCATCTTCATGTTGAATTCTAGTTAATCGTCCTGGAGTTTCTTGACCGTTGGTCAAAGTCCCATGCTTGTTTTTCATATTGATCTCCACTAATGTAGGGAAATTCAACTTTCAAGATCAATGAGGTCTTCGTGCTTGTACGTTGGGTTTAGGTAATCGTGATACCGGAAATTTGCCAAATCATCCAGCTCCACCTTTTCTTTGTACTGATTTCTCAACTTTCACCACTTTTCTTTGTACTTGTTGATGCTCCTCAATCTTGGCCTCGATTCATCTTTTTAATTCTTTTATGGGAATTTTTTTATTTCCACTCGCACTTTATTCAAGCCATTCCTCATATAATCCCTTGCTTTTGTTTTTCTTAGGTTGAGAATAGTGCAATGTTTGTCTTCTTAGGCTTTCTATTACCCTTAGAGAACTTTGGGCTAGCAACTCCCATACAAGTTGGTATTAAGGTACTAGGTGTTACAACATCCCTATGAGCTTAATTGTTCAAGGGAAATAGACCACAAGAAAAAACTTATTCCCTTTCTTTCATTAATTTCAAATTTCTTTACTTCTTTCTCCTACTCGTAACATTTGGAAATATTTCTTACTCCTGCACTTGTTTCTTCCTTTACAGTAGACTTTTCTATACTGGAAACTGAATAACTTGGGGCTCTTTGCTATAGGATTATTGCAAGGAAGGGAATTTAGGTTTTCAATTGATGTTTATTGAAGAAATAAGGCTTATTTGGCTAAAATTATGGAACTAAAGGGAATGCTTTTTAAAGATATATCAGAGTGGTGTTTGAAAAGCTCAACCGCTGAAGGATGGCCGCTATCACTTCTGTTGGTCGTTTTTACCTAAGATTTCGCCAATCAATAATCTAACAAGCTCCTAGGACCATGGACTCTTACTATGAATTTCCTTAAGATGTTCCTAATCCCTCTAAAAGTTTTTAATGAAAGTTTGTCGACCAAGCAGAATATTTCTTCAACACTTGTACTTATTCACTATTTATTTATTAATTATTTCAACCAAGTTATTTGTTCCTTCAAAGAATATCCATTTTTCCATTTTTTTTTTTTTGCAATCTAAACTGATTTAAATATCTCGTGTTGCAACTTTAATAGTTTCATTTCTTCACTAATCTATGCCTTTATTTTTCCTGCATTTTTGTTCTTAGGAGAGAACATAATTGGTTATTTGATCCTTGTACATAAAAGGCACTCATACTTTTCATGATAAAAAGGAAATGACACAAACACAAAATTTCTCAAGTCATGTTCATCCATCAATAAACATCTAATTATTCACAATCAAAATTTTCATTCAACAATGGAAAAACAATCCAACAAGCAAAAAAAGTAACTATCAAATGAAAATTCAATAAAAAATAGAACAATTTAGATGAACAAAATGGATTTCTATTAGAATTTTGGGAATGTATAGATTGATAACATGCTAGGAAAAACATTTAGTTTCCTTTTCTTCTTTCAGGTAGCCTTTGAGGTATGTCGGGAGGTCTCACATCAAAACTGGCCATGCCGAATAAACTTAGAAATTTCATCTTAGATTTTTGTCTCTACCGCTAGGGAATTTCTTCGCTTTGCATATATTAATCGTTTAGTTGCACCGCACTAATGAGCGTGCCTTGCCCTTCCCACCATTAATCAGTTCCTTCTAACTCGGAAATACATTCTCGCAGTTTAGACAAATTCTAATTGATCAAGTCCAAGCTTTCCAACCAGGTTTTTCTTCTATACTCATCATTGTTCTTCAACTGCTGATCTCTATCTTTCATTAATCTCTCAAACTCCTTGAACAGTTCCTTGTATAAATGCTTGAACCTCAATCTTCCTTGGCATGTTATTCTCCATTTCGTTTCTTTCTTTCTTCAATATGTTCACAAGAAATCAACATCCCTTTAATTGATAATTATAAAATGCTTGCATTCTTTGCTCCTTATTCTTTCCATCATCTTTTCTTCTGTTTCTTCCGCTCTTCCTTGCTCTTCTTCTCTCGATCCTCCGCTTCCTAGCATATCTCAAGCTCCTTTCTTCTCGTTTTCGCCTTCCATAAATTTTCTTGATCCGTTGCTGCCTTTCCCATTTCCCGCCTTCTCTTCCATCTCCTTACTGGCTTCCGAGCATTTCCATGATTTTAATATTTCCTTCTCTGCTCCTAGATCCTTCTACTTATGTAGTAATTGTTCCCTGCACTTCCGGGAAATCAAGGATGGGCTGGGCTTGACCTCTAGCTGTTCTTCTTCTTCGCCTGCACGGTGTTGTCTGGCACTTCCACTATTTATCTTCTATCATTTTCTTCATTTATCTCCTGCTCTATTTCTGCATCTACTACCATCACTTCCTCGTCGTTTCCTCGTGGGTCCCTTTGTCACTCTCGCCGTGGTTAGAGGGGAAACCTCGAGGACATTTCTCTCTTCTTCCTCCCAATTTCCCTTCACCCCGTCTCGTAGACAGTCCGTAACAGTGGGAGGGTGAGGGATCAGTCCTCTCTTAATACTGTGGTGGTATCCTCTGATGGATTCTTCAATTAGAATGCCTATGTTCATTTTATATCATTTCAAAAAGGCATACAAAATGATGGCTTCTTGTTGTCTGACCGAGCAAAGATGTTTTGTAGGAACTATTATAGAACAGATGAAGTAAAACCAAACCTTTGCTTCTTCAGTGAGGGCTCCCCTTTTGATGGCGTGGTGGGGGTTCTTCTATGTGACCTCCCATTTTCCTTCTCCTCCAATCAACCGATTCAGTATCTTTTCATAGTTTGGATTTTCCACCAACTTCTTATACTTCGACCCGTGCTTAAAATCTCTCAATTTAAACATTTCATTTATCCTTCTATCCCCAAAAGGCACCCAAACATCTCTCACATAAACTAAATCCTCCTTCATTCCCACTATACAGTATTCAATCACCAAGATCAACAAGTTGCTGGAAGTACAAGAAAGAGGGAGGTTCCCTTCTCAAACACTTCCAAACCCAAAAGGAATTCATGAGGTGGGGTCATCCAACAATTCGGGAATGGATGAGGTTAAGGCTATAATTACCCTGAGAAGTGGAAAAGAGGTTGGATCACCATGCTAAAACTTGCTGAAAATCCAGTGTGGAGAAGAATTGCAGTCTTTGCATATTCTCCTAAAAGAGGATTCAATGAAATACCGCATACCACCTCCATTCCCACAAGCACTTAGAGGTAAGAAGAAGGCATCTCAGCAAGCAGACATTTTAGAGGTCTTAAGACAAGTGAAGGTTAACATACCTTTATTGGACATAATCAAACAAGTCCCTGCTTATGCAAAATTTTTGAAAGATCTTTGCACAATTAAGAAAGGATTAGGCATCGAGTAGTTAGGCTGGCATTTCACTCGAATGCTCTGCCATAATCCAAAGCAACACCCTCGTCAAATACAAGGATTCGTGTGATCTCCCACAATATCGCCAATATTGGTGGGAATTGCATAGACAAGTCATTACTTGATTTAGACAAGGTGAATCCTAATTCCGTATTCGCACAAGCGCTAGGGTTTAGGTGAACTTAAACCTACCAACATCACACCATCATCGGGCCGATGACGTCAAAAACTCCTAAGGATAGTTGAGGATGTCTTAGTGAAGGATAGACAAATTCTACTACCCAGATTTTGTGGTGTTTGACATCGAGCCAATCGCAAGGAACCCAATCATGTACCAATCATCTTAGGAAGACCATCGCCACGTACCCAATGCAATTCATAAATCGCTGCATCGAGTCATGCAACTAACCTTTGGTAACATGACTTTGGAGTTAAAAATATTTCATTTGAACAATAAGCAAAAGTTGCTAGAACATGAAAATCCAATAACTGATGAAGTTGTTTCAAATGGTCAGTGTGCAGGAAAACAAAGTGCCCAGGAACCACATGGAATAGTCAGCCAAGGAGATGAAGAGATTTTGGTCGTGCAATCAACACCCACTGCAAGCCAATTGCTCAATTCAAAAGCCATCACTGAGGACCAGGTCAACAATTAGGCACCCAACCAAATGGAGTCAGCCTAGGCTATTGCAGGGGTTGAGGAGATCATTCTCCTTGACCCTCCTTGAGTAAATTTTTGAGAATGAACTGGTTCGTGTTTCTCAAAACCGAACAGTAGCTCACAATTTTTTGCTTTCGGTTTTAATTCCAATAATTTTTTAATATTTCGTTATTTTTAGAAAATTTTTTAACTTAAAGCCATATTTAATAATTTTGTTTATATATTATAGTATCATGTACTAAATTTTAATTATATATTATAGCAGTTTTATTTAGTAATTTTGTTTAGCCTAAGATTTTAATTTCTTTTTATAGTATCAATAAATAACCACTGAAATTCGATTTGCATGTGGTATAATTGGTTTGGGCCAAATTTGCTAAAAATAGCGAAAACTGTTGTAGGTGGACCCTTCGGCTACCGCCAAAAGTCTATTTAAACCGGGAGGGGGCTACTAACTCATCACGATATCCCCCCTCCTAGCGAACCCCGGTCTCCGCCGCCACAGCAGCGCCCCGAGTCACCCGATCCACCACCGCTACCGCGCCCCAGGCCGCCGTGGTTCCTCGCCACTGCTTCACCGCCGGCCGCAATGCGACCAGAGCCCTTCCGCCTCTCGCCGAGTCAGAGCAGAGCGCCTTCTTCATCTCCTAGCTCGCCGCGCGCTCGGGGTCACGTACCGCCTCTTGCTACGCCGCCGCTGTCCATAGACACACCCCGCCGCGCGCAAGAGCCCGGGTGTTCACAACTGAGCCGTCGCCCCAAATTGGCCATCTCCGCCGAGCCTTCATTGCGCCTTCCACCGGCGCCTGTGACCCTCTGCCACTGGTCTGGGCCGACTGCGGCCCGCCCCGCCAGCTTGGTCTCACCAGCCCATCTATTATTCCAGAGCTCCAACCGAGGTCAGAGCCAGCGAGCCCGGTTCACCCACCGAGCTCGTGAGTGACTCCGCCGCCTCCAGCTGAGCTTCGCCTGTATCCGGCCTGGTTGCATTTTCGAGCGCAGCCCCTTCCGCAGGTAGTATTCGTATTTCAAGATGGTTCGTACTCATGGTCCCACGTCATGCGATTCAAGACACCCGAGAGAGGCCCCGCCTCCGGCCTCGGCCCAAAGATTCACCACACCCCGTCCCTCGAGGCAAGACCTCGAGGAGCCTCGGGATTTTTGGCCGATACCGCACGGACGGGACCCCCAGGCCCCACCGGCCCGTGCCTCGTAGGAGAGTTAGGAGGGCCCCGCCTCCTGCCGGGCCCGCATCTGTCCACAAAGGTCATCTTCCCGGCCTCAAACCCATCACCAAATACATCGGCTGCAGAGGCTTAAGACCATCGCCGCCTGTCACCGCCTACCCGATCGTGAGGTCGTTGTTCGTAGGGAACCCCATTCCGGGGAATGTACGACTCCTTCGCATACCGTTCCATCAGGAGTCGTACTATGATGTCCCCAGACTGATATCGATCCCGTGCCTAGGAGTTCATGAGGATTGATCGAGGAGTATTCACTACTGGCCTTCATGACTTCGAGGCAGCATTATTACCCACGAGTGGTGCTGCATGTACCACTCACGACATCTCGAGGAGCAAGATAGTCCGCGCGGAGCTTCAGCTTCTCTATCGGATTTATCGCCGCGAGTACTCAGAGCTACCGAGATATCTCAAGAAATTTTTAAAGTTCGCAGATAACTACCGCCAATGCAGAGAGGGTTACAGAGGATTGGGCCCACCGCCATAGAGATGGTTCGAAAGACCGCCGTAGACACTACACCGGATCAAAAGATTTTGGCGCCTCGCCCCGATGATGCCGACCGATCATTTATCCGACGAGTCTATTCCCCGCTTACAAAGATTATGTGGCGAGGGGAGCCATCCGAGGCTCTTAACGGATTCCTGAGGGATTCCCGGTTCACCTCCGAAATGGGTGATGACCTCCTTGATGCATTTCGAGGAGAAGGTCCATCGGAAGGACCTAGCACGAGCAGAGAGCCTCCCGCTACTTATGCCGAGACTACTCTGTCACGTTCTCGAGTATATGGGATTCCCAGCGGAGCCCAGGATTGAGATGAGGGTCCGATGCCCTCTGGTTTTGTCAGTGGAGCGGGTGATGACTATGCCCTTATCTCTTCCACCACCTCCTCCGACATTGCGCCAGCACTCGTGGAGTGGGAGCAGACGGTCGTGGCCGAGGACGCCCACAGAGACTATATGCCTGCCCCTGAGCCCGAGATACAGAGGAGTCCATCTCCGCAGATGTCACCTCCATCTCCTCCTCCACATACCACATCAGCGGCTGCAGCTAATACACCCGGCCCATCCTATTCAGCACACCATTCACCTGAGTATGTTCATGCGCTTCACAAGAGACAAGAAAGTGATGGATGCGATGGTCTACTAGCGCTACACAGCAAATTCGATGATCAGAGGTCAGCCCAGTTGTCACCTCCTATGCTTCAGCTAGACATGACGCATCTGGGTCTTCCTCGTGTTCCTGATCAGAGAGAGGAGCCCACCATAGACGCAGCCTTCTTTGGATGTTTTGGCGCAGCAAAGAAGCACTTCAGACTCCACCACCACCACAAAGAGTCAGGTGGTTAAAGCTCTTTATATTTTTTGTATACTACCACCTTTATCAACCCGCCTACTAATTTTGATTAGGATTTATGTATTAGCCATAGTAGGCAAAGGATACTTTGTTTGCTAGCTTTAGATCATGTACTAGCCATTGGCTTTATCAAAAGCTATTCAAAGATATATATATGCTGCATTTTGCATATCAAGCCAGGCCTTTACCATGTGAAAATAAGGTTTTTATTTCTTCAATCAATTGAATTGCTGTCGACAATTGAGTTGCCTTCTGTTGGAAAATTGAATCACTGTTTGTCACCTCTATGCTAGAACAAATTCCATGCTTGAGTCAATTTTTGATCATTTGAAATTCCAGCATGCTCAACTTGAAAATTTCTCCCTTATGCTAATTCACACACTCCGCACCTGCATTATTTCAATGTCGTGAATTTATTACCTCATTGCAGTTCATTTAGGCATGTTGGCAACCTAGATAGGTTTGTGTTACCTTACATTTGAAGACCAATGTTGTCTTCCAAAAAGGAAAAGAAAAGAAAAAGCAAAAAGAAAAAGAAAAAGAAAAATAAAGAAAAATAAAGTCGTGACATTCTCATTTTTGAAACCAGCACTGGCCCGAGGTATGATAGCTCTTGAAACCCGATGCCTTAAGCCTTAATTGGTTGGGAGTCACGATTTAGTGTTCAAGCATGGGTGGATAGGTAGAGTTTAACGAATTGTAGATGCTTAATTTTCAAGTCATTCGAGTCCTGTGGTGAAGCCTGTAGAGCTCAGGGTCGTGATCCTTTGGCTTGATGCCCTAAAACCTTAATTGGTTGGGAGTCATCGGTGGACCCTCTCATTACACCGACTTTGGTGAAGTCGAATTTTAAGCATTGCATCCTACAATGCAGTTGAATAAAAGAGCAGAGTGTGAGCCCTATCTAGGTCAACAACAACTTAAGGCCATGTCAAGGTTAGGTCAGAGGGGACAAATTTTGCAATTTATTGGCTTAATCTGGTTACATAAAGAACCATTAGACCTAGGGTGGGAAATTCAAGTTGAGAATCATGGAACCACATTGACTCAAATTATTCTGTATGGTTTTGGCTCTATATATCAAGAAATTAAACTCTGTGCCAATTTTCAGTTTAAAGGTAATGTTTATATGTACATAAACCTTTTGAATCATAACCTTTTTGAAAATCACCACATGCATCTCCTTTTACTTTTACTGTTAAGGACTAGCAACTTTTGGTTAGAAAAGGACAAGGCTCAAAAGCCATTATTCAAACCCTCTATTTTATAGGTTTCGAGTGTTTTACACATGAATCATGTCATTTATGCCAACTGAAGTGTTCAAGCTCCTCTTAGTATCACTTATGCCATGAGGGTATTTTTGGTTGTTTTGGTGTGTTTTGCGTGCTTTGGGAGTTCAATATCGAGACATATGATGAATCATGAAGATTGAACCCAATTTACAACCATCAATCATACCAAAATCAAAGAAAGAATGAAGGCAAATGATGGAAATCAATGCGTAAGAGGAGCAAGAGTAAAGCAAGTTGGCAACCGTGCTAAATCCCAGAATTTCGCTAAGATTGCTAAAATTCGGCCGTGATCGCGAAAAATTAAACTTCAGCTTAAAATTTCAAGTAATTCCTAGCAAATTGTCAATTTACAAACCCAAAATTTTCGCTATGCACCATTCCTAGCGAATTTCACGTCATACTGACAAAAATTTCACAGCGCTTAAATTTCGCTTAGCTAGCGAAATTGCCGTGGCTCAGCGAAATCTCCTGCTCGCTTATCCTGGTGATTTCGCCACTCAGCGAAATTTTCGCTTAGCTAGCGAATTTTCGGGCCGCCTAGCGAAATCAGCTCTCACGAAATTCACTACCTTGTCACACCCTTGTAATTAATGCCAACCGACTTCAATTTTGGTGTATTAATTTCTGTCCCTAATTTCCAGCTAAATTGTTAGGCTTTATGGTATTTTCATACATTGGGTGGCCTATATAAGCCCCCCCTCCCATTTTGTAAACCGAGAGCAAAAATTGGGGAAGGAATCTTTGGTAAGTTTTAATTTTGTAACAAAGTCTCGTAGCTTTAGTTAGGTTTGCTTTTTCTCTCTTCTCCTCTTCCTTATTTTCTTATTGCAAAAACACTCTCTTGGAGGATGACAACTCAAGAGATGCTTGGCTGTTTCCTTTCTTGAAGAGGAAGGAAGGCTTGGTGGTGGGCATATGCAAAGCTGGGTCCTCTCGTTAAAAGTTACAGGTAATCGTGTTTATAACCCCCTATCTTCTCAAAATATGGTTGAATAGCATTGAATGTTATTGATTTGGCCACATCACTTACTCATGCTTTAGGACACAAAGGTATACTATTGCTAGATGTACTGTGGTTCATTAGGATGGTCTTTACGAGCCACGAATGATATTTAATGTTAGGGTTTAAACTATGCGCCATAGATGCATGTTATCCGTGGGTTGACTCAAATAGAGTTGATTTTAGGTGAGGTTTGCTAGCAAACATAGATCCGAGCCATGGCTTCTGGACTATAGGTTGCTTGTCATAACGCGAGGATAAAACCCGAGGACACTTGGTTGCTCTGTTACCAAGTTAGTGACCCAAATCTTTCAAAGTTAACTTTCACACTTCATTTTCGCTTACAGCTTAATCGCCAAACTCATCACAATCGTTTTTTGAAACAAATCCAAAAAGTCCAAATAGAAAGCCTTTTACCTTCTTGCACTTATGAAAATCATTCTAGGGATGAAAACCCATCCCCGTGTTCACCCAGATTCACTATACTCCGGGGCAGTGAGTTTCGACTACGCAGTAGGGAGGAACTTAGGTATAAATCTTGTTGATTTTAGCTCACCACTGTGTACTTCAATCGCCAAGCAACCTATAGTCCAAGCCATAACCTGGATCTTTGTTTAACTAGCAAACCTAACCCTAGAATCACTCCCATTTGAGTCAACATGTAACATGCATCTGGCCACTTCCTTTTCGCTTGAAACCCCAACATTCAACATCATCGTCCCGTAGCTATCTAAAGAACAATGCAAAGACATCTAGCAATAAGTATGCACTGTATCCTAAAGCATGGTAAGTATTGGCCAAAGTAATGACATTAAATGATATTCAACCCTAGTTTGAGAAGATGGGAGCCATAAATACAGTACATGTAACATTTAACACATGAGGACAACTCGCAATCCGCCCACAACCAAGCTAGCTACCTTCTTTCAAAGAAAAGTGGCGACTAAGCATCTCAGTTGTCATCCTCAAGAGGGGTGTTTGGTAGCCTAGAAAATTAGAGAAAAATGAGAGAGAAGAGAGAAAACCAAACCCTAAATGAAAGCTGCGGGAAAAATAAAATTGCATAAAAATTGCTTCAAGTGTCCTTCCAAGTTGCTTAGGGTTACAAAAACTATGGGGGTTTATATAGGCCACCCATTGTGTGAAACTACAAGAAAGCCTAATATATTGGCTAAAACAAGGGACAAGGAGGTAATACACCAAAATGAGGTCGGCTGGCATTAATTACACAAAGATGACAAGGCAGAGATTTCACATAATACAATTGCCAGGTAGTTAATCTTCAGCTAGCTTAAAATTTCGCTAGGTAGCGAAATTGCAAAGAGATAGCGAAATCAGACAATTTCGCTATGCACTGCCAATTCTCATAGCCAGCTTAAATTTAGCTAGCCTAGCGAAATTTTTTAGAGATAGCTTAAATGCAGCACTCGCTAGCATAAAGATTTTCATTTAAATTCAAGCCTGAAGGAATTTCTCAATTTCGCTAGATTATGAATTTCTCAATTTCGCTAGGATTGCAAATTTTGTTGAGACGCAAAATTTTCTAATCATAGCGAAATTTCCCGGAATTGTTGTTCTTCACCGCATTGCCTACTGCCTCTCTATCGCATCCATTCATCACTTTGCCTTCATTCCTTCATTGAATTTCGCTGGGTATGCTCAAGGCCACGATAATGCCGACCTCATGGTTCAGCACATATTCTCGGGATATTGAACTCAAGGTATGCAAAACCCGCAAAATAACCAAAAATACCTTCTAAACTAAGATAAGGATACTAAGAAGACCCCGAACACTTTCACTGGCATTATTGACATGATTAGTGCGCAAAGCACTAAAACCTATCTGTAATAGGGCTCAAAATAGCACTTTTTTGGCAATTAATCACCTAATTGAATCAATAAAATAAATACACAAAGTCACAGAATTTAAACACAAAAAATAACAAGAAAACTTAAACAAATTGGATGTGGATTGCCTTCCACAGCCGCTTCAATTTTTGTCTTTATCGGTCTCGCTATAGTCCTGCTCCTTCAAATTTTATCATTCAAAACGAAGAGTCATTCTTCCATTTTCTTTCTCCCAAGGTAGTGCTTTAATATATGACCATTAACTTTGAATTCCTCATGATTGCTGGTTCTAAGTGTTACCGCCTAAATCAGGTGCTTGATACTATTATATATGGTCCACTCCATTTTGATTTAAGCTTGAAACAGCCTTAGTCCGGGAGCTCGAATAACAGACCGATCTCCCGCCTTGAATTCCCCTCCCCAAAATTCTTTGATCATGCCATTTTTTTGTTTTATCCCTTATAGATTCGGCACTATCATAGGCATCATTCCTCAACTCTTCCATTTCATTTAATCGAGTAGCCCTGGTTTTCTTTTTTAAAGAGCCTCAAATCAGAATTTAGCTTCGATGGCTCACATAGCTTATATTTGTACCAAGAGGTACTGTGGGCAAGGTTTTCCAAAAACAAGTCTGTATGGGGACATTCTAATGGGAGTATTAAAAGCAGTCTTGTATGCCCAGATTGCATCATCAAGCTTCAGAGACCAATCTCTTCTGCTGGAGTTTACAGTCTTTTCAAGAATTTTCTTTATTTCCCTGCTGGAAATTTCAAATTTCGCCTACTGCTTCAGGATGATAAGCCAAGCTCATACGCATACTCATATCTCGCCATGAGTTTGTCAAACACCTTATTTGCAAAGTGGCTTCCTTCATCACTGATTATAGTTCCTGTGTCCCACCCATCGAGAATATTTCTATGTAAAAATCCCACAACTGTATTAGCATCATTCTTGGGACAAGCTGCTGCCTCAACCCATTTTGATACATAATCCATAGCTAGGGGTATGTATATATTTCCAAATGAAGCTGGAAAATGCCCCATAAAATCCATTCCCCATACATTAAATAATTGCACCACCAGATACCTTCAGGCATTTCATGCCTTCACGATAATTCCAATTTTTCGCATCGATCACATAACTTCATCCATTCAAAACAACTCTTAGTAATAAGAGCTAACAAAACTCGACCGGAGAATTTTATGGGCTGTTTCCTGTCTCTACAAAATGTCCTCCTATATGGCGATGCATGACATTCTTGTAAAATCTTGCTTTGGCTTTCACCTGCACACACTTCTTATAATCAGATCAACTCCTCTTTTAAACAAAGAATGGGTCATCCTAAATATAGTATCTGTTGTCGCCCTAGCTTTTTCTCTCGGGTAGCGCGTAATTTCAGGGTATAATTCCATGCTTTCAAGAAGTTCACATCAGCATACCAAGGTGATCGAGTGACAACTGGAATAACCGTCATCCGGCCGCGCATTTCTCTTTCTTCTTCGCATAACAGGTTTCTTTCCACTCTGACAAGTGATCAACTATCACATTGTCACAACCTTCTCGTTTTTATTTCTAAATCAAATCTCTTCAATAAAAATACCCACCCGATCGCCATGGCTTCTTTCTTTGCCATTAGATATTTAATTTCTCGTTGATCGCATAATAACATGGGACCCCAAAATGTATGGCCTAAAATTTTCACATGCAAATACTATTGCCAGCATCTCCTTTTCAGTAGTACAGTAATTTTCCAAAGTTTCGTTGAAGGTTTTATTGGCATAGTATATGGGCTTGAATACTTTTTCAGCTTTCTGTCCCAATACAGCTCCCATTGTAAAATCACTGGCATCACACATGATTTCCAATTCTCTGTTCCAATCTAGTTTTGCCATGATGGGAGCTTCAACTAGTCTGGATTTGATTTCTTCAAAGAATTATATGTGATTCATCAAAATTTAACTTCAGATCCTTTTCCAACACCGCATAGTGGTCTAGAAATTTTGAGAAATCTCTCGATAAATCTTCAGAAATCCAAAGATGTCCTAAGAAACTTCTAATCCCTTGATTGTAGTGGGTGGTATCAAATTTATAATTGAAACTTTTGTCATTCACTTAGTCCGATCGTTAAATCATGTGCCCTAAGACAATTCCTTTCTTCAGAATCCATAAATGACATTTTTCCCAATTCGTAGCTAGATTCGTCCCGGCACCTGTGAAGACTGGTCCCAAGTTACAGAAAATTGCTCAAAACTTGATCCATAGACTGTGAAGTCATCCATGAAGATCTCCACAACTTCTTCGCTAAGTCGTAAAAATATAGACATCATGCATCTGAAGGTACCAAGAGCATTACACAACCAAAATGGGCATTCTTCTAAAAGAAAGTACAATATGGGCATGTAAAAGTGGTTTTCCGATCCTCGTGTGCAATGGCACTCTGTTATATCCGTGTATCCATCAAGAAAACAAAAGCGAGGGTGTCCCGCAACCTATCCAAAGATCCGATCAATGAAAGGCAGGGGAAATGATCCTCTTCTTGCATTGCTTCTAGTTTTCTCTGTGAGTCAACACACACCCTCCATCCTATCACGCTTCAAGGAATCGCTCATTATTTCATTTCCATCATAGTGAATCCACCTTTCTTAGGAACCACATATACTGGGCTCACCTAAGAACTATCTGATATAGCATATATAAAACATGCATTCAACCATTTCAGAACTTCTTTCTCGACAACTCTTTCATCATCAACAAATTCATGCTCAATATAAGTTTTTGCATTATCATTCAGCAATATTTTGTGCATGCAAATGGAGGGATTGATACCTTTCAGATCCTCAATTTACCAAGCTATAGCTTCCTTGTATTTGAATACATCTTCTTGACTGTTTTCATTTATGCTCGAGACTGTTTCTTTGTTAAACAAATTTGAAGGCAACATTTCACAATCAATACTCTCAAGATACTGAAAATTCATCTCAATTTCATTGATAGAATGTTGAAGAATACAGTCAGAATTCAATTCAACAATGAGAAGACTATTGTTTTCTACAGCATACAACTTTCTTCATCAACATTAGGATGTTCCAAACTCTTATTAAGATTAAATTGCACTGCTTCATTCCCCACCCTTAGTGTCAGTTCACCTTTCTGCACATCTATCAAGGCTGCCTCCAGCTTGCTAAGAATGGTCTTCCTAGCAAAAGAAGGAACTGGGTGTCTTCTCCATCTTCATAATAACAAATCCATAGAAGATGAATTTTCCCACCTTGACAAGCACATCTTCAAGAACACCTTCTAGTTGTGCAATTGATCTGCCAGCCATTTGCAATGTAATTGTTGTTGGGGTTAGTTCCCCCAAACTTAGTCTTTGCACCACTGATAGAAGCATCAAATTTATACTAGCACCAAAATCACACAAGGCTTTCTTGAATTCATATTTCCCTATGGAGTAAGGGATGGTGAAACTGCCTGGGTCCATTATTTTTGTTAAGAGGTTTCATTGATAACCTCAGATCACAGTAAGAACAAGTTCACTATCTTCCCGCCTATTTTCCTTTTCTTTTTCAGTATCTCCTTCATAAATTTTTCATAATTAGGTATTTGGTTGATTACCTCTGCAAATGGGATATTTATTTCTATCTTCTTGAAGATGTCCAAAAATTTAGAAAACTGCTCTTCCCTTTTTTCTTTCCAAGTCGCAACCAAGACTAGAGGTGTATGTTTCTGCATTTTCTTCTTTATGACCGTCACTACTTCCTTCAGGTTGTTAAGTCTTTCTCATCTTCTTTGCTTATGTATTATTTTCAGGCGTGCTCCTCTCTTCTTGCTTTCCAGCTTCTTCTTGTTATGCACGCCTCATTTCCTTTCTTTCCTGTCATATACAACTTTTCCACTTAACCGAATTGCTACGGAGTCCTTGATTCTTTTGAGTGTCACTAGGAATGTACCTCAGTTCGATTTGGCATATCTGTGGCCACTGCCCTACTTGTGTCTCCAAGTTCTTCAGTGAGGCACTTATATTCTTCCTCGAAATACTGAGCATCGTGACGGAAAGCTTCCAAGTCGATGCCGCTCATGGAAGTGTATGTCTCTTTGTTGTCCCCCATGAACTACAGCATTTGTTCTTCAAATGGTTAGATCCTCCTATGACCCTCGTTATCATCTCCCGCTCTTCACCCCTGATGCCGCCGAACCTTAGTGGCCGGCCGATATCCCCGCTGAGGATTCTGGTCCATGCCTCAATCTTGTAATGCCCCTCCACCATATGAGAAATTCTCATGGTTCCTCAGTGCTAGACTATAATGTGTGGGCATGTTAGGATTTGGATTGAAATGGTAATTTCTTAGTTCATTCACGTACTTAACTTCCTCAACACCATAAGAGTCTTCTTCTGTTGGTACTTCAGCACTTCTTCTCATATGTTCTCTTTCCACTGCTCCTATTTCATGAGTAGTGTGCATTTTTCTTTCATGTTTGTCCATCTTGTGCATGATGGCATCTAACTTTGCCTTCATGGCTGTCATTTTACTCAGATCCATGACCCCTTTTCCTCTGCTATTGCCCCTTGAAAACTCAGATGGAGCTTTCATATTGCACTTGGCTAGGTCTTCTATCGTATCTCTAAATTTTTCAAGACTTTTCTTTCAATGCCCACAGCATGAAGCATCAATAATGCCTTTAGATCATCATTTAAGGCATGACACTATATCCATCCTGGCTTTTAAATCAATTCCATGCATAGGGCACCTCTTCAGTCTGAACCTTTGAATCTCCTGTGCCATGTGCCTCATCTTCCCTGGCTGGGAACACTATTATTATCTCTCTTCTTCTCCGAGGTGAGAGACTGGGGAAAGAACCCGCCTAACTATGCTTCTACCAAATTCTTCCTAAGCATCAACCGAACCATATGGTACTGTTATTCATACCAAGTGGCCGCTTATATCTCTTAAAGAAAATGAATAGATGCACTTATCACCTCTACCCTCACACCATTTAGCTTCACTGTATTTTCCATCCTGAGAAATCTACCCAAAAAGCCTGGGTCTTCACTGGGTGGCCAAAGTGAACTCGATTTGGCTTACCATTGTTATCAAAGCTAACTTTAGTTCGAAGTTATTTGCATCCATAGTAGGCTCTTTGATCACAAAATATTCTTCCTCGATGATACAGCCCGTAAATCCTCAATCGTGTCGTTAATGAGGCCTTCGGCCGTCCTTTCTCCTCCTGGTCCGGTCAGGCGTCTCATCCGCTATAGTTATGCTTTTCGCTCTTTTAATCTTTCTTAAGCTTGAGTGTTCTTTTCCAATTCAAGGTTCGCTGCCAACAGTTCAATCTCTGCTTTCCTATGCATTAAAGGATTTCATGAAATTAAAACACACTCATATTAATAGAATTAGTCAAACTAAAAAAAATATTTTCAACATGGCTTGTTAAAGATCAGTGGTTGGTGTAGCCACTGCTTGTAAAGCTATTTTTGTTCTTTTCTTTTATAAAATGTCCAAATTAGCATTCTCTTTATTAGAATATTGATCTATTTAATTCTTTCAATCTGCAAGAATACCATAAAACTTGCTCGCTCTTTCATATGTAATTAAACCCTCAAATTCATAGTTACAAGAGCCTTAATTTCTCTGCATCCATCACTTTGGATAAATTCTGTTGATAAAATAATTCTTTTCATAAGGTTCATGATTAAAAATATGGGTCAAGTATATGATAATCGCAAGTGCACAAATATAGAAGCAGTAAAATCTGAATAAGTCCGTGCATCATTCTACGTGATATTGGTAAGAATTAGAGATAAACTACCCCAACTACTAAAATTTTTTGCTATTCGACTAAAAACTCACAATGAAAGTTTTTATCTAGAAAAAAATAAAAGATCCTAGACTGACTAACGTTAACCTAAGACAAAACAAAAGTAAATGAATAAAAATAAATTGTAACTAAAATACTGGACTGAATCAGTTTCCTGTGAGAAACAAAAACTATCATTGAATTACAATGAAATAGTCAATTCCTACACTAAAGTACATTGTTATGTTCTGTGTATGGATTTGGATTTGTCAAAGATTTTCTAAATTTTGGAATTGGATTTCTCAATATTCGCTGCTTGGAAACCCTTGCTTCTCTAGAAGACAAGATGAAACCAGCTACCTGTATTCCCAATTCTTTTGCAAGATATGGGTATTTTTATTTCTCAATACTTCACACCCATTTCTTGATGACACCAGATCTTTTGCATTTCCTTCTCATGATTTTTTTCAAAGTTTCTACCACTTAATTGGTGGCCAACCTCCAGATCTATTGGTTCGTCCCTTTCCCTTGATTAGATCTCATCTAACACGGGGTTAGGAACTTCCATTTAGATTAAGGTGAACTCTCTGATTATTTATATTGTTAAATACTCCCCTCAAACTTCAATTATGAGCGAATGGGGGATTTATCAAATGAATCCTCAAAGCTCGCCAGCTCATCAAATGTTACCAAGATACCTTAAAATGCTCTCAATCCTCAGAATCTCCTTCTATGTCGTGCAAGAGGGCATCCTCGAAACTGGTTG
The DNA here is from genome assembly GCA_016808115.1 of Tetrastigma voinierianum. Classification (NCBI taxonomy): domain Eukaryota; kingdom Viridiplantae; phylum Streptophyta; class Magnoliopsida; order Vitales; family Vitaceae; genus Tetrastigma; species Tetrastigma voinierianum. Next base: position 414,366 of record JAEQBH010005593.1, on the reverse strand, counting down.
AAGATACATTCTCAATCGGTATTCAGACTACTATCGGGAACTTATCTATTCAAACGACACCAAATAAGTAACCAACCCAAATAATTTCTCCATATTTTCAGAAAGTCTTTAGCTAAATGTAAATCTAAACTGAAGAGAGTCGCACCGATTACGTATTGCGGTAATTAAGAAGTGGAGCACCAATCACGTACAACAACTGTATTTTCAATAAAACTAAGAAGAAATGAATTCCAGAAATTTGTCTAGATTTCATTAATTTTCAGGTAATAATTTTAAGAAGAAAATAACATAAATAGAAATTCAGCTCCACTCATTTTTGCACAGTTCACATATTCAAATGTATAAAAGAATTCAAGAAAAAAAGAGAAATTTAAAAAATAAAATAAAATTCTACTCTAAACTATACATTGAGTTCCCTCTCCGTCTCTCTTTCTCGGTAGCGAAGACTAGCTACTTTACTATTCTAACATCACTATTTATATCAGTCAAAAGAATCGGGTCGACTCCCCTAAAAGCTCAAATGGAATTCCAAAAGAAATCCTGGGGCCATTTAGGTCGCGACTCGGATTGATGTCGCGACATGGATTTCCTTTATTACTCTTGCTCGCCACCTTGTTGCTTCGCTGCAAAACTTTCTATCTTCGCCGCATTAGATTAATGGTCGCGACATCATTTGTGGTCACGACCTTGTTTGCTTAGTGTTTCGAAGAGCGCTGATGTCGCGATCACGCTTTCATGTCGACATCGCTGTCTCTCTTCTAGCTTCCGAAGTCACGACTATTTTCGTCATGGCTAGTTTCGCTTGCGATGACTTCGTAGTCGTGACTTTCTTTTTCTGGTCGCGACCTTGTTGGTGGTCTTCTGCCTTCACATGATTCAAATTTAAGTCACGACCTCAAAGTGATGTCGCAACCTCTTTTGATGTTCATTCTCTTCTTCTGGTCGCAACCTAAATTCTTTGTTGCAACCAATTTCCCTCCTTCCAACCTCTATCTTCCGTGTCGCGAATTTCATGTCGATGTCACCAAGATCGCTTGTGGTCCTTGATTAATAAATGGTTGCAACTTCAGTTTCTTGCCAAGGACTCTGCTTATTTCGCTTCAGGTTTTTCAGGTGACCCCTTTGTTCTCCTCAACTCTTAATTTGGTTTCAACTTCAATCTTCCTGTTGAGACTTCAATTCCAGTTTTTATGTCACGACCGCAACGACATGTCATGACCTCAAATGGAGCCCTTTAATTAAAAGCTAGTTGCAACTCCATTTACTTGCAAAGACCTCTCTTGTGGCTTCATTGACGGATCCACGTCGCTACATCAAATTGACGTCGCGACCTCAATTATATTCAATTGGCGTCGCGACATCAGAGTGGAGTCACGACAGAAGATTCTACCTTCAATAATTCCTTTAGTCTCAACCACACTTCCCCTGTCGCAACCTCTTTCACTTTTTGCCTTAGTCATTCTTGTTGCAAACTCAACTTCAAGTCACGACTTCGCTTGCTAAGGTCTTATATTTCTTCCCCGAAACTGATCTCGGTGATGTCGTGACTTGGAAATGACTGAACAAATAAGCTTCCTATTGCGACTTCGATGTTTAGTCATACTTCATTTCTACTTGCAGTCGATCTTTCCTGGGTTTTGCCGGATTTAGCTTCGTTGTACTTTTTGAAAATTAAATTTGGAGTAAAATATTCACATTTCCTCGCATTCAAATCAACTTTTTATCTTGTATTATGCTCATAAATGGATTAAAAATCAAATGAGTTTTTGACTCCATCACCGCCGGCTGCGACGCTTCTCAAGGCTACGCCAACTGCGGTCACGATCGTCACAAGCCCCCGTCGTAGGCCGTCCCAAATTCTACCATGGCATGTCGTGGCATGCCACTGCACGCCTAGGCCTGTCTCCCAGGCCATGCCTGTCAAGCCCTGTTTCACAATACAACTTGTTGTATTGTGACTCAAACTTAGAAAAAATGGGCGTGATCCTATCCTGTACCTCCACTCGCACCTTTCTCTTGTTTTTTCATCTCCAGTAGCCTCCTTTCTACTCCATATATGCAGTAACCTAGACACTGCAATCCATACACTTCAAAATTTGTACGAGTTAATTTTTTATTTTTTTAACCCCTTTTATTTTGCAAAAACATGAATAAATTTCCAGAATTTCACAAAACCGTTATGTTCTTGTCCAAAACTGGAGTTACTGTCCAGAAAATATATTATATATATATATATATATATATATATATATATATATATATATATATATATATATATATATATATATATATATATATATATATATATATATATATATATATATTCGTTTCACTCGACCATTTTGCCCAAAAATTCTCGAACACCTAAAGTTACATTTTTCTCGACCCTAGTGTTCAACATTTTCTCCTATGCTACTCACCAAGCATATAAATCACACAATTCATATAGCACATGATCACACATCACTCATGTTATACACACCAATCACATACACAACACACAATCCAATCACACATCATATTTCATTCACAAAAATGCACAAGGATGCATGATCTAACCTGTTTCCCATCAAGTCCTAGGTAAATTGCATACCTAACTTACCGATACTAAGCTATAACTCTAGTATCCAACATCGAGCTATACTAAGCTTTGATGTTCTTACACCTTATTACCATGGTCTATGCCTAAGTCCCCGAAGCCCTAGGTATTCGTATAAATAAATTCTATACTCACCGAGCTCCCAAGGTCATCTCTTACCTTAGCTCTACTACCAAGCTGTGACGCCCCAAAACTCGGGGGTCCGTTGATAACCCGTCAACCTACGGAATACTAGTGGATGTCAGGTAACCCAACACCACTTATGAAAATTGGGTAGAGTCTCATTTGTACGGGGAGCTCTACCCAAATACAACCTTTCCCAAACAGTTTACAATGACTACATCGGGTCCATATGCGAGTAAAATAATGGCTACTTAGGCCCCTGCATTAATACTCACAAAATGCATCAACTACATTACCATAGTTCAAGAGCACACTAACTTCTTAATTCAACATATATTAAAATGTACAATTTAAATACATGTTATACAAAAGTCTCTACCAAAGACACAACCCGTCTTTCTTCTAAATGTCGTCCTCCTGTACACTCCCTGTACCTGAAATAGTGATCCCTCGACAGGGTGAGTGAAGCCCAGTAGTAATAATTTCTTACATGGGTTACTCCCCACCTAAGTGCACATGTCATGGCAAAGAATCACATCCAAGAAATTACATGAACCTACTCCAATGTCTACATGCCTAATTCCATGTCTCGAGTCCTCACCTACTCCCTCACATATGCCTAAGTCACATGCGAGCAAAACACAATTTTCACTCTTCTTTTCATTTTCGTGTCATGCACTCACTCCTAATATTCTAGGGTGCCACAGTGCATATGGAATGCATTATGCCAATCCCAAAATATTCATGCTAATATATAAAACATGTATATACTTACATAATTAATTTACCCAATTTATGTTATTAAATTCACATCAATAACACCAAAATTAGCTCATATGGACTAATTAACAATTACAATCAATTCATTTTGAATCATTTAACATCATAAAAATTCACACCAAGAAAATCTCATCACTATTCACGTGAACAGTGAAACCCTCGGGTTGGCACTTTTCACGGCCATAATAATGGGGATTTTCTCCACTCGGTTCAAATGTTTTGAGACCAAAAACACGGCTAATCCAAGCCTCATAACATCCCCAACCATTTACATGGCTCTTAGCCAAAGAAAAACACAAGTAGGAAAATACCCCTACCTCTTGGGGTTGTCGGAACTCCACCTAATCGGTGTCCACGCGTAGCCCTCGCCGCGTAGATCGACTTTGCTTCTTGCTCCGTCGAGAACCGACGGTCCAAACGGCCGCAAATCTATAGAGAATGAGCTCCTTCTCTCTTTAAAATCACAAAATTCTAACTAACTGCCCCTTTTCTGCTCTCCTGCACGTTTTTGGCTCAAAAAGGAAGAAGATGACTATTGTAAGTTTTGTTTTTTTCTCATTAACTTTTTCATTAATTCCACTTTTGTCCTTTTGTCTTGATTTTTGCCACTTGACACTATCTTAGCCATTAATTCTCATCATCTCTCTAATCATGCAACATGTATCACATGAGTACATATAGTAGGTAACTTTTGTCACATCACATGTCTCTCAAACCCATTTTACGGCACCCGACACCCGATACCTCGAAAAATGTGAAATTCCGACTGTCTTGGAATTCGACGAAATTCGACATGGTAGCTAGATTTCAAGAGAATATTCCAACGGTGAAGTCCGTTTTGTCATCCAAGATCTAGAAAAATATCGGATTTTGACCGAAATTACCGTTTTACCATTTTTCCAAAAATTAGATTTTCTCGGGGTTTCACATCATGTATATGCTTGAATGTGTTTATGTTGAATCATTGCATGTGCAATTAGGTGGGGAGTAACACATGTAGGAGATTATCACTACTGGGCATTGCTCACCCCGGTCGAGGAACATTATTTGTGCAATATGAGTGTTGGGAAGACTAAGGCTAGTAGTGTCCGTTTCGTAAGAAAGCCAGGTTGTGACTTTGATATGTAAATTTTTAAAACATGTATTAGAACTCTTAAGTTTAATATATGTTTGTATTAAGAGTGATGTAATAACTCTTTAAAACTATGGTAATATAGTTTATGATTTTTTGGTGAGTAGTGATGTATGGGCCCAAGGGCCATTTTTAATATGTCTGAAGTTCCATGCATATGAGGACAATGTGTTTTCCATGGGTTGATGGGTTGTCAACGGACCCCCAAGATTTGGGGTGTCACATGCCGTATGACAGCTTCTGAGAGGTACACATGATATGAGAGGCATGTGATGAGACAGCATTCAATTTCCACGAGATATCCATGTGACACATGTCACGTAAATAGTGAGAGGATAAGAGATAAATGACTTATATTAAGCCACATGTCAAAGAGCCCTTAAAGTTAAACTAAGGGACAAAAAGGGAATAAATGAAAAAAAAAAGACATCTTCTCCATTTTGGCTTGGTATCCAACAGTAAGGGGGAGAAAACAGATTTAGAGCAGCAGTATTCAACTTCTCTCTAGATTTCCGCCAAACAATGGGTTCGCTGAGCAAAGAGGAGAAGTTGGTCTACTGCAGCGGCCACGCTGACACCCTGTTTCATGAGTTTAAATAACTCCTGGAGGTATGGGTTTTCCTCCTACTTGTTTTATTCCTTGGCTAAGAGACATTTTGACGGTTAGGGATATTATGAGGTATGAATGACCGTCTTTCAGTTCCAAAGATTGGGATTGAGTAAGAAAACCCCTAAAGGTGGTCGTGACAGTTTTATGACCTAGGGCTTTATTGTTCAATGGATCTTGTGTGTGTGGTTTGTGTTGCTTCGGCGGTTCAAGATGAATTGCTTAAATTGCTTATTAGCTCATGTGAGCTTACCTCCTGATGTTATTGCTATGAATAAATAAATACGTGGTTAGTATGTGAATTTTGTTAATATATGGCTGATCGATATATCGCATGTGTTGTATGAAATTAAGATAATGCATTTATATGCAACGGGGCACCCTAGAATAGTAGGTGTGAGTGCATGACATGAATAAAATCGGAGGGTTGTCCAAACAATGAATTATTTTGTAAATTTATAAAAATAGAATTTAATTGGAAAGTTGTCCGAATAATTGTGTTGGGAAAGTGTCCAAGAATTCACGTCGGAGAGACCCATGAATTATTTCGAAGAGTAACCAAACAAATTCACCTCGGAGGATTGTCCAACGTATTTATATTGGAGGGTTGCCCATAATTAAAAATATATATTTTTCTTTGGAAACTATTTTCATACATGGCATAAACGTGTGTGAGGGAGTCGGTGAGGACTCGAGACATAGGATTGAGCATGTAGACATTCGAGTAAGAATCATGAATTCACTTGAATGTGTGTGTTGTTTTTTTTTTTTCCCATTGCATGAGCACTTAGTTGGGGAGTAACCCATGTAGAAGATTATCACTACTAGGCATTGCTCACCCTATCGAGGGAAAATTATTTCAGGTACAGGGAGTGTTCGGGAAGAAGGCGCTCACTAGAGGCCGATTTTAAGAAGAAAGCTGCTTTGTGGCTTTGACATATACTTTGTAAAACATGTATTATAATTCTTAATTTTTATATATGCTTTGATTAAGAGTGATGTAACAACTCTTGAAAACTATTATAATATAGTTGGGTATATTTTACAGTGATGGATGTGATGGGCCCGACGCGCCATTTTACTTTATACGGACCCGGTGTGGTCATCAGAGCAATATCGGGACAGGTTGTATTTCGGGGTAGAGCACCCGCATAAAGGAGACTCATTCGATTTTTGTTAAATCCCAGTCTGGAAAATGGGACTTTCAATGGAGTGGTGTCAAGTTACCGACATCCGCAAATTTTTCGCAAAGTTGACGGTCAATGGACTTCTATAGGGGCGCTACATTATAACTCGTGGAAACCCTGTGAAAATCCTAATTTTCGAAAGAAGGGTAAAATTGTAATTTTTGTCAAAATCCGAAATAAATTTTTTGATCTCGGATGACAAAACAGGCTTCACCGTTGGAAGCTTCTCACGAAATCTAGCTATCACGCCGACTCGAGACGCTAAAATTTCACGCCGAGAAACCGAGAGGCGAGACACTCGCATATTCGAAAGTGGCTCAAGAACAGACATGTGTCAAGCTGTGAGCAAGTCAAACAATGAGCTCAAGTATGGGCTATAGGTGACATGTGGCACCATGTCATTGGAGGGAAATCCATGGTAGATGGATAAGAGGATAAGGAAAATCCTAGGAGCCAATGAAAATTGGACATGTGACAAGTGAGAGAACAAGCACTTGGCCCATCTTGGACCAAACTGTGGGATGGGAGAAAAGAAAAGAGTATAAAAGAAAGAGGAAGAAAAGAGAGATTTTTGGAGAGATAGACTCCACCTTCTCTCTAAATTTCCCGACGATCGGACCGACGGTTTAAGGCGGAGCGAGAGGAAAAGTTCAACTCACCAAGAAGGGCTTGTGACAGAGGCTCTGGAGTCGGGAGTTTTGACAAAACCCCAAGAGGTAGGGGCTTTCTCCAACTTGGCTTATCCTATTTAAGGCCATTCAAATGACATGGGTTGTGTGAGGCCATGAGTGGTCAGAACCGCCCCAAGACTCAGACAAGCAGTGCTGTAGATTCCGTGATCTGCTTACTGGGATAGTCCGGGGACTGATTTATGGGACTAAGTAATTGTCCCGTGTCTCCATTTTATGTGTTAGAGTTAAAATGAATGAAGGTGGGTTGTTCTGCTCCCAAGGGGAATGTCTGGTTGTGTTTTGAACCAAGGAAGCCGCTATATTGTGACAAAGACATTAACCTGATTTTAGAACCGGTTTTGCAGGAAATAAAGGGATTTCGCAGTAGTCCTGTGCAAATTGTAGCCACTTCAGTGAACTTGATGTTAGGATTTTGGATTTCTGAAAGCGGACCTTTGTAGCCTAAGATATGGTCCATTTACCATAATAGTCCAGTTGAAGGGCTGTCTGGCTGGGTTAGCCGGCCCCGGATGGGTTCACCCCATATGGGTTCCGTCCGGCTAGGGTTATGCATGACCTCCAACTTCGGAAGGTCATAACTTTCTCGTCCGAACCCTGTTTTGGGTGTTCTTAGACTCTATGGAAAGACCATTGAGTCAATATTGCATCCGGATACTTTGGAGGGCAGTGGGTGCTGGAGCCGGCCGAAAAGGAGCATTTGGGTAGGTAAGGTAGGATAGTCAGGTAAGGCTGCCTAGTCATGTGTGACCTCCAAATTCAAAATGTCATAACTTCTTCGTACAAATTCCGATTTGGGTGTTCTTAGACTCTATGGAAATAACATTGAGTTACATTTCCATATGGATTCCTTTTGAGTGCAGAGGGTTCTAGTTCCGACCGAAAGGAGTTGCCTGCAAGGTGTAAATACAGGTAAGGCCGCTTAGTCATGTGTTTAGACTCCCAACTTTGGAAGGTCATAACTTCTTCGCCCAAATTTTGATTTTGGTGTTCATGGACTCTATGGAAATCCCATTGAGTCACGCTTCCATCTGAATGCATTCGGAGGGTATTGGGTGCTGGAAGCATCCGGAAATGAGCATTCGGTTAGGTAAGATAGGCTAGCCGGGTAAGGCTACCTAGTCATGTGTGACATCCAACTTCAGAATGTCATAACTTCTTCGTACGAATTCCGATTCGGGTGTTATTAGACTCTATGGAAATCCCATTGAGTTAATTTTCCATCCAGATTCTTTGGAGGGCAGTGGGTTCTTTAGCCGACTGGAAGGATCGTTCGGGTAGGTAAGGTAAGCTAGCCGAGTAATGCTGCCTAGTCATGTGTGACCTCCAACTTCGGAAGGTCATAACTTCTTCGTCCGAATTCCGATTCGGGTGTTCATGAACTCTATGGAAATCGACGAATGCTTCCATCCGAATGAATTCGGGATGGGCAGACACACCCCCCAATCCCCTTCTAGCGGCGGTGTGTCGTAATTCACTTACGTAAACTCCTCACCGTTACATCTAATCCACTAGAAAACTCCTCAGAAGCGAGAATGTGATTGCTATTTAAACCTCGTATAAAAATTTTTCATTTATTTATAACTTAGAATTTGGTAAAAATCTTGGCAACGGTAAAACCTCGGCAGCATGACGGCTGCTTATAGGATATATTCCAAATCCTGTTTACACAATTTACACTTATATCCAAATATGGCAACCAGCAACCCAACACATTCTCACAAAGCTACACTATGTACATACATATGTCCAATATACAATGTCAAAGTATATTCTTACAAAATATTAATACACAAATGCTTATACCGATGTTAGGAAAATCCTATTGTGCTCCAAATGGCTCAAGACTGTATCTTGAAAATAGTTTTTAAAATATAAAATAATGAGCTAAACGAGCCTGAGCGTATGTTTTATAAATGTTTTATTTTTCTCCGAAAACATCTCAAACCGTGAAACTCTTTGCCAAATATTTTTTAAGCCTTGCTTTCTTACTTGCTTTGCTTACTTTAAAAGTTTTCTAAAAACTTTTCAGATTTCTGTTGCTTAAAAGTTTATAAAACTTTTAATACTTGCTTGCTTGCTTTTCATTTCTTTAAAATCTTATAAAACATTTATTGCTTGCTTGCTTGAAAGTTTATAAAATTCTCAAAATTTTTCTTGCTTGCTTGCTTTATCTTGCTTGAAAAGTTTCTTAAAACCTTTCACAAACCTTTTTCTTTTAAAGTTTCTCAAAACTTTTTATAAAAACGGGAGACTGGGCTCAACATCATGCTTTGAAAAATAAAACGGGAGCCTGGGCTCAACCGTTTGCTTTAAAATCCCACGGGAGCCTGAGCTCAATCAATCGTTTTGAAATCTAAACGGGAGCCTGGGCTCAACCGTTTGCTTTCAAACTCTACGGAAGCCTGGGCGACCATGTACCAATGGTTGATTTTTCAAACTGTATATCATGCTTATAAAACATCAACCACTGGAGGCCTATACTTGCTTGCTATACCCTAGTAAACACGAGAGTCTGGGAATTGACCGTGTCGGTGGCTGGACCTGGGTCCGCTCACCTAGGTGGAAGGGCCTGGGCACACTTCACTCCACCTTTTCCGGTAAATATGGTGGAATTGACCTGGGTCGCCATCACCATAATTTAGTTAGAGCTCTTAACCTTATATACTCCTGTACGTGCCACGGTCTCCTTTAAATGCACGATGTATGACCTAAGTTTGCCGACCAGGCAAAACTAAAATGCATGTATGAGATCCTAACTCCACCGCACGCACAGGAATACCTCGAATCGGGCCTTTCGCTTTAGAACTAGGGATTTTAGTTAGGCCTTGTTTTCACAAATATTCTTTTGCTTGCTTGCTTGCTTTCTCTTTGAAGAATGGTTTATAACTCAAAACCATTTGCTTGCTTGCTTGCTTGCTTGAAAATTGGTTTAATAATTCAAAACCATTTGCTTACTTACTTGCTTGCTTGAAAAATGGTTTAATAATTCGAAACCATTTGCTTACTTGCTTGCTTGCTTGAAAATGGTTTAATAATTCAAAACCATTATTTGTTTGCTAACTCATTTCTTGCTTTTCAAACATGGTTTACAATCAAAACCATTTAAATACCAGTGTAAAACAGTTTATATAATATAATACACTAGCATTTGGAAAATGGGTTTAGAACACTCACCTCTTTGCTTGCTAAACTTGAGCACAGGTCCACACTTTTCCCACCTTTGCTTTTAGCCTACACACTTAAAAGGATACGACGACATACGGTGAGGTACGCTACATTTTTCGTCGAGTGCTAATCTTATTTGAACCTTTCTTAATCATTAAATAAGGTTCCTAAACTATCAGTGTACGAATTCGGGCTTAATTATACAAAAACATAACATTCTAGGCATTTTAGCACACTCGTACTCCACACCTCGACCCGTACCGTGCATAGGCTGCATTCTCGTTGGCCTCAGACCGCATTGCGTCCAACCCGGCACTGCACAGTTGGCCTCTCGTGGCCTCGCACCGGTACACCCCGCACTCCGTACCGGTACACCGAAATTTTTCCCTGCATTTGTTATTTTTGCCACTTTTGATACCAATTAAATTCATACAACTTCTATAATCCATAACACCTCAAGAATCATCATGGAAATCATCCAAAAACACCTCCAAACTACTTGTATTGGTGGTTTGGAACCTCATACCACAAACCCTAGTTGAAAATCCTTTGAATTCACCCAAAGGTCCATTAAATATTCTAAAAATCATATAATTATGATGATTCCATGTTTATTTTACACCAATTGGGTTTTACCATTTGACTAAGAATTGGGTTTTGTTTATGTGATCTTTCCACAAACCCTAGTACAAAGATAAACTAATTCCTGCTACTCAAAACCCAAGAACTAAATGTTCATGATTCATAAGGAAAACAGATACCCCACTCTAGCTCTCTTCTCCTTCCTTCTTCTTCCTCTTCTTTCTCTTCTTTCTGCCTCTCCTTCCTTCCTACGGGGTTGCCAGTGGTCCCTGGAGACTTAAAAGAAACTTCCTGGTTTTTGTCTCTCTCTTTGAGACATCAAGATCCTCTATCCATCAAACTAACCTCAATTTCTTTAATATTGCAACTTGGAATCTTGCTACTAATTATGGCTCATTCTACTCATTTTATAATTTTTATGTAACCTTTAGGTAGTCAATTACAATTAAAAATTCCTTCTTAGTACCAAAATTCCGGGTTTCAATTTCATCATTTCCTAATTTCATCTCTAAGATACAAACAATGACACTTGGAAGGCCATGGCCCTCTCATAGCTCCAGCAAATTCAGACTCTCTCGAACGGCGCACAGCGGTACTGGAGAGCAGCTCAAAGGAGCGCTCGGTATAGGCGCGTGGCCAGCCGTAAGGCCTAGTCATGTGACTTCCAACTCTGGAATGCCACAACTCTGCATTTAATCTCGACCAAGTGTTCTCGGACTCTATGGAAATACCATTGAGTTGACCTTCCAGATAGATGTGCTCAGAGGGCAAGGTTCGATCCAAACTATATGAGCCGCCTGGTAGTGCAGGCTAGTCGGGGTATGTTCTAGCTGTGTGACTCCAACTCTCGGGAAAGTCATAACTTCTTTGTCCGACCTCGAGTCTGCAATTTAGACTCTAAGGAAATCCCATTGATTCAATCTTCCATATGAATGCATTTTTAGTGCAGTGGGTGCTGGATCCGGCCGGAAAGGATCATTCGGGTAGGTAAGGTAGGCTAGCCGTAAGGTCAGCTTGAATATATGTGACTCCAACTTTAAGGTCATAACTTCTTTAATCCAATTTGATTCTGTGTTCTTGACTCTATGGAAGCCCATCGAGTCAAGTTTAGACGGATACCTTGTAGTAAGGCAGCGCCCTGGATTCATCCATAAATGAGCGTTCATTTAGGTAAGGTAGGCTAGCTTCAAGGCTGCTCTAGTCGTGTGACTTCCAACTGGAAGGCACTTTTCAACCGAATTCCACCCAAGGTTAGGACTATATGTAAAGACCATTTAGTAAATATTCCATCCATTTGACTATGGAGGGCATTAAAATGATCTGGCTTGAAGTACACTCAATGTAAGGTAGGCTAGCCGGTAAGGCCGCTTAGTAATGTGTGACTTCCAACTTTAAGGCTGCACTTCTTCTGGCCCGAATTCCGATTCAGTGTTCTTGACTCTATAGAAACCTAATGAGTCATGACGACCCAGAAAGATTCCTGTGTGGAGGGAAATTGAGCTGTCGCAACTGATGTAACTGATGTTTTGCACCGGCGTGTAGGTTGCTTGCTTCGTGTCGTGAGTGAATAGTCGGTTTTAATACGATCATTGCATGGCATGTGGTAGGTCGTTGTAGAAGTTGTTATATGTAGGACAGTTTGAACCTGAAACTTAAAGTTTCTAGGTTTTATGGTTGTTCGATGTTGCATGGATGATTGAACCAAACGTTCATGATTGTGAAGGGCCCGTGAGGTACTCTCTTCTGGATGGGTCCAAGATCGACCTTGTTGTGTGTTATAGACTTAAAGACAATATGCGTGAATATGAGCATGTTGTTGTATATTGAAAGGATATTAATATGGTCGCATAAAGAGAATTATGTACTAATGAGATGTCAATCCATGGCAGAAAAGACATGCTCGCTAATATATATATATATATATATATATATGTATATATATATATATATATAGCGCTGATACATACAGAATACATGAATTGTTTAGAAATAAGATGATTATATTCCATATGCAATCTATAAATTCTCAAAAAGTAGGGAATTAGGTGGTTTTGTATGACATGAAAGAAAAAGAAAAAGGAAAAATGGTTGTGGAAGGACTCGCAAAGATTTTTCAAAATTTCCTGTAGAGAGTGGGTCCAGCTCATCCTGAGGCCACTCATGAAATGCTTCTCTCAAATTGATCCAATTCACTCCTTCTTATATAGTCCAATATATTTAATTAAACTGGTAGAGTTTCCTTTAAGAACAAAAATCTTTGTCAGAAAATGATTTTCCTACATCAGTCAGGAAACGTTAGAGGGAGTCATTGAGGGCCTGTAAGTGGAAAGTGGGTGAGTAGCATTCCCATTCATACGTAGAGATTTTAGAGGCGGTATGAAGATATTTGTTTGTTTGAATGTCTGTGTACACATAATTTAGTCAGAGCAACCTGTAAAAATTTCACTACAAGAGGTAATGTCACCTGTCGAGTAAAACATGGCTTCTGTGCCCCATAGAGCACCCGGAAGACCACTCTTCACTGTAGATCACTTGGTATGAGAAGAAAGCCTACATGTAATCTTGGCATTTATCTTGCATAACATGCATTAGAATCTCCAAATGCTATCTGAATCTCTAAATATAAATAAATATTTATCTTTTGAATTTGAATTCTCTACTAAGTCCTTTCCAACTATCAAATATCAACTAGTTAATCACACATTTCTTTCTTCTCTAAATCCATACAATGAATCATCATTTTTTTTTTACCTTTTAAAAGATATATTAATATATTGTTACATTTATCCTCTTTTTTAATATTACCTTCTAATTTTAAATTTATTTTTTTTAAACTAATTGTAAATTCATGAGATATTCATAATTGTTTATTATTTTAACTTAATTTAATAAAATTATTATTACAGATTAATGCTCTTTCTATACTTTTAAAAATATATATTTTTAGGTATGTCCAAAATATTTTAAGTGGCATATGGTGCAAGGGGAGAAACTAACTTTCTCATCTAAGGCTCCTCAAATATCGATATATATCCCTTAATAAAGCTCCAAAAAACCGTGAACTTGAAAAAAAAAAAAAATAAATGATATATCTGATGTTGTCATTCTTGTCCCCAGAGAAGATATATGTAAGCCTCACTTAGGTAGTTCCTTCAATCTAGAAATTCTATTTTGAGGACGACTATATATATCTTTATATCAAAATACATATTGTAAGACTTCAGCCAATCACATACACTACATTTTCAAATTTTGGAAGCTCGCATCAAACAGAGATGGGATAATATCACAGCGTGGACAATTAAGTATATGCACTTAATATTCATAAACTTAGAGGAGAATTTGTGTTCGGGATGCCATATCTATAACATGGAAAGACCGTTGAGTATTAACCCCAGGGCCTGTAGGCCAGAAACCACAATAGAGACACACTATAATAAGGCACATCATTCGTCAGAAATTTATGATAAATATAAAAATATTTATCAAAACATAATTCATTAACTCCTCTAATATTCAAGAGATCTTCATTCTTGTCATGAAAACATGAGGTCATAAAATTTCTAAATATAAATCCAAATTAAAAAGTATAATCATATTTCTTGGTTAGTGGGCAAAGATAAAAATCATTCCATTTTATTTTATATATCATAACTATTCTACATACAACCATTTATTATTATTTCATATTAAATCATAAAACATACTTAAAAAAAATTATTTTAAAATCTATTTCTTATTAAAAAAAGAATAGTTTTTAGGAGAGATTTGACTCCAATTCATTATTTTCCTCAAAATATCATTTCAATTTCTTTAGAAAGCTTCTTGAAAACATAAGAACTCTTTTAAAGTCTCATTCAACTCGGCTCCTTTTCCCTCCATTATAAAACAAATAAATATTAATTTAATGAAAAAACACATTTTGATCATATGTATCTTTATATGTTTTTTTATTAATTCATTCACTTATGAACACATATCGTTGTAAGATTTTTATATTATCATAAAACTTGAATCCTAGACTTCCCTTACAACCGTCACCCCCTTACCACTTGAGTCATGCCTCAAAGGTATCTTTATCATTATATGTTAATTACTGTGTTATCGTGTTTTTGTCCTTTATATATGGAATTCACATTTTGTTTATTTTTGTATCAAGTGACCCAACCCAAGCCCCTTTCCTTCCTAACCTAGGACCCCCTCGCACTCCTAAGGATTAAAAAAAAAAAAAAACCTCACTTAAACCTTTAAAAGTGAACTCAGGAGCAACAACCTCCATTTATATACACTTGTTTTCCATTAAAATGCTATAAGTCACAGGTGAGAAAAGCTTTTTTTTTCCTTTTTAAAGATCAAACCTCTTTTATACGCTTTTAAACATTTTATAGAAAATCAAGGTAGTTTCCTTTGTTTTCTGTGATACCCAATTTATAAAATATGTAATAAAACAATTTATTCTATCTACATCCAACAATGGGAAGGAACATCAAGTCCACTCACAACACCTCAAATCAAACTTTAAAATCATTTTCCGAACACTATAGATATATAAACATATTTTTCATAAACTACAATATAGTCTTAGTTTATAATTTCAAAATTCAACCGCTTGGGCATGGTGCCCAAAAGCATAATTTGTACTGCTCTTCCCAAAACAATTGTCTATATTTGATTTTGATAAGATGTGTTGTATAATTTAGTAAAATAATGATAATCACAAGTTTATTAATGTAATTAAGTAATCTAGTATATAATTATAGTGAGATATCAAGATTATAGATAATAAAATTAAACTATCCGTAGTAAACAAAGTATAGGATCTTTGATCTAAAATACTACTAGTACAAATTAATCTAAGATTAAGAATGTAATAATCTTGATCCTGGATTATTGATGTAGTGACATTACAATGGAGGTGATTTATGTAATCAATACATAGATAGTAGGAAATGTATATGAATTAAACTCTTAAATAAGTAATCACATAATTAAGAGTTTAAACCGTGTCACTATATGATCATATGCAACATTGATCTTAACCCAGCAGCTGACCCCAGCTTCATTTCACATAGGGCCTTGATTACAGGGGTTGATGGGCCATCCTAAGACACAGAGACACCCCGATCCCGGTCCGCGATGCCAACCTCATTAACTCGGCGGGAAGAATCGTGGATATCTGCAACCCAACACCACACCATTTAGTCCCTTTCCCAAGACTGGACGACCGTAAAATCAAGCAAGAGTCTCCTTGCACGAGGAGCCCCACCCAAAATACAACCTCACCCCCACATTGTTATACAACAACCGTCCACACCGGTCCACATATTTGTGCAAATTGCCATGTATGGCCTATTTAATCCATATAAATACAATCTATATCACCGGCCACCAAAAGTTATTGGCATCACTTTAATACAAAACATTAAAATCCAATACGTTCTAATATAATATAAAAACATGGATCAAGGCCATGATAACCACTGGCCTGATATCATGATAATCGTCGCTAGTTCAAAAAACACCTATGATAAATTTATAGCGCTATTACCTGGGCTGACTATTATTTAATCCCCAGCAATAATGCCAGTTAAAACCTTCACTTCCATTGGTGAGTCTTAATTTGTGTCATATTTAGACATTAAAAGGGGGTCATCAAGGGTAACCATTTTCTGTGGTTTTGATCTATGATAGTTCCAAGTGTAAAGGAAGCCGAACAAGTAGTAAATTTGATTTAAGTCTAGATATAGATCCCATGTGAATGACCTTAGAATTTAATCAACTACCCCGACTACTCAAAACCCCATACTATTTGGTAGATCATTATAGGTAATTGAATCAGCTTTGTAAACCTTAAAATAATGAAATCTAAGAAAATGACTTAATAACAAATGAATTGAAAATCGAAAAGTAAAATAAATATATTCAACAACAGCTTATTTTTGAAGGGAGCATTTAAAATACTACTATATTATGAAACATCGACCCCATAGATTGTAATCAGAATTTTGCTTCATGAACCACGTGATTTAAAAACTACCCAAGGAATATAGGATAATGCACCGGATTTCCAACGCAAACTGTCATCAGCTCCACTTTCTATTTCTTCGGGCTACAGAGGATTAGATAACTACTTTTAACTGGGTCTCCTTGTTCCGTATTTCTTTCTTTCTCAATACTTCATACCCAAAGATGGATCAGAAACCTTAGTTCCTATGATATAGTGGGGTAATGGGTTTACCCTACCGGTTTCCTCATCCTCAAAATTAGAACAAATTTAATCCTTTCCTTTGATTAGATCCTTTGCTAAATACGAGATTGAATTTTACTATATTTAATCGAGGTGAACCCTTTCCAGATGTTTAATTGATAAGTCATAAACTCATTCTCGATTCTAAGGAAGAAGAGGAATTATCGACGAATTACATAGCTCAAGATCACCATTATCGTGTCTCTGCATACCTTGCGTAAATTGTTCATTACTCTCGTGAATCGCTCCTGTCACTTAGAGGGCCTGGAAATCGTGAGCATGGGACAATCCATCAGGTGGGTATATGTGATAATGATCGGATCAATTATGTAATACTCAAACTGTTAAGTAGATTTACAAACCCGAAATTCAAGAGCATTTAATAAATTTATGCAGGAAAGACAAATTCGAACAATAGAGTCGATTCAATGGAAGCTTCATGGCTTTAAATCACAGATTATACCATACAACGGATTGGCCATCAGAAACCATCGAACTAGACTCAAAGTCCGAATCTAAAATTTGTCTCGAATTCAAACAACCTAGGCGTAATTTATAAAGAAATTCGTGATTCACCTTCAACATGAAAAGCTGGAAGTCCATCAAAATGTGAACAAAATAACAAAACTAATCTAAAATAAAACAAAATAAAAAGAAAATTAAATATAGATTTCAAAGAACCTGTGTCTCTCTTACTTAGTCGCAAGAGTTGCTTCCTCTACAGAGTGTACCGCGTAGGTGATTTCATAGGGTTCGTTCGAAGTTGGCCCTAATTTCATGCACCGATTTGTGAGATTTCATTAATCGCCATTTTGTTGTTGCTGCTGATGTCGCTACTTTGATTCCCTTGTGTCGCGACTCGTTGTCTCATCTACATCGCGAGGCTTTTATTTTGGTCATAATTGTCTTTACATTCCCTTGATCCTGGCGGGTCGCGATAAACGTCGATGTCACAATTTACCTGGCTTTAATCGGTGTCATCGCTTAAAAATGATGTCGCGACCATCGAATGATGCCGCACGACGCCTCGTATCCTGGCGTCGGATCTACTCAATGATGCCTCAATTTCTCAGATACAATACGGTCGCGATCTCGGATCGATGTCATATTCTCTTTCTTTAGAACTTGCGTCGCCGACCTTTGTTCTTCGCGAATACGTCGCGCGATCGCTTGATAACGCACGCGACTCAAGTCTTCAGAATTGATGTCTCGGACATCTCTACCGATGTCGCGACCTTAATCTCTCGCTCACGCCACGATCACGAATGATGTCGAATTCTCTCTTCTTGGCAACTGATTTACTTCAGTGAATGATGTCGCAATCTTAACTTGCAAGTTGATGTCGCGATGGGGTCAGATTCGGGTTGATGTCGCAGACCCTCCGTGATGCGCACATCACACGTTCAAAGAACAACTTATGTCATGGACTTCATTCCAGGCTCACTCATTTGTCCGTCCACTCAGATCGCCTTTAATTCGTCACGATCATGATGTCGACATCATGTCTTTTCTTTCTTAATTCATGGTTGCCTGACTTGGAGTCTCTGTCGCGACCAGCTAGTTCTGCCTTCAATTTCTCTTCAAGGCGATCGGAGCTTCAGATATCGCGACCATATGAATTTCTTACTGGGCCGTCTCAAGGCTACGAAGACGTCCTTTAATCTGCACTCTCCCATTTGCAACTCCTTCCTACGTTTATAGTCCCGGTCCGCCACTTGCTGCCCTCTTCATTTCAATAACTCTTTCTCTTGCAGAGTTCCCAGCCGCATAACAATTCTTGTGAAGGTTCACTTCGCATTACAACCACTTTTGGTGATAAAATCAATAAGAAAATGGACTGAAAAAGGACACTTAAGCTCATCAACCCCAAATTTAATTTGCTTGTCCTCAACAGTTATTAGTGAATGATTTAGTTTGTCCTCAAACAAAAGGACATTTTTCCGCTCTATTTTAGCAAATAAGAACTAATTTAATTGAAATACGGAATTGCATTCTTTTATTATATCTAGCTTCAAGTCCAGATGTGAAGGTTAGGTCTCACTAATCAGTGTAAGCATAACTGTAAATTGTTGAATTGGTCTTTATAAATAGAGCAAATAACTGATCCCGCTGAAGAGTCGGCGCTTAATCCCTCTTCCCTACTCTAGTGAGCCAACCTCTCCTCAGTCCTCTGGCAGCTTTGATCCTTTCTAAGATTTCCCAAATCTATATGCAAGCTGTTGTTCATATAGACTTCACTACAATGTAGGTAATTCCAAACTTTCCCAAGATCAACTGTGCCCTTCAGCTTGTAACATCGACTTGGGTTATGGGGTAGGATGGATGAACTTTAGGCTAAGATTACCTGCACTCCTTCCTCCTTCTTACTTAACTCCGCCTTCTTTCTTGCAACTTTTTTATTAATCAAACTTCATCTTCGGGGTATCTTTCGATTTCTTCAAATTTAAAATTTTCTGCCCAATTTCTCATTTGTACTTTTATTGTTGAACTTTTCTCCACACCATTCAAAGAATATTGTAATGTTCCTCGCCTTTAGTTTCTAATACCTTAGCTAACTTTCGGGGTTAGGTAGCCCTATACCGCCTGGCATTAGGTACTAGGGGTGTTGAAACACCCCTAAGAACTATAATCAATTGAAGATGAGAGTTAGGCCACAAGACAAACTTCTTCCTTTGCTTTCTTTATTGTATCCCTCCCGCTGAAGATTCTTTTCACAATTTTTTCTGATTTTAGTTTTCGAAAAAATATACTCTCAAACTTGATTTCTTCTTTCGAATCTTGGGAAGCTGAGGGCCTACCGAGACGAATACGAGCAATACTGGTTATTATTTAAGATAATGAATGCTCGGGTCTCAAATCGTAACTAAGGTGTATGCGTACATATAAATAAGGGTGGCTAGAATGGTCGTCGCCAAGGATGTTCTAGTAATTTCATTCGTTAGCTGTATACCTAGGATTTCGCCTCATCAATAATCTAACAAGTTCTAGAATTCCGCTTGGTTAATCGTGAATAACCCTAAAGGTGTCCCTTGACCATTCAGCTTGATGAGGAGTAAAATGACTTTAGATTCACTGTGCAAGTTCTTCGCTTTACTGCTTAATACTTCAAACTTAAAAATATATTTTGCTCCTTTCAATTGTAAATATAACTTTCCTTTATTCTTTGACTTTATCAAAATAAATGCAAGTCAATTATGCAATTTGTGTTCAATTCAATTATGTTGAATCATTTTATTTTGCAATTATTTTCTATTTCATCTTATCTTCTAATCAAACTGAGGAGTTTCACTAGCCTTATTGAAGAGATAGAGGTCTCCAGATTGGCCCCGACAAATTCTAATGTATTCTTCTAAACACCAAGGCAAAAAATAAAAATAAATAACAACACAATCCAAATCTGGCGCAACATCAAACAAATCCTTCTTATTTTATCCATATAAGATTGTGTAAAAGCTGAGAATATTTGAAAATAGAGTGAGGAAGAGACAGCTTGATGCAACCAATAAGGAAGGCTTTTTCTTTCGTGGAGGAGTAAAGATATCGAGTGATCCCGCATCATGGTAGCCAAATTAGGGAGAGAATCTGGGGAAACTTAATTCCACTCATTCCTGCCTTTTATTCTCTTCGTGCTCTCCTTCTCATCCGATCCTCTGGCAGAATCAATCCATTATAGATCAACCTTTTATTCGCATCATCTTGTTTGTTCCCAACGTATTCATTGGTAGTGCTCCAGCCCCGCCATGTGACTTCTAAAAAATTTGGAAAGAATATTGTCGATCAAATCAAAATTTCTTTGAAATGACTTTCTTCTAAAGGCATCATTATTACCAAGCTCTTTGATCTCTTTCCTTCCATCTTCTTCTCAAGTGTCCTTGAACATTGACATATGTGGAATTTGAATCCCTTTAATCATCTTTAGTTTTGGATTTTTGATCCTAATCTTTCTTTTTATGAGTTTCCGGTGGAGCTTGAGAATCACGATCATACTCGGTTGTCAGAAATGATTCATGACTCAAATGCAACTTTTTCATAAGCGTAGGGACGCGAAACTTTCTTCCTTCTATTTCTTCTGGGGCCTTTTATTCCCCGATGCTCCAGGATCTTTTCATATGCCTCCCTTCTTGCATTCTCTTCCCCATGCATTACAGATTTCTTTTTCTTTTCAAACACTCGTATACTTCTTCTTCTCTCTTATGTTGCCTCCTCTTCCCACCGTGATCTCTTCTTTCTCACCCCGCTCATACACTTCTTTTCCTGCTAATTTTCGCTGAGGCTCCATTTCCTATCCCTTTCTTCCATATTTTTTTTGATGGAATTGAGCATCTCCATTATTTGATTATTCTCCTGGGCTCCTCTAGAGCTTTCTACCAGTTCTCAAATCTCGGCCCCGATCGGGAGTCACAAATTGCTGGTCATGGAAATGCAGACTTCATCCTCTCTTGTTCTCTCTGGTCCTCTCAGAATAATAAAGGTAACTTCTTCTCGACGTGTTTTGATTTTCTTCTTGATCTACAACCGTATGTGTGTCCTCTTCCCAAGTTTCCTGCACTCTTTTCTCTTCCTCTTCGATTCCGCTTTCATTATAACCCCTTTTTCTTTTGATTCCTCGTTCCTCATCGACCCTGGGTTAATAGTGGTGAAACCTTGGGGCACTCTTCTTCTTCATCCCAAGATCCCTTCACACCAGCCCTCAAACTTAGCCTTGTGATAGTTGTTGGGTGAGGGATCAAACCCCTTTTATTTCCTTCATGATATCTCATTATTGAGTTTTCAATTATTGCTCCAAAGATTAAGCCTTCAGACTTTCATCATGCCATAGAGAATGATTGCTTCTTGCTCTCTTACCGTGCGTATATGCTTGGTAGGAACCATAATGTTTAAAATAAACCATACCTTCACTTCACCAAATCTCCTGCTTATGATCTTTTCATCTTTCCTTGACCCCATTTCATCATTCATTAATTTTCACATCTTCTCATGGGTTGTGGCTGTCTCCAAGCATCTTCTCACAGATTTAGATCCATGCTTCCTCGCTCCATTCCATAAGATATCGAATTTATGGCTCTGTGCCCATATAAAATCAAACCTCCTCATAAACAGTAGTTCTCCTTCCCTCCCAACCAAAGTTGAGTAAAATTCTCTAACAACCATCGTAGACACCTGCATCTTTCGATGTTTCATGTGCACTTTCCCCAACCTCTTTGTTCTATTAAATTCCTCGAACGGGAGATGAGTTAAACAAGCCTCTTCTCCTACAAACCCCTTTCCTGCATAGTGCTTCTTCCAGTTGAAGAAAGCTTCTTCTGAGACGAACTCATCTTCCTCTCCTTCTTGCTACTTTCTTTCCCTTTTCCTCCGTCGCTCAGAACCGGGCTGAATCCTCAAAGTTGTTCACGGCCTATTCTCCAGGTTCCAGAGCACCTCCCTTTTCAATGAGCATAATTCCTCCATGATTTCACCAGATTTGGATGAGGGGCTGAAGGTTTGGCCATTAGAGAAATCTGACGGTTTTTAGGAAGAATCAGGATCTAGGGTATGCAGAATTGAAAATGTGTAGAATATGCTAAGATGCAAGAATCAGATTCATCTTCAATGTATGAGACGGAGGCGAAGGGAGCTCTTAACAAATGCAACTTAATCACATATGGGCTCTTTATTACTCACATTTATTAGCGCTTTGTCGCTACCCCAAATTCCCCAGCCGCTTGTGGTGCCATTAAATCTGTTTAGGTAGAATTAAAGCTACACCCCGCCGGCACACTTTTTCTTATGTCGCGACCTATTATTGTTTTCGACATAAGGGTACTGGATATCAACATCGTGTTGCGACATTTGGCCTTCATGACTTAATTGAGCTAGTCGCAACCCTACAACTCTTTGAAGGAATTCGTTCTTGTCACAATCTTTAAATTGTTCCGCTGCGACTTCACCTCTTCGCCGCGATATACTTCCTGGGCCGCGACCAGGCCCTTTTTCTTCCCTTCAAAAGATCACTGAAGTCAAGTATCTTCACTCATATACAAAATCTAGTCACACTTTAGTCCGCACTGTTCTAAATTTAATAGATCGCATGCCTTTCATTCCTTCCTTAATTCATACAACAGACTTTCAATTAAATCATTTCCAAACAAAGAATTCAAGCATTATATTCTCATCTGGTAATCTTTCAAAGAACTGCTATGGAGAAGAGTACTCCTTTCAAGCTCTACTTCCGTAAATTGGTCGGAGCCTTCTAAGTTTGTTCTTTCTCACCTCCGAGTTTACTGATTCGCTTCAGATACCGTAATGCCAAATTCCAAAAAAGGATTAAATTGATCAAATACTAACCTACAAAGACTTCCTCAACTGCTATCTAGAACTAAAAATTTCTCAAACGAGTAATTAACAAAATTTCAAAGTCTATATAAAGAATCTAAACTCGATACGGGTCATTCCATGAGCTCGCCCGCTTTGAGTCTTTAGCCGGGATCTAGTCAAGTTTTTAAGCCTTCTCTCAATCTACTTTACTCCTAAGTTCTTTTCCTTTTCTTTCCATGCCGAGATAGCTTGCTTCACTTTCGACCATTAACTTTGAATTCTCTCCTCAAAGATCCCGAAAAGTTACGCCTCCCAAAGGTAGTACTCGACACCCATTGTATATGGTCCACTCACCTTTGATTTCCAACTTTCCTAGAAATAATTTTAATTCTGGGATAGCGTAACCTCGATCCTCAAAGCCAAACTCTTCTCATAATCCTTTGATCATGCCATTTCTTTATCGTGTCTTTGTATATTCTGTAGTAGATTATCACAGTGCTTCATTTCAGCTTCCAAATGCCATTCAAATGAGCGCCTCTTCCATATTTGAAATCGAAATTCACCTTCTTGATGGCCCACATGGCTTTATTCCAGTTCAAGAGGGAGGTGACAAGGGCTTGCCAAAGATCACTCTATATGGGGACATCCCAATGGGAGTTTTCTGAACCGTTAAGCCCCGTAAGCCTAAAGTGCATCATCAAGTCTGAAGACTAATCCTTCCCGCTTTAACTTACAGCTTTTTCAGATCCTTTTAATCTCCCTATTAAATTTCTCTAACTATTCGTGATAAGCTAGGCTCATTATATGTTTGATCCTATACCGCCGGAGCTTTGCAAATATTTTGTTTGCAAAGTGGCTTCCCCCATCACTAATGATAGTCCCGGTGTCCCAAATATGCTCAAAATGTCTTTAAAGAAACTCACAAATCAGATAGCATCATTCCTTGACAAGGTTATAAGTCTTCACCCATTCGAACAAAACTAACAAGCAGCGTGATGTACAAGTTTCCAAATGAGAGTGGGAAAGGTCCTATAAAATATATCCCCTATACATCAAAAAATTTGCACTACACCCAATATGCCTCGTAAGGGTATTTCATTTCCTCACGCGTATATTTCCAATCTTTGTCATCTATCTTTCATATCTTCACCTATCTGGCTGGCGCCTCAAGATAGGGGCCACACAAATCCTATGATTGAGTATCTTATGAGCCGTTCTTCTTCTCCAAAATTACCCCCATATGCTGGTGATTTCATGGCATTCGCTCACCTTGCATTGTTCACTGCACACATCTTCTTATTACTGCGTCAAGACTCTTCAAAGAGCAAGGTCATCCTAAATGTAGTACTACCGTCTGGCCCCGAGCTCTTTTATGTTGGTAGCTGAATTTAAAGGAATCCAATTCCACAAGCCAAGTAATTCACACACAACATACTCATGGGTGGAGTCGGGAAGATGCCTCTGAGTCACTTGCCCATCCGGGGAAGCCCTCCTCGTTAGTCCCGTTCCTCCTTTGCCTTGTTTCTTATAATTGACAAGTGATTAGCCACTTATTGTCACAAACTCCTTTATCTTTCACTTCAGATCAGTCCCTAGTAAATGCACACCCACCCATCGGGCCTTGGTTTATTTCCTTTTCATACATTTATATATTCGATTGTCATGATGATCTGAACTATGGGTCATGGATCTCAAATGTATGGCCTGAATTTCACAAGCAAAACTATGGCTAGCATCTCTTTTCAAGAGGTTAACAGTTTTCAGGGCTTCATTGAAGATTCCTCATTAGCGATATGATATACTCCAATATCTTCTATTTTCTTTGTCTCAATGCGCTCCATTGCGAAATCTACTAGCATCACACATTATTTCAAATCCTGATCCCATTCTCAAAAGTAAGCCATAATTGGTGCTTGAACTAACTGATCTTGATTTCTTCAAAGGTTGCCTTGGTGGAGCCAACAAAACTAAACTTGTGTCTTTCATGACCCAGACAATGGTCTCGGGCTATTTTTGAGAAGTCTCTCGATGAATCTGGTATAGAATCCAGCATGCCCTCAAGAAACTCCTTATCCTTTTCTACCGCTGCGGGTGGAAAAAGAGTTTTTGATAATTGATACCTTGATTGGCTCCATTTCTGAATCCAATAGAAGAAATTTTATGACCAAGAACAATACCTTCTGTTACCATGAAATGACACTTTTCCCAATTTAAAGCTAGCTATTCACATTCCCATCTTTGTAAAAAGGCTATGATCAAGATTTGGGCACCAAAAAAGTTGCTATTTCGAGCTCTATTCAGATAGGTTTGAGTGCTTTTTAGCACTAATCATACTAATCAGCCAAGCCAATTGAAAAAGCTAGTCTACTTTGTATCACTTATGCCATTTCGAAAGTAGCGTTTTTGTTATTTTGCGTAAGCCTTTGTATGCAATGGCCATTTGATATCGAGATACGTACGAAATCCAAGGAAGATCGAAAACCATTTATCACCATCAAACATACTGTCAAAATTCAAAGGAAAGAAATGAAGGCAAAGGACATAAAGGAAGGATGCAGAGAGATGCAAAGGGCATAGTGTTCGAAGAACAGTAACCTGGTGGAAATTTCTTCGCTATGATTGTGAAATTTCACCGGGATTGGGCGAAAAAGACGTGAATCATAGCGAAAATTTCGCTATGCAAATAAAATCACCGTACTGCCTAGCGAAATTCCCTTTCGGGCCGCTATCTCTAAAGATTTCTCTGGAAGACAAATTCCTCATTAGCTAGCTTAAAATTCCTGACTGCATAAAGCTAAATTCTGCATTTCCTCGATAGAGACATCTTCTGCAAAATTCGCTATAGGCTAGTTAAAATTTCTAGGCTAGTGAAATTTGGGCTTACCTAACTAAATCTCCTCCCCCGCATAGCAAATCTTGCCCCCGTTTGATTCTTAGTGAAGATGTAATGCCAAACGACCTCTTTTGGTATTACCTTGGTCTCTCTTGAGGCAGTCAAAACTTTAGCTCTGTAGTTTCACAGTATCAGCGGTCTATATAAAAACCTCAATGCCTCAAACCCTAAGCACGCTTTGCATTTGGGCTCTAAAAATCCCAGCTTCATTTTAGGGCTCTGGGGTTTCTTCTCCTTCTTTCTGATTTTTCTAGGGGCTCGCAAACACTCGAGGATCACAACTCAAGAGAGGCTCTCGCAAGCCCCAGCTTCAAAGATAAGGTGGCTAGCTTATTTAAAATAAGAAAGTTGTCTCAGCGCTCTAAATGCTACAGACTCCATTTATGGCTCTCACTTTCAAATTAGGGTTCACATCATTTAATGTCATTACTTTGGCCATTACTTACTATGGTCAGGCATGTTGTATACTTATTGTTAGATGTACTGTTATTCAATAGATGACCTTTACTTGAGCCATTTAAAATGAGGTTGAGTGTTAGGGCTTCCAAACCTGAACAATTAATTTTAATCTGCACTGACTCAAACAGAAGAGTTGCCTTTAGGTTAGGCTCTTCTGTGTTGAACAAAGATCCGTTTGATCACGGTTGCTTTTACTATAATGCGCGAGGATAAGTAACCCGAGATGAATTGTTCACCATGTTATCAAGCTAGTAACCTAACCTTCAAAAGTTACCATCTACAATTAACTTTGGTTTCTTACAGCTATTCAAGAACTAAACAACTCCCACCGCTTGGGTCAAACAAAATCCAAAATCCACAAACAAAAGCTCCTCACCATTTTCAAGATCATTTAGTCATGGGTCTATGGTAATGAAACCCATCTCGTGTTCACCTTAGATCTATGCGCAAGAGGCTGACTACGCAAGAGGAGGAAACATATGAAACAAATTTAGTTGATTCCGCTTACCTTACTCGGTACTGAGACCAATAACGTTGCCGGGATGCCAAACCATGATGATGTTTCAATGCATCAGATCTTAACATCGCCAATGAAGTGACCTCTTATCCCTTGTTTGAATATCACTACGAACGCAAGTTTCACTGGCAAGAGAACTTCACCGCTTTTGTATTTCCATGACACGCTTTATTTTAGCTTTAACCCTAAATCTCTCGCGGGCTGTTTCTTGCCTTTGTTGTCTCAAAATTGTAAGTAATGGTGTTTATGCACCAAAGGATGTAGACACTTCGTAGACTACAGAGAATCACCTATTGAATAAGGCAAGAAATCAAAATAACACCAAATGGATCCCCTACCCGAGAAATGTAGATGCACTGTGCACCAACAACAATCCAAACAAATTTATAGATCGGCTAGAGGGACTCACATATGACTCCTCCCAGAGTTAGTGCCTTCCCCAGATTTATACTCTGTAGGTAAGAGTGTCAGCCCCATTAAGACTTTTACTCTCATATCATGGTATGGAAAACAGAAAACCCATGATATACACATATAAGGGATTTGAGGAGTTGCACAACCTTAAGGAAGGCATGATGGACATGACTACTTGTTGAAAGTATCTATCGACCCTAAATGACAAGGCCAAGATTTAATAGAATTCACCAGGCCTAATCCATTAGAATTTAATAATCATAAGTGTAATTTTAAAAAATTCTTCAAAGGCCTACAAGAGACCAACAATCAAGAGACAAATTTACACCTCAGCCAAGATGTAGAGGTCTCACCGTTAATGTGAGACTTATGGAGACCATCGTGTCACAGCCAATCTTGGTTCTATTACATGGATGTAAACCACTTATGGTGGTATGTCCTCACAAAGAATACCTCTGAAACCATGTGTGATAGTGAGGATTTTTCGAGGCATCCCCATTTTAGTCACACAGCGATTTTAAACTATGGCTGAAACTTCAAGGGTTGGGATGACAAACCAAACCCAGAGAAATGGATAGAAATCTGAGGCCTTCACTAACCAAAGGGGTGCAGGGATGTATGCAATCAAGAAAATTGAAATGAAAGCTAGAATTCAACCCCACATGAAGGTGGAGGAGCTTACACAACAAATTGAAGTGCAGTGGTAAAGGGAATGAAAATCCACAAGCTAAATCCTCGCACCAATTTCCAACTCTCAGTACCCAAAAGAAAAGGTCCCATACCCTCTAAAGAAAAAGACATCCATGCCAATTTTACCACCTGTAGACAGTCACAGCCATACTACAAT
The DNA here is from genome assembly GCA_016808115.1 of Tetrastigma voinierianum. Lineage (NCBI taxonomy): Eukaryota > Viridiplantae > Streptophyta > Magnoliopsida > Vitales > Vitaceae > Tetrastigma > Tetrastigma voinierianum. The sequence continues at coordinate 385,825 of JAEQBH010005593.1, read as the reverse complement.
CCAATGCTCCATCATGGAAGTCACCATCAACCTAACTGGAGGAATCCATCCTAACCCCTCTTGGAAACCTAATCCCCCGCCTATATGGCCTGTGGTGCCAAACCACACTTGTTCCTAACTCAACTGACAACTATCACCATCCCCTCTTCCGTGTATGAATGCTATTTAAATTTATAAGGTGGTGGTAACTTTGTGGGAAGGAAATAAAAAGGGATCACGCACTATAACACAAAGGATTATACTCAGATATTTACACCCAACAAGCAGATAGATGGGCTTGAGAGCTAACCTTAAAAAATTGACAACCCATGATTCAACTCACAAGATCAATAAATCACGGAGGCACCAAGTGAGCAAGATACCCTCTCAAATGACTGCTAACCTAAGGGAACCACATGAGAGCCATCCGGAAGAATCTGTGAAACGAGGGGCTGGCACTATAACTTCAATTTTGAGAGGAAAAGAGGTTGATCACCGCTATGAAACCCATGAAGAACCAGTAAAGGGAGAAGAACTGCAATAGAAATACATTCTTCCGTTTAGATTTAATGAAACACCATGCCACCTCCATTTCGCCAAGCAATTTAGAAGCAAGAAGAAGGTATCTCAGCAAGTACATCCTGAAGTCCAGACGTGAAAGTCAAATATACCTCTTGACATAATTCAAGTCCCCGCCTATGCAAATTTTGAAAGGACTTTCACAATCAAGAAGCATTTAGTAATGCAGAAGAAGGCATTTAACTCCAACAAGTCAAAGGCTATAATCTCAAAAAGCAAGAACCCTCACAACACAAGGATCCAGTGATCTCCGCTACACTCTGGGCTAATACTGGGTGGTTCAGCCGACAAACCAATAAGGATATAGGAGCTGCAGGAACCCACCCATATTCCGCAAAGGGCGGGCCAGCTCATGTGGAACCCAAAAAACATACTCAACACACTATCAATGGGCCGAAGGATCTGGCAGGTGGAAGATTCCAAAGGGAACAAGAAATGAGGATGTCTTGTAGGAAAGTGCAGAAACTCACTTTACACCCAAGATTCAGAAGCCTACACTTGTCAATTCAAGAAAACGAGCCCAATCATGTGCCACTATTCTAGGAAGACTATTTCTGCCCACACCTAAATAATCATCATCATTAATATCGCAACCACGCCGGTAATAAACATAGAGTTAATGGAGTTGAACATATTCCACTGAATGTGTCAAGCACAGTCAAGAAGATGAAAACAAGGCCCGCATGATACAATCATCTGGTCAGACGTGCCAGCTCGAGGCCCGGTGAACTGCAGGAAATGGGCTAACTAAAGTAGCTGCATGCGTTTTTCACATCAGAGCCACCAGGAATTTCAAACAATTCAACTTAGCGAGAACCAAACTACCAGAATGAAGTCCAACACCAAGTGAATCCAACAGTTAATGTCGATATATCATCCTCCACTTCCCGAGAGAACAAACGAAATCCTCCCTGTGATATTTAACTGCTGGTGTCTCAAAACCAACTGTGCTTCAACAATTTGCCATTTTAATCTGTGAGTCACTCAAGAATTTCACTACTTCTGGAAAGTTTCCTAATCTGAGAAAGTAGCTTCAATATTAGTAACTTCGTGAGTTATTATGTAGTATGGCTTCATTAAATTTTAATTATAGCTCATATAATAATTCTTATTATAGTAATTTTTATTTCTTTATATTATTACGATCCAACACCAAAATTTCATTTTCCGTGATATGGTATAGTCTGAATCATTATAGTTTTAATTTAGTGAAACGCCTTAGTATTTGTCACAAAACCTTGGTAAAAGGAAGATGGGAGGCCATTTCAAGATCACTTTATTTTCTCCCTTCCTCTGCAGAATGCCTCTGACACTTCTTATTACACAGAGTTACTCGTTAATTTCATTTCACAAGATTTATAATTAATTTATTTGACTGTAGTAGCCTGACTTGCTTATTACCATGGCAGACATCATACTGAGCCCGAGTTGGCATCACAGCCGCTCAAGCTGGCCGCTGGACTTTTCTGATCCCGAAATGCTGCCCCCAGTATTCGACACGTCACATCACCACTGATCGGCACGCGTACTCACACCGCGCCGCGCGACAGCATTGGCATCATCACACCATCGCACATTAGTCACTAGGAGCCGCCACCGTGAGAGTTTACATCAACACCGCGCAGACTCAGCCTCCCTCGGGTTCATGCATCGCCTATATTCACCTGTCTACATCCGTGCCCTGTGGTCAACATCACCCAATATCTCACCCATTCTCGCAAGCTCGATCATCAGCGCCTGATGGCGCGCGTACTAGAGGTGGGTCCGCCTCCACTCCACGCCCGATTTCTTGAAAATCCTCAAAAAGAGAAGAACAAAGTTCCCACCCTGCTCCATTCACCCAGCCCCGAGGCATCCCCTCCAGGTCTCCAGATCTGACGATAATACTCCCAGATGGATCCTTCTCACCCTCTCAATAGCTGGCTGCCATCACATCCATGAGGCCCCACCTTCTGATGGCTTCCACATTTCCAGCCCAAAAGCAAGACCCATCCTGAGATAGCTCCAGAATGCACAGTTGAAGACCACACAGATTAAGATCTCACTAGCATCATCACCAGACTCAAACAGAAGGTCGCCAGCCACTGCACCTGACCCTGAACGCCCATCAAATTCTCTGGTGAGAGATCACCTGGTTGACATACACTTACATGTCCTGATTGCATTAGATCCTGGGTTCAGGGATCCACAGCTCGTACCTGGTTGACACACTCTCCATCATGATCCAATAACACGCCTGGCATACCCTGACACCCCAGTAGGCCCAGCAGAGCATCGACATTCATGAGCCCCCCATGACAGCCAGTCCACCCTGAGCTTCGCCCAACAAATAAGATAGACATCAGAGCGCCAGAGCCGCATGATTCTCAGCGGGAAACATAGGGGCCCTGCTGCAGACACTGCAGCCAACGTAGGGCATTCAGATCAGCATTCACCCACCTCAACGGATAATGATTCAGCCCTTCCCAGACACCGCTGGAACAGTCATAATATCATCAGAGGCAGCACCCGCCGGGATGTCACCGATTGATCATCCGTCTGTGGATCAAATTCTCTTCCCACTGCAGCGATCACGACAGCCGAGGGGGCCATCCCAGGCTCTTCTACCTGATCCTGAGATAACGGTTTAGTCCTCCGAGATAGTGATGCACCTCCTGATGACTCTCAGCTGAGCAAGGTCCACCGTGAAGGGCCCCGGTCTCAGCCTAGAGTCTTCCAGACCATGTTGATGACACGACCTGAGTCAAACCCCAGCACTTAGGCTTCTCCGAGGAGCCCCCATTGTAGAAGAGAGAGAGATCCCAGCGCTCCTCCCGGGGTCCACTGATGAGCTGAGCGAAGTGGTCATGCCCATACCTTTCTCCCTCCAGATCGAGAGGTACCATCGTAAGGCAGAGAGACCAAGGTGATGCCTAGTCATGCCCCAGCCTGAGAGTGGAATCCTTCCACATACGCCCCTCCAGATCTTTCCATAGCGACAAACAAGGCAACAGCCTGGTACTTCTTTAGCCCATCATCGAGCATCACATTCGGCTTGAGTACGTTAATGCCAAACAGAGAGATACAGGTGATGACAAGAGATGTTCATTAAAACACCCGCAAAGACAGACCAGGCCGGCGCAGAGCCAGTCAATGGTTAGGGTGTCACCCACGCAGCCGCCAATTGCTTTTACTATATCGTGGGTATCTAAATATCTCCAACCAAGATGGTTCAACGCAAAGAAGAACGATCCCGCGATATGGGCAAGCAAACACACAGTCGGCATCACCATCTCACTGTTAGCGTAGTTAGGTTTCAGACTAGGTGCGCTTCGTATCATCAACTTCAATGGGGCTGGAGACCTGGTGTGCAGGATCCATGCGACAAACATAGCAAGTGTGATATCTTTGTATGTTTACTTCAGTCAAATGGTAGATCAGCAGGCCATCTTTGGGCTACACTCAAAAGCCATTCAGTGTTATATGATTGCGCCATAGATGACACTTGTGCCTCCACCAGAGCCATTATCCACTTTCTTTTCACTGAATAAAATTGAATACTTTAACTGACAACACCTAATTGCCTTTAATTGGTAAGAATCCGCTGGTCACTTTTACGCTTAGAACAATCATGTTTGAATTAATTTGTCAAACAATTCCAACATTTTCAACCCCTTAACATTCCTCCTGTTTAATCTACACAAATGATTACAAAGTCATTTAAATGGGAAATCAAGGCCTCCTTCGCTCAGAATCGTTCATATGTTGGAAACAAGATAGGCTCAGAAAGACATCACATATGAAGATCAACAGAATTCCAAAAGGAAAGAAATAAAAAAGCAAGAGGAAAAGACAAATTGGTAAAAAGGAAAGAAAGTCGTGATGACTTTAATGAAACCTGAGTAGACAACCACAGGGTGTGGCGGCGATGTCTCAAGTCTGCACAGCCTAAACCCAGACCGTCGGAGTCACTGACAGAGTACGTCATATATGACGGCACGGTAGAGAGAAAGTACACTGTAAAGCCGATTTCGCCAAGTCATCTATCCGTATAGTCCCAGAGCCGAATACATCCGTGGCTTCGATGCCCTCAAACCTGAATCTGTCAGAGTCTATGGACTGCCAATGATCTGAATAAAACGAGTCTGATAACATGACCCCAAGGTTCAGTTAATGTTTTAAGAGTAATCTTTCCATTTTAGTAATGTCCACACCAAGGCCACGCCCCCAGCTAGAAATGTAAAATGGAACAATTTGCACTTTATCACTAATCCCCTGCTATATTGACAAACCATTAGATCTTTGTGGAAATTCAGTTGAGAAACCATGAACCAATATTGACTCCAGAAAATGTCTTTGCATGGTTTTGGTCTTTCACGTGGCTTTCAAACTTGCATCAATTTTTCTAATAAAGGCAGAATGTCAGAGGTACATACACGTTTCTGCACTACATAAACTTTTAGCACGTATGCAAGTCCTTATTATTTTTCGACGTTGCTATGGACTAGCAACGTCAGGTTGTGCATTAGTACCCAAAAAGTGCCATTTTGAGCCCTATTTGAGATAGGTTTTGAGTGCTTTGCAAGAACTACGCCCAATTGTCAAATTGAGGTGTGAGTCTACTTAGCATCATTTATGCCATTTCGAGGTTATTTTATTATTTTGTGTGCTTTTGTATGCAAACGGCCATTTGATATCGGATGCTGAACCACGTGAAGATTGAAACCATTTATCACCATCAAACATATCAAAATTCAAAGAAGAAATGGGGAAGGCAAAGTGATGAAGGAAGGATGCGTAAGAGGAGTGGAAGTGGTATAAAAGTGAAGAACAGTAACCCAGTGAAATTTCGCTTATAATCATGAAAATTTCGCCGGGATTGCTAAAATTTGGCAATCAGCTAAAATACAATCCTGTTAAATTGAAAATTTTCGCCAGAAATAGCGAAATTCTTCACTGCTATTCTAAGATATTTCGTCAGGCTAGCTAAATTCGCTAGCCAGCGAAATTGATCAGGTATAGCGAAATTCCTTGTGATTTCCGTCATTCAGGCACTCGCTACTAGTTAAGGTCACAGCTAGGAAATTCTCACCCAAATTCCTCCCCGCATATAGCGAAATTCCTTACCCTCGTTGATTTTGTAAATTAATGCCAAACGACCGCTGGTGTATTACCTTCTTGTCCCTTTGTATACGCTAAATTTGTATATTATTTTCTCTTGTAGTTTCACACATCATGGTCTATATAAACCCCCATGGTTTTGTAACCCTAAGTAACTTTTTGCATTTCAATAAAATTCCCGCAGCTTTCATTTTAGGGTTTGGTTTTCTCTCTTCTCTCTCCTCTTTCTTTCATTTTCTAGGCTGCCAAACACTCTCCTCAGGATTGGCAATCCCAAGAGATGCTGGCTGTTTCCCAGCTTAAAGATAAGGTGGCTAGCCTTGCTTTGTAAGCAAAACAGAAAGTTGTCTTCTTATGTTTTTAAATGCATGCATTGTATTTATGGCTCCTGCCTTTTCAAATTAGGGGTTGAACATTCTTTGAAGCCTGCCATTACTTTGGCTAATACTTACTATGCTTTAGGGAAAGTGCATACGGCCAGAGTGATGTATCGTTATTCTTAGATGGCCTTTACGAAATAATTAAATCGAGAAATGCAGGTTTGAGTGTTAGGCTTTAAACCTAAAGGGGTCAGAAGATTTTACCTGTGTTGATTCAAATAGGAGTGGTTTCTTTAGCTAAGTTTCTAGTTAAACAAAGATCCTATATGGCTTTTGGACTACAGTTGCTACATAATGCGGAGATATAACCCAGAGGATACTTCTGTTTGGTTCTATGTTATCAAGCTGCAACCAAATCTTCGTAGTTACCATTTACAATTAACTTTGGCTTATATGGGGCTATTCAAGAACTAAATAACTCCCACTGCTGAAAACAAAATAAATCCAAAAATCTAAACTAAAAGCCTCACCATAACACCGATAGCCATTCATGTGGATGAAAACCCATCCCTTCTGTTCGACCCTAGACTACTATACGCAGCATCACCACTGGCAGCAGATAACATGTGAGTCAAATTTAGTTTATTCATCAACCTCATAACGCTGCAAGAATCAATAATCGTTTCAGGCTATGTTGGGGATACCGCTCAAACCTGGATCCCATACTCCGTGAAGTCATCCATAAAATCTCCATGACATCCTCTCAACCAACCGTAACACATGGACACTATACACCGAAAGTAGCTAGGGTATCAGACAACCCAAATGGCATCCTTCAGCGCCATAAGGGCATGGTTTCTCCCGGGTCCTCGTGTGCAATGGCAATCCGATTATAGTCGAATACCCATCCATGAAAAATGAGGGAAGCTCCTATTAACCCGTCTAACATTTGATCACTGAAAGTAAATGGGAAATGATCCTTCCCGCTGTTGTGTTCAAAGCTTTCTTCGAGCATCGACACATACATACCCATCCCGCTGCCGCTTCATGGTTGAATTATATTCATTTTTTTCATTTCTTGATCACAGTGAACTCACCTTCTTGGGAAATCACATGGATCAAGCAACCCAAGGACTGCCTCGAGATTGCATATATAAAAACCAAGATTCAACTAATATTTGAGCACTTCCTTTTCCGATTACTTTTCTAGCGATCAGTTCGGCTTTCTTGATGTTCAATGATGGTTTTGCATTTTCCTCCGTAGGGTTTGTGCATGGCAATTAGACCGACATCTTTAATTCATCTTATGACAAAGCAATAGACCCGGGAGTAATTCTTCTTTAAAATTTTAACAACTGCCTTCATCAATGGTCTAGTGCAGATAATCACCATCGGTTTACTTTGGTAAACCAAGTAAGCATACTTTAGATGACTGGTAAACTCTTTAAAAACTAGCCCTTCCAGATCAAGGTCTCTTAACGAAATTCCTTCTCTTCATTATTGTCTCTATTGGTTCATATGTCGCTTTGTTTAAGACTCAACATCTTTCAAGAGTACAAATCCTGGAGGTGTGGAAAATCAGTAGACACACATTCAAGATACTGAAATTCATCTCATTTTCATTGATAGAAAGCCGAAAGATTTAATCATAATAAATAACCGAGCTGCTGAGATAAACATCATCTATCACTAACTTGCACTTTCCATATATGTGTTCAAATTCCCTTTTCAAGCTTGGGGCAAATTAGTCACCGTCTCTCCAATCCTCCCCACAGAGAGAACTCCTTTTCGTATGTCTATTGCAAGGTATCTGGCTATAGAATGGCCTCTCCTAGTAGCGTGTAAGAGGAACTTGTGAATCTTCTTCCATGTCCAAAGATGATGAAGGTCAACAGGAAAATGAATTTCCCCACCTTTACAATCACGCCTCAATGACTCTTTCCAGTTTCATATGGCTCTGCCCATTCATTTGAAGATAATAGTCATGTATAATCTCCCCAAACTTAGTTTTCAATGTGATAATGGCATTAAGTTTGAATGCACCCGAGTCTGCAAAGAGCCTTTTTGAAATCTCAACCTCAATGACGGCTGAGTACCACAAGTGAAGCTTCCTGGATCCTTCATCTTTCTAGTAAAGTCTCTCTTTATCATTAAAATGCAAGTAGTAGCCGATTCACTACTCCTTCCTCATAATTCTTCCTTCTCACTTAATTTCTCAAGACCTGGGTACAAAAGTGGTACTGAGTTACCACTCGTAATGGTACTGCTTATCTCTTAACTTCAAAGGTTTTCAAGAACTCCCTGCAACCGCTCCTCTATCCTGACTTTGCACTCGCGATACTGACCTTGCAAGACAAGTCAGGCTCTTCTTCTTGCTGGTTCTCCTTCCTTCGTTTGCTCTTCCTTCCTTTCCTTCTCCAGTGACTCAACATTTTCAAGGCTTCCTTCACCTTTGTTGCCTTCTTCTTTCTCTGAATTCTCCTTCTCTAATTCTTTCCCATCTTCGAGCCGCACCGTCATGTACCTCCTTGATTTTTCTTTGTGTCACTGGAAAGCATCTTCATTTGATTCTATAAATGTCGTACAAATACGCCTCACATTCGTTTCCGCTCGAGAGAGGCATCGGCCAACTAAAATTTGAGAATCAGCTCCAAGCTTCCAATTCTGAAAACTTTTGTTCATGGAAGTTCATAATAGCTTTTTATTTTCCCTATGAATCGCAGACCGGTCCCCAAAAGTCCGAGCCCTTGTGGACTCGATATTCATTTCCGCCTCTCTCCTTATCACGCCATTGAACTCCGGTAGAGCATACCCCCGCTGAAAGTTTTGCCTATGTGTTGGACAGTTTTAGGCCTCCACCATAAGAGGGACCTCATGGTTCCTTAATGGTCGGGTGTGGCCGGGTTATGCTAGTTAGGGCTTGAAATGATATGCTATTTGCTCATTCAAGAAGTTAGCCTCTCCATCGCTGATAGCAAATTTCTATGCAGCCGTCCTCAAAGATTATTTATCTTTCCTTTCTTCCTACCGCTCTAATCTCATTTGCAGTGTGCATTCTTTTATCCAACTGATGCATCAATGCATCCAGCTTGGCCTCCATGGCAGATATATCTTGTTCAAATTTTAATCATTCCACGCCCTCTTGGCTTACCGCTCCCTAAGTGATCTGTATGAGGTCTCATATTGCACCTAATAAGGATCCTACACCAAGCCGCTTTTCCGCTTCTATTCCGAATGCTCCACCGCAAAAGCCCAGATCTATTATACCTTTGAGGTATAATTCATGGAGTGGTAGAAGATGTCCATTTGTTTCTTCAAACTATCCCTACGCATGGACATCTCTTCAAAGCAGCCTCCTCAGATTCCTCCCACAGTTAGAGACTCTTATCCTCCCTTGTTTAAAAGTAGTAATTTCCTTCGTCGGCGAGGATGGATAGAAAGAATATGCTCAAGTAAGCTTCCATCAGCTCTTCCCATGTATTGGTCACATCCATATGGTAGTGAGTCAAAAAAAAACTATGATGCAAATGATATATCTGTAAAAGAGAATGAAACAACTTAATCCTAATGACTTATGCGGTTTCACACCATTCAATTTAACCGTATCGCCATTCTTCAAATCGTCCCAAGTGTCATTTCTGGGATCTTCGTAGGGGTGACTGAATTGTTCGCTGAACCATGGTGATCAGGGCTGGCTTGAGCTCAAAGTTGTTAGCATCTATAGCTGGTTGTCTCACTGCTGAGTATTCATCTTAGATAACTGGTCTCCAAAAGTCCTCCATAGTGTCTCGCTCTTGAGGTACTTCCTCGCCGCGAATTCCCCGTCGATCATTGAAAGCCTCTTCGCTCGCCATTTTTTCTATTTCGCACTTTAACCTTTAGCCCTCTATACAGTGTTGATCCTTGGTTATTCAGTGGCACAATTCACTTTCTCTTCTTCGAGTATGAATTAACTCCTCGAAATTATAAGATACCGTAGACTGGGGAATGGAGTCATATTATCAAAAAATTGTATTAAACATGGAAAAGTTTACCAAAATTTCAATAGTCATAAACACGATTTGAATCATCTTTTTGCTAATTTTTCTATTTTCAATTTATAAATTATGTCCAAATTAGTATTTTGCTTTTTGGTCTGAATATTAATTTACTAAATTCTTTCAATCCCCGACAACGGCGCCATAAACTTGTTCGCTGGTTCAAAACACCTATACAAATTTATAGCGTTATTACCCAAGGACTATTATCTAATCCCCAAAGTAATAATGCCAAGGAAACTTGTTCAAGCAGTATGTTCCTTATCTATTGTATTGATTAAAAGCAGTTCTATCAAGGGTAAATCATTTTCATTGTGGTTTTGATCCATACTACAAGTGTAAAGGCCTAATAAGTAGTAAATTGATTTGGTCCAGAGCATCGATCCCAGATCCAAGAATTCTTAATCAACTACCCCGACTACTCAAACTGCTACTATTTAGAGACTGGAGTAGGCAATTGAATCACCAGAACCTTAAAATAATGAAATCTAAGAAAACAGACTTAATAAATAAATGATAATTGAAAATCGAAATGCTAAAATAACATATTCAGATCGAATAGTTATCTTTGTAAAGGGAGCATATTACTTAAATATTACTATTGTGAAACATCAATTCCTCAGACGTAACGTAATCTTTGCTTCATGAACTACGACAAACTACCAAGGGAATATGATAATGCAAATGGATTTCTCCAACGCAACTGCTCATCATCTACTTTTCTATTTCTTTCAAGAAAGAGAGAGGATTGGGGAGTAACTACTTTTAATTGGGGTCTCCTTGTTCGGCATTTTTCTTTCAATACTTCATACTCTAGCCATGGACTCCAAACCTTGTAATGCCATAAGATATATTCATGGCTTAGGTTTACACTCTACTGGTTTCTCATCCTCAAATTATAATACTCATCCTTCTTATTAGATCCTTCATAACACGACTGAATTTCACTGCTCGACCGAGGTGAACTCTCCGCTTGTTTTAACATGTTTCGCTCAACTCATTCTCGATTTCATGAGAAGAGGAATCTATCGATTTAAATTCAGCAGCCTGCTAGATCACTTACACGTGTCTCGTATGCTTTCCAAAGAATTGTTCATTACCCGACCGCCAGTGGCCCAAAGAGGGCCTCCTCTAGAAATCGTGAGCATAGTGGTTGTCCATTGTGGGTATAGGACACTCGACATTGGGATCAATCATGTAATACTCAAAACTGCTATGATTTAAAACTAACTCGTGAGCATTTAACAAATTTATGTGAATATAATTTAATAATAGTTTATCTAATGGAAGCTTCTGGGTTTCTAAATCAATAGATTGGCACTATACAATGGATTGTTGATCACAGAAAAATCACATCAAAACGGCGATCAAGTTCAATTCCAAAATTTGTCTCAATTCAAACAACCTGTATAATTGAAAGAAATAAAATTCATTCGGCCAACATGAAAAGCTAAAACTGAGATCTCAAATGTGAACTAATAACAAACTAATCTAAAATAAAATAAAATAAAGAAAAGAAAATTGTAACATGTAGGAGCCTTCAAAGAACCCGTATCTCTCTTTACGAGAGTCGCCTAAGAGTCATTTCCTGCTGGAAGAGTACCGCAGATTTATAGGGAGCCCTGGTCGGGTCTTATGACTTCGAGCCCATCACCAGACTTCGGGATGACCCGCCATTCTTCATGTTGATGTCGCGGATTCGATTCTCGTTATGACTTCGTTGTTCCGCCGGGCTTATGTCGCAGAGGCTTCTTATTTGGTCGCCACTTGTCTTACATCTCGATCCGACGTCGCATAAATAAACATGCGTCGCCGACTTCCTTTCATTTCATACGTGTGTCGCCACCACTAAATGATGGTCGCGATTTTCCTCAGCCTAGATGTCGCGACCATCAATGATGCATCGCAATTTCCATTCTCTTTGTATATCTGATGTCGTGATCATTTAATGAGATGTCGCGACCTTCTTTCCCTTGCAAATTTATGTCGCGATCTTCCGAATGATGTCGCGACTTCTTCAGATAACCCGTGATGTCGCGACTATCAATGACGCCGCGAATTCCAACCATTTCGAATACGCCGCGATCGCTAAATACGTCACCTTAATCTTCTCGCGCCGCCGATGTTGGCGTAATCACAAATGATGTCGCCGCGACCTTCTTTCGCAGAACTGGCGCCACGATCACCAACACCGATGTCACACTTTAATTTCTTTGCAAGCCGATGTCGCGATACCTTCCGATTCGCAGGTCATGTCGCGGACCTTCCGCATGTTGGCATCAACATGTTCACTAATCAGAACGGCGTCGCGACTTCATTTGGTGTCACGACCTCATTGTCCAATTTTACCGCTTGAATTTTATCAAGGATTTCAAGTAGTGATGTCGCCAGAAGATCGCTGCTGCCCTTTCTTCTCTTAATTCATGGTCACTGCCTCGAGCCCCCACATACCAGCCTCCGTTTCGCCTTCGAATTGCTCTTCCTGCGAATGGAGTTTGTGGTCGCAATTTTGAGGCAAGAATTTTCGCTTGTTTACGCCACTATATCGTCCTTTTAATCCTTGTGCACTTCTCCTATTACAACCTCCGCCACGTTAATAACAATTCCGCCCAACCACTTCCTGTCGCCCTTCTATCGTAATATCCTCTCTTTCTGAATTCCTCACGTATAACACACTTTGGTGGAGTTATTCCACATTTCTTTCACATAACCACTCTTTTAGATAAAAATCAATACAAGAAAAATGGATCGAAAAATGACATGACTTTGAGCTCATCAAGCACCGCTTTGCCTTATGCGTTGTCTTAGCCCGAAAGTGGGGATCCCACGATGTATGGTAGCTAACGCCCAAATAGAGATGTTGGCGCAGGCAATGGTTATTCCCCACCGAATGCAAGCCATAAATGAAGTCAAACAACTGGGGCACACACCAACCTAGGACATGTAATCCATCAGCAATCCTAATACTTGTCGCGAATAAGACACGACTCATCATCATGCCCTATATATCAAGTCCTCACCTACTTCCTCAAACATGCATTTCCTTTTCTCAGCGAGAATGAACCATTTCAAACAATGGTATTCAGGTGGTTTACCCGTGACAACTCTCCATATAAATAGACACACTGAACAATTCAGGACAACTCCCCATGTATATCAATTCAGCATACTCCGATGATTGATATTGTCTTGGATAACTTCTGATATCGAAGGGACATATCTGATAACACACATTGTTAAAACCTTCTCCAAACACTCTCTCACAAGAGTTCACCTCATGTAATTTACCTTACTCGTCGTGGGTGCTCCGATGCATGTGAAATGTGCAATGAGCTTATTTCATTTATTTAACCTTTGCAAACACCATGAAAATCGTGGATCTCCACGACTTCATCCAGCACGAGTCCACAACCATTCACTGACAGAATGATGCCAATGACTATGCACGCACCCACACCATGATGTCCTCTCGTGGCACCAGCCAGAATGTGTAAATGTGCCACACCCTAAGTCATACACAATATTAAGACTGTATATGAGACTTTACTCGCATACCTTAGTCGGTACCATGCGGATACCGTCTAATGCACAACAAAAAGTCCATACATTCATTAAACGCTAATATACATGCATTCATACTAATATTTATCATATCCATGTCAACACACTGGGCATGCATCAACATTATTCCTACTACTATTTAGAGGCAATGTCATACTCAAACTCTAGCTACATCATGGGCATAAATACCTGTACAACTAGTTTACAAATATGCCATGCAATAGCTATGTTCATCGTAAAACACATCACAAACCCAATATGTTAGAGTGCATATTGACATCCAAGCATGACACTCTTAACAAAGAAAATGTCATTATTTCAATCAATCACACAAACTCATGTTAACATTTCATCAATTCACCACTCTAGGAAAAAGTAATTACACCCAATTTCAGATAATCGCACATGGTGCGGTCATGCACCTAAGATAGCCTTCAAATCCGCTTGCCATGTAATGGCTACTTTAGTACACACAACTCCTCACATCCACAACCAACAATTAGCAATTATGGGAATAATCAATTTTTAAACAAGGATGTGAGCACCAATTTCCATTTTAAATCATATGGTCAGATTATAGACTCCATGATCTTTCCATATAGTCCAAGAACACCCTAAACGAAGCTCTCGACGCAGAAAGCTTTCTTCATTGTGAGTCCAAAGCCTGGAGGCCTCTATATGATCAGATCAATACCGCACTGGGTGAGAGGGGCCTACTGCTTTTCGAATTTTAATCCAGTTAGAGTCTGCAAATTTTATCAAGCTTATATATGGATGGATTCTATGGATTATAGACTAATGGGCTTCCATAGAGTCCAAGAAATTCCAAAACGGAGGCTCTGACGCAGGAAAGTTGAAAACACAACCTGGCAAGCCCCGTATGAATGTAGTTGATCTGAAAGAAGCAGAAACCCACGAAATTGATCCCGGGCTCCTTTAAAGCTCCCAGATATATTTTCCTACCCAAACTCATCCCTTAAACAACTCTACCCAGAACAAACTCCATCCAAATTGAGTCCACACCAGCCATAAACATGGCACAATCTGTCCTAAAACTCAGCCCCAAAAATCAACTTAATAAAAACAACTCCAAATAAAAAATACGATTTTGGTGGTTCTCGGGGAACACTATAAACAGCCCCTAGGGCTCAACCAAGACCAAAATAGCATCTAGATGAAATATAAACCCGAAAGGTGTGAAATGCCTCCACTTGAGCAGACAAACTTTTTGAGTCCCGAACACCCAGACCCACTCGCCTCCCCGAACTCCTTCCGTCAATCTAGACAAATTCTTGATTTCGATGTCCACGCCTGCCTCTTCAGACAGTACTCCGACTTTAAGTCTTCGCCCGACTGAACCGAGAGTCATCTCCAGGTGGGCCTGTAGAGAAGTGGTGAGCTTCTCTCACTAGGTTTTCTTCTCCAAACTGGTAACCTTTCTGAAACTCGCAGGTCGTCGCACTCCAATGCGAGCCCTAGTCGAGAGATGAACTCTATAAAATCTTATCGATTCCGATTCGACCACCAATCTTCTCAGAGATCGAGAGAGAAAGAGAACATTTTCCTCTATCTCACTTCCCCTCACTATCAGTGTTTTTTCCTTAAAACGAGATCTCTTCCCTTGTCTCTTTAAGCATAAGTTGGACGGGGCCCACTTTCAGACCACGCGCTCCACGCACTGCAGGCTTGTTTGTTTATGTTCTAAACAATATATTTTCGCCATTTCAATTTATTTTAAATGATAATTCTGAATTAAGTCATTTCCTAAATTCTTATATATTTTTGTAAGAAAAATCTCGCTCGTGGCACCTATAAAAATCCAATTTCTGAGAGTAAGGGCAAAATCGTAATTTTGATTACGTGCACTGCATTTTGCTAAAAATCCATGAATTATTCTCTCTATATATTGAATACAACGGATTGCACCATTGAATCATTCAAGCTGGGTCAGCTTGGGCATGTAAAATTCCTCGTAAAATTCCGAGACGAGTTGGCATCAAGCCAAGGCATCGCGTCGTGCCAGAAACGATTTTCGATGCGATGAAAGTCACATATAACACGTACTCATGTGCCATAAGTTGATTGAGGATGTTGATTAAAATGATCGCCGTAGATAGCCAATGTCAAACTGGAAAAGAAAGATATTATAGTCGTATTAATGAAAAGTTTAAATGACACTAAAGATGAAGTGAATAGTGTTGTCTTGCATTGAAAAAGGAAAAGAAATGGGAGGAGGAAAGGAGTCTTATGCATGTAAAGTTTGATCTCATTTTTTAGAGAGTGTCTTCCTTCTCTCTAAGTTTTACGCGAACCGACTGGCTGCGCTGGCGGATAAGAGGCAAAGCCGCCTACGGACGTGAAGCCTATGTGGGTCCCGGGTTTCTGCAACCAGAGTGTAGGCCTTACTTTGGTTTATCTTGCATTAAGAAACTATGTTGATGTTTGAGTTGGTCGAGGCGTGAGGGATATTGATCATCCCAAACTAGGACCGAATTGTTTGATTTATGGAACTCAAAATTTATGCCCGCACACTTGGACCGCTTGGGTGTTCATCGGTGTGAT
Source organism: Tetrastigma voinierianum (assembly GCA_016808115.1). Taxonomy (NCBI): domain Eukaryota; kingdom Viridiplantae; phylum Streptophyta; class Magnoliopsida; order Vitales; family Vitaceae; genus Tetrastigma; species Tetrastigma voinierianum. Next base: position 369,687 of record JAEQBH010005593.1, on the reverse strand, counting down.
CCATGCCATGGATTGAAGTTGTGGTTTAAAGTAAGGCTGAAAATGGCTAAGAAATACAAGTTCACAAACGGAACTGGGAGACCAGGTTTGATAAACAAGAAACAGAAAGGGGTTTAACTGCTCTGGGAACAACATTTTCTACAAAGAAAATAAATTTGAAATGTGTGTTTGGCCAAGTAATTCAAAATCGAATTGTTTGGTTTTTATCAATAGCCTAAGTGAGCTAATTTAGCGTATTAAAATGAGAATTTATATTAGACACATAATGAATTGAATGTTTTGTAAATGATATGCATAAGCTATGAGATGCTACAGTATAGTTTGAGTTGGGATCAGATTGAATTGCATACATGTATTCCATGTGCAATCGAACACCCTAGGACTGCAGGGAAGGAGGCCAGAGATGGAGTCTAGAGAGAGAAAATGGTTCGGAGGGTTGTCTAAAATGTAATTATCTGAGAGTTGTCTAAAACTATAAATATCAACTCCGCTCAGATTTTTCAATTGATATATCTGAGGGTACCATAACACATCAATCGGGTCGGAGACGCCCACTTATACATACATACCTGAGGTGGTTGTCCAGCAACAAAATAATCCATAATAGTTCCCCTATACGAGGCTTAGGCAAGTGTGAGGTAGTCGCGTAGGACTCGTGGCACGAAGGTCAGACGCAGGCTAGACATTCAAGTAGGATCATATCATTTGACGCAGGTGTTTACTTGAGCATTGCATATGCACATAGGTGAGTAGCCCACTAGGTGATTCCATCACCTTCCAGCGATAGCTTATTCCACGTGGGAATTTATTATTCTGCACAGGAGAGCGCATGTGTGAAGACGACTCACCAGAGACCGCTTAGGGAAAACAGTCAGCTTAATACTAGATGTACCATGTAATAGAATCTTAGATTTTGACATTATGTGCTGTACAGAGTCACAAATTTTAACCTTGCAACTATTGTATATAGCTGGTATGTTTATGAGTATTACTTATGGGTCACAGGCCATTTATTCATGGGACACTGTTGATTTGTACATGTTATACAGATTGATTTGCAGAGCCCCTCAGACAGGTTAGAGACTCTACCCCATTTTCTAACTCCGTATCGGTAACCCCACATCCACGAGTATTCCGCGTGCTGACGGAACGGACTCTCGAGCTCTCGTGCCACCAGACAGCCCAGTATACCTACCACCTAGGGCCTCGATGGATTCGGGCCAGTCATAGTCTCAGGTGTAGAACATCACCACTAGGTGTATTATTCAGATGTCGTAGTTTAGTGGCATGAGATTACCTAGGAAATCACGGGCAAAACTAGGACAATCGCATGCATGTTTGGTGTGTGTTTTGTGTGATCTGATGAACTGTTATGGTATCGCTTATGCCATGTTGTATGTATGATGATTTATTCTGTAGTAATGATCAGCACAATGGGATGTGTTGGAAAACAAATTTAGAGCTTACAAAGTAGTAAATCGAACTAAAATAAATAAATAATAATATATTTTCTGGATGTATTCGCGCTTTCTTTAATGTGAATAAGAATGTATCAGAAATTTGAAAATTATTCCACTTTAGCACCAGGAAAGAATTGTATTTAAATTTGTAAAAAATTTGTACATGGTAAAGATAGAGAAAATTGTGCTTACTGCATCTTTAGGAGTAGCAAAGAAGGCTACTGGAGGATGTGAAAAACAGATTTTTTTCCCTGGAAATGTCGCTTTAATAGCAGATTGTGTTAAATTCTTGGAAGGTCAGTTTCCACTTTTCAGACATGGAAAAATGAGTTGAAATTAATTTTTAAATTTGTGAATTTTATGTATAGAAAATAGGCTATCGTGATCAAAGGAGAAGCAGGAAGAAAGGCTACCGATGATTTTTGAAAAATAAAATAAAATTCGCTGTAGTAGGACTCTGAGCTTTGCCATTTATAAGGTCGTGACTCGTGTGGTTAGCATGAGGTCGCCACTCAGAAGTGCGCCGCGACTGTCAATGCAAGTAGGGTCTCGTGCTTGGCGACCTGGGATTTGGGCAAGATGGATTTGACGTCGCGACATCATTTTTGAGGTCGCGACATGGGAGGCAGTGTGGGAGGTCGCGACCTAGATTTTGGCGCGCCGCGACCGATTTTGAACAGCGCCGCGACCGGAATCCACTAGCGGATAGGAACGCGTTAATCGCGATACGAAACCGGCGTCGCGACATAGGCGCAGCGTTCTCGAGGTCGCGACGAATAAAAGAGTTATCGGGAAAGGAGAACGCGACATGGATCGACGTCACCGGGCCTAGAAATTGAAGTCGCAATTCCCATTTTGAAGTCGCGACCGGGATTAGTCTGGCCAAAGGGTAAGCAGTAGGTCGGTACAACGGCGCTATAATTTAGCTTGGTTTTTCCAGAGGTCGACCAGCGAAGTCGCCACCTAGCCCGGGTTTGGCAAGGAAAACGAGTCGCGACTTCGCTGAGGTCGCCACCGGGCTCTTGCCTTTTTGAAGTCGGGCCATTTATATGAGGCTCCCGAATTTGCCCAGCTGTTAAAGCACTTGCGTCGGACTGACACTGCTCAGAACTGCTAGATATTGTTCATTGCGGACACCGCTCATGAACACTACCCATGTGTAAAAATAAAAATAAAAATAAAATAAAAGGAGTAAGGTGCAATTTGAAAATTTTTCTTCCTCCGTGGATTTACATATGGAATATTTATAGCGCGCTTACTATAAATGAATTGACGTGGTATGTGAATTTTTTTTCGGTGCAAATAGTATCCGAATGTGGTCATGTCCCGTAGATATCATTGAATTTAAACTTGTAATTAGATAAAATTTCAAAACAAAATTTTCAAAAATGAAATTCTCGCAAATAAATTTTTTTGTTAAAACAATATTTTTAAGTGCAATTACTGCCTCATTACCTCGAAATGCAAGGACACGGCTACACCGATTGCACGGTATGATTAGGTATTTGGTCGTGGTTTAGTGCCTTTACGACACCGTAGAGTTGAGGATTTAATCTTTGCCATTGAATCGCATGTATGGTTAGTCGAGACGAGGACAGAGGACATCCACGGGTACCCGTCAGCACCACCGACATCTGACCAAACACGCATTCGATCAACAAGTCCCGCCGAGTGAGGTCATGCTCACGGCCACGGCCAAACAGGCATATGCAGTCAGTGAGAGATCCCGGCAACCCAGAGGTTTAGAGCGCATCATCCTCCGATGTTCAGGGGGAGGAGACCCGGCGGGTGGTCACCATTGGCTTATGCGCACTTAGAACGTATCGAGGCTGCCATGGAGATCACCTTCATACGGTACTCAGATCAGCAATGACTGTGCCTAGAGGGCTAGTGGGCCCGGCATGGTGGAGATGGGCTAGGACTTCTAGAGACTTAGAGGCTGCAAATGGGCGTAGTTTCAGAGCTGCTCATGGGTAAGTATTTCTAGAGATCGTGAGGCATTAAGGCCTCGGAGCTCCTGTATCGGTAGTGGGGCGGAAACTGATGGACTACGTAGCTAGATTCACAGTTAGCCCGCGGTCGATGATTATGTGGCCACCATCCGCCAAGGTGAGGGGATTTGAGAATGGATTGAAGTTGTTCATTCGGGCCAGGATTGTAAGATTACCATGTGGATATGGACTCATGGCTGGGACACCGACCATGGGAGCCAGAGCAAGGATGTCTGAGCACTCGAGACGAGTGCAAGAGGCAAGAGGAAGGATGCGCCACTCTTCCGCCCCAGAAAGAGGCAGAGCTCGGTTCACGAGGGTCCAGAGTCGCGCCATATCCACGCTGTGTGGATGTGATGAGCGTTGCCGGTCGCGATGTATGGTGTGCGCCATTGTCAATGCTGACACATGAGGAGAGATCATTTCCCAGAGACAGAGATCCCATGGTTTTCGAATGGCGCTACCGCACAAGAGGTGATGTGAGAGGATATGGAGGTTCCTTTCCACATCAAGCAGACAGTTAGAGAGGCCAAATTTCAGCCTGTGGAGCCACACGTGCACCCATATTTCCCTACTGTGCAAGTCCGAGAGGCCAAAGCATGGGTAGAGGTAGGAGGACGAGGCCCACAGCAAGGTGGGAGACTGGGGTCCAGGTCATGGTCTGAGCGCCACGCCCAGCAGCCGAGTTAGCAGATCAGCCGCTTTATACAGAATGCTTTACATCTCGCCTATGGGCTATAAAGTTATTTGATTATGAAGTCAGATTCATCATTGTCGTGACTCGCCTGTGGATCGAGTCAGTCAAGAGGTTGAGACCTTAGATTGAGCCCTCAGATGAGTTCTCCTCAGTGGATTAGCGCCAGAATAGTGGATGATATGTCGAGGCTGCGAGTTGGAAATCCGGACTCACCATGTAGCGACCTGAGGATCATGACATGCCGAGCGCCTGATGTCATCTGTGGATGGATCAATGATTAGCTATAGGGTCGCTATCGAACAGGAGGTTTGTAGAGAGTTCCCGCCACACGCAGTACTGTGACTGTGGTAGTCTCTGTGGCACATGACATTTTACCCCATACAAAAGATAATGTCCAGTGTCATGGATGCTTGGCGGTTAGCTAGCGAGCCTTACTCCTAGAGTGAGATTGAGTGCTTCAATGAGAGACTGCACTAGATCTACCTTGAGTAGTGCAGTATGCGAAAAGGTGGATGTTTTTCCGTATTTAGCTACGCGACTACCCCTATTATGCAGCAGACTTCGTACGAGTTACACTCGAGATTCACCCATCTCTATGACTTGACAGATGGCACCGCTGAGTTGGTGAACTCGAGTCCGCCCGCTTGGCAAGAGCCATCGGACAGCAAGGGTTCATTAGACCGGCATTTCACCATGGGCGCTCCCGCTTTGTTTCCGTTAAGAAGTGATAAGACTCTTCGATCGTGTATCATTTTACGTAAAGTCAATGTGGTTACGATCAAGAATCGCACTTGCATTACCAAGGATTGACGATCTGGACAATGAGAGGAGCGAGTCTACTCTGCTAGACTCTCGTGACCGTTACCATCACCATGGGGTTACGGATACATGTATGATCCCTAAGACAACGCTTAGACGCGGTTAGCGGGCACTTCGAGTTTCATTGCGGATGCCCTTCGATTAACGAATGCACAGCAGATTCATGGATTCACGATAGATATCTAACCCATTTGTATCGCCGGTTTAGTCTCGTGGATGACATCTTGATCTACTCTCAATCAGTGGGGATATGGAGTGTCACTTGAGGATCATTTTGGCGTTTGCTCGAGTAGACCATCAACCGTACGCCTAAGCCCAAGAGTGCGAAGCCTGCCATCAAGTGATTCCGGGACACGTGCCGCATCGAGGCCGTAGACCCGCAGAAGGTTGAGGCAAAGCATGAGTCGAGAGGCCAAGAAGCTTCAACATCGAGATACGTAGCTTCGGGATTGGTTGGGTATTATAGGAGACTTTTAAGGATTTCTTCAGATACAAAGACTACAGACTAGGTCACAATCATCTTTAAGGATCACTAAGTTTGATCGGATGATCGATGCCAGGAGGCATTCGAGGAGTCAAGAGGAGGGACACACTTCGGGCCTCCGATCTCTATAGGAATCTTTACAGAGGACAGGTAGACAAAGCATTGTGATGCCCTCGAGGGCCGGATCGGGATGTGTTTTGATGCAAATCCGGAGGGTAGCTATGGTTCTCATCGGCAAAGAATCATGATGCACCCACACATGACATGGAATCGGCGGTCGAGTCTTCGCTCAAGATTCGCGCCCACTACTTATACGGCAGAGTTCAAGGTGTACTCGCACTACAAAAGTCCTGGCATATTTTCACGCAGCTGACCCCAATATGAGTACCTATATGTGATGCTGGATTTTGAGGATTATGATCACTTTGCGCCATCTCGGTAAGGCAAATGTCAGCTTCATGCACTCAATCGAAGTCACGTAGAGCGCAGCCGCCAGTATAGCCATCGGCGGCGGATGCTCAGACTGACGCTGGCCACAAAGATGCCAGCGCACTCAGGTACATTGGGAGCCAGTGGCTACACCGCCCCGCTGAGATGGGAGGCGACGCTGAGTCCCGTGACTCAGACGCAGAGATAGTCCATCAGTGACTGGCAGCACAAATGTATACGCGATTTGAGGGTCGACCATCCACGCAGACGGTAGTCTTCGTATAGGGCGGTAGTGGGTTCCCATTCACCGATTTGAGATAGTATACATTCGTGGAGTCACATCAAGCTTCTCGCTTGCCGTGCATCAAGGTGGCAATGAAGATATGAAGGATCTTGTCGCCGCATTACTGTAGAGCGGGATAAAAAGACATCGAGCGGACTTTGTGCGATTATGTCTTACGCGGCCAGCAGGCTGGGCGGCTGAGCACTGTTTAGTGAATGGATTTCTCACCGCATTGAGGTGGCTGGAGTGGAAGGGAGCACGTCACGCATAGACTTTGTGACTCACTTGTCACTGACGAGGGAGGCTGGCGACGGTATGGGTGATAGTGACCGGGCCGCTCACTAAGCCTGCAGTGATATTTTCTAGCCTTATGGATGACCTCGCCCCTGAGAGAGAGACTTGTAGGTCAAAGAACTAGGAGGGCCCGGCTACATGGCACCAGCAGTCTCCAAAGTAGTGCCCATATGATAGGGACCCGAGGTTTGACAGACTTCTTAAGAGTTTCTGGTGCCATGGGCACACCGATGAGCGAGAGCACACGTTCCACCCTCGCATGGCATGGTCAGTCCGAGAGGACTATACAGTGTTGGGAGGACACATGCCATGGAGCAGCGCCTCCCGGATCATAAGGGTAGTTGAGATGAGCATCTGCCCTTTAGTGAATTCGCCTCTATAATAACAAGCTGGACGCGAGTATAAAGATGGCATCGATGAGGTATTCCAGATGGGAGTAAAACAGTCGTTATGTTGACCCGAGGTGGAGCAGAGTCTCCATCACCGTCCCGATCTGATTAGTGAGCCACCTTCGAGAAGGTGAGCTTGATACAAATGCCTCTCAGCGGGCCCGGATCCGGCAAGAGAGCGCGGCGCGGACGTGCGACGCCGAATTTAGAGCCCTGAGGTCAAACCACGCCTCTTGAAGGTGACATGCCTAAAGAGAGGTAAGGCTCCTAAGTAAAGCGTGTTTTCATCTCCGAGGTCTTACTGACCTTCGAGATACTCCGAGAGAGTAGGCACCATTGCGCACTGCCAGCGCATCGCCTGATGTTTGGCGCCGACAGCACCCAAAAAGTGCCATTGCCTTCTATTCGAGATAGGTTTCAGTGCTTTTGGCGCACTAATCAAGGTCAATTATGCCACCGAAGTGTTCGCCCTTAGTATCTATGCTGCTTGTGAGGGTATTTCGTTGTTTCGGCGGGTTTTGCGCACTTCTGGGAGTCTAATACGATGGCTGTGATGGAAACTATGAAGATTGAACCCATTTGTCAGCCATTAAACATACCATAATTCAATGAAGGAATGAAGGCAAAGGTTATTAAGAAAATTTGATTTGCAAAGGAGCAAAGAGGCAATGCAAATAAGAGTAGCACCCTGTGAAATTTCACAGATTGCAAATTTCACCGGGATTGCGAAATTTCAATCCCAGCGAAATCGAGAAATTTCGCAGGCCATAAATTTTCGCTATCACCAGCGCTCTTACGGGGACTACACACTTTTCGGCGCTTTTCATGTCCCCACATGTTTTTGATCGGTCCCTGGTCAACACTGGGGTCCACACTACATGTTCTCATATAAATTCTTCATCATGATCCTTCCGTACTTCGACGAGCAATTTTCAGCCATTCAGCAAATTTTCTATCAACAGAGACAGTACAACAACAAAAGCAAGATAACACCCCCTCCTCCATCTGAATGTGAACCCCACCTCATTCTTAAAATACTCTTCAGAGTCCTGAATGGGATTTTAAGGTACAGCCAAATGTTAAATTTATCTGTTAGCTGATAATAAAAACAAGAACCTGATGGTTCTCTGGGAACCTGTCCAACTCGGGGCTCACTTTACTCGTGTTATCTCTGTAGCTAAGGTGCGAAGGTCAGTTTCTCCCTCCCTCCCTCCTTTCTCCTGATTTTAGTCAGTGCTCATCCTCTAGAGAATATACAACCAAGAGAATGCTGCTGGTCCTTTCCTTTGTATGGGCGAAGTAGCTGAAGTGGGCAGCAGCCATTGTCCTCATGTGTCAATGCCATGTGCATCGTATTTATGGCCTCCCATCTTCCTTCAAAATAGGCGAAGTATCTCGCCGATGCCAAGATCGGCAGACACTTAACAGCGTCTGAGTGATGCAGCAAATACTGGCCCATCGCAGATGGCCAGGTCTTTGGTTTACCTTGCCAAGTCCCACCAAATATGCGAATGTTGGTCCGGCCCAGCAATAATAAATGGTGACACGTCTGCCACCAAGCCCAGATCCAAAGAGGACTGAAGTTTAAGCCTGTTAGTTGTTGTGATCCCACAGGCCTCTGGACTATTATAGGCTTAAGCTCACATTACAATGCTTATAGATAAACCCGAGGACAATTTGTTTGCCCTAAGGTTATTGGTTAGTGACTCCAAATCTAGCGATGCAAGCATCACTTTCTTGGGTTTACATCGTTTCTAAACTATTATTCAGACCGTTCGAGTAAATCTGCAAAGCCAATCAACAAAGCTTATCCTCCACAATTGTCAAATTATCTTGGTTGTTTTTTCAAACCATCTCAGCCCATCCTGATAAGATTTCAATAATGTCAGCGATAATGTCAGATAGCAGGTTATAGTTAACCCGAAGTGATTTGCCCACCCGGCCCGGCAAGAATAGGGTGGGCCACAGCGAGGGTGTTTACCATCAAAGGTTTCGCGAAGAGTATTCCGAATCCACTCAAGTGGTGGATTGGGGACATTGAGGCGACATGTATGGGACTCTCGGTGAGGGACTGCGGTGCATCGTTGATAGTTTAACACCGTGTTTTGTGACGCAAGACCGTGAGGCTAGTGAAGGTATCACCATGGAGTACGCGGAGTGGAGGGAGAGGCATGACGGGAGCGCGATGACATGATGCGATACATCATCTCGATACAGCACGGTTTATATCGCCAGATCAATGACTTGAATGAGATCAGTAGCTACATGTGAGCAGATCAGATCGAATCAGAATCAAATCTGAGATTAGTAAACATCAAATGTCTCAGCAGGTGCGGCTTAATCGATTAACACAGAATCATCACAGAAAATCACCACTCTGAAGATCTGATAACGGGGTTGATTTGCATCAAGAGTCTAATCTACAGAGCATACTCCAACAGAAGCACGAATGAGATGTTTCAAAGGTCTATCCCGCATCAACTGATTTAGACACGAACATAAATCTGTGATTTAAATACAAGGAAAAGGAAGGAGGAAACATGAAGATCATCAGATAGTGCCAAAATGTCAAAACTGAAAGAAGGACATAGTGCTGTTTTATAGTGTTTGAATGACACTAAAGACAAAAGTGACAGTGTTGTCTCCTACAGCATTGAAAAGGAAAAGGTTCGGGAGGAGGAAAAGGAGTCTTACACAGGGAAGTATGGATCTCATTTTAGAGAAAGAGGTCTTCCTCTCTCTGTTTCGCACGCGATCCAGCCGCTGGCAGCTTGTCGACAAGAGGCAAGCCGGCTTCTAAGGCATCAAGGCCTACGATGTCCCGGTTTTGTGGGTTTTTGACAAACTCCTAGAGGTAGGGCTCTCCCTACTGGGTTGAACTTTGGTTAACTATGTTGATGCTTAGAGTTGAGGCCGTGAGAGGCTGCCACTCGATCCCAAAACTTGGGACCAAATTGTTTGATTTATGAACTCCAATTTACACCATCAATACGGATCGTTTGGGGGTGTCTAAAGGCATCCATGCCATGATTTCAAGTTGTGGCTGGTAAGGCCGAAACGCTTCGATAAATACGTGGCGTCTGTGCTGAACTGACATTTAGGTTTGATAGAACAAGAACGTGGTTTTATCAAGGTTCGAACAGGCAATTCTGCAAAATAATTGTGAAATGTGTATTTGAATAAGTAACTAAATAAAATTGCTTGTTTTACTGTTGCCTCGGCGAGCTAATTTTATAAGGAAATGAGAATTTATATGACATGATTGGTGAATTGAATGTTTTGTAAATATATGGTGTTTATATGTTTAATGTGAGTTTGTATTAGAACTGGCATATACATGCATTCAAGGTACCGGAACACCCTAGACTAGTAGGAGTGAGTGCCGAGATGAGTCTAGAGAGAAAAATGGTCTCTGCAGGCCGTTCCAAAATGTGAAGAATTACCGAGAGGGTTGTCTAAAACTAAAAATATCAATCGTCGTAGACGCCCAATTGAGTATATCGGAGGTGAATGTCCAGTAATGATAGTCAATCACGGAGATGGCCCAATTGATATATATACACTTGAGGCTGTCCAATAAACAAATAACTATAATAGTTCTACACGAGGTTTAGGTAAAGTATGAGGAAATAGAGAGGACTCTGGGTACAGCTGTACTTGTTAGACATTCAAATAGGACTGCATTTACTTTGATGTGCCTATTTTGGAGCACTGCATATGCACTTTAGGGTGAGAGTGTTTCATTTAGGCATGATCTCCACCATCGAGTGCTTAGTCACTCCTGGCTGGGAATTTATTATTTCAGAGTACAAAGGAGCGACGAGGAGATCGCTTGGTATCCTAGAGGCCGCGAAGAAAGCCATGTCAGGCTTTGTGGTTTCAGATACTACATGTATTAGAATTTTAGATTTTAATACAGGCTGAATATAAGAGTAAAATTTAACCTTGCAACTATTGTATATAGTTAGTAGGTCGGCGAGTATTTCGCTTATGGGCCCAAGAGGTCAGTTTCTACTCGTGATTGCTATTGATCGGGACAGCTATATTGTGTATTGTATTTTGGTAGAGCTCCCGCATATGCGTGAGACTCTACCCGATTTTCTAAAGTATCGCCTGCAACTCCGACATCCACGAAACCCCAAGCGTGTTGACGGTAGTCAACGGACCCTGCTCGGGCGGCCACACTGCCATAGATGCCCTAACTTTGCATCATATACAAAATTCCTACTACATAGGAATTTAGCTAAACCTTTATGTATTGTATTTGTTTGTGAGACTAATTTAACAACACATGTTACGTACCCCATTTCATCATCCGAGCTCTAGGGAATTAGCTTCCCGAGCCATTTTAGCAAATTATTATTTAATTTATACTTTAGAAAATTTTAAATTCCTGCTCTTCATGTGATGCCCAATACTTATGTCTTGGAGGCCCATTAGAGTAAAATGAACATGTCCTACAGTATGAATCCTAAACCTCTCTTATATGGGTCGGGATAATTGGTTCTTTAAGTGTTAAATTCTATAAATTTAACTGTTTGAGCGCCTAATTTATAAATGGATTTATAAAAATATTTGTCGCAAAGAATTAATGGAACTTAAGGATAAATATATCATTAGAGGGGTAAAACGTAATTCTACCTAGCTCTGTCGATGGACCAATCGCTTATGATTGAATTGTATGTAATGATCATATCGATGGATCGCTCGAGTATCACTACGAAATTATTCCGTAATTAAGGCAAGAGCTAAGCTTCTAAGCTTTTAAGCGGAATAAGATTGTGATAATAAATTAGATTAATTGATTAAAGAGTTTAATTAGTTATCAAATTTATTGGATTTAGAATCGCTCATGGTCCCCTGCCCGCCTCTTGTAAAACACCGCATGATTAAAGTAAAAAGAAATCCTTGAGGGCATATAGTTAAAATAAATTGTTTCATAGAGCGCTATGTAGTAATTATTGATAATTAATTAATTATTGAATTAATTAATTAATAGTAGTCATTATATGGATGAAACGGTTAATTTGAGAAATTAATAACATTAATTAATTATTGAATTAATTAATTAATACAGTAATTACTATAAGGATGAAACGGTTAATTTGAGAAATTAATCCCATTTATTTTGGTCACTTAATTTTGAATTAAGAATTTTAATTTAATATTTAAATATACCACTTGATCCAATTGTCGAGATAAATTCAAGACATATTATAAATAGAGGGCAAAACCCTAGGCTTCAAGAGAGGATAAAAATTAGAGAAAAACAAAAAAAATAGAGCTCACACTTTTTTGCTCTCCATCTAACCCTCTCAGATCCTACATGTGCTGAAAAATATCAAGAGTCTCTAAAAAACAAAACCTTTGTTAATCAGACGCCCACACGACCTCAGAGCGAAGAGGAGACTTGGAAGATCGTGGAAAACATGGAAAAAAGGATCTTGAGTTGTCAACTTACTCGTGAAAATCTCCTAATTTGATTGAGATAATTTATTGCCGTTTGTTGATTAGTATGCATGTACTATAGGATCGTGAAAAAGAGTTTTTATTAATTTGTAAAATTTATCGGGATCTAAAATCTTCAAGGTAAATTTTGTTTTGAACTTTAATCGAAGGTCTATGTGTATATGCATATTAATGTGTATGCGGGCATTGTTGCATTATTTAATAATCTTGTGGATGTATAATTGTAAAACCCGAGAAAATTCAAATTTTCTGAAAAATGGTAAAATGGTAATTTCGATTAATCCAGAAATTCTTCGTCTCGAATGACAAAATGGACTTCAGGTGGAGATAGATCTAGGAAATCTAGCTACTGCATGAAATTTCGTCGATTAGGGACGGCCAATTTCATGTTTTTATTGGCAGCGGTGTCGAGGTGCGGGAATGATGAGCACTGTGAGAGGCGTGTGATGTGACAAAGTGCGCTCTTGCATGTACTATGTGACACATGTTGCATGATTAGTGAGATGATTAGATGAATGGCTTAAATTAAATCATGTGTCAAAAATCCAAACTAAAGGACAAAATGTGCAGTTAAATCAAAGAATAAGTGAATAAGACAAAAGAAGAATAGTCTTCATCTTCTCCAATTTGAAGAAAAAATGGGCAGTGAGTGGACAAACCAGTTTTAGAGAGAAAAAGAGTGACTTCTCTCTAGATTTCCCGGCTTTCGTATCGTCGGTTCTCTTCGAGCCAAGAAGCAAAGTTGTTATACGAGGCAAGGGCTACGCATGGACACCGATTTTGTGGAGTTCCAACAACTCTAAGAGGTAGAGATCTTTTCCTACTTGCTTTATTCTTTGGTTAAGTGTCATGTGAATGGATATGGATGTTCTAAAGTGAGATGGCCCGTGTATTTCCGGTTCAACGATTGGGATTGGTGAAACTCCCTATGGTGGCCGTGAGCGGTCACAGGAGCCTAGGGTTTCCTTTGTTCACGTGATATGTTATGTGATTTTTGTGTGGTTTGTGTGATTCAAAATGAATTGCTTGATTTGTTAATTAGCCCATGTGAGCTAATTTTGATGTTATTTTTGTAAATTGAATAACATGATTTATGTGAGTTAATTTTGCTAATATATGCATGCAAAATATATTAGCATGAATTATTTGGAAATGGCATAATGCATTCCATATGCACCGGGGCACCCTAGAATGATAGATGTGAGTGCATGACACAAAAATGAAAGAAAAATGAAAACGGTTGTGCGAGGAATTTCAAGGAAGATTTTTTGAAGAATTGCCTTTGAGGTTGTCAACTGATTCATCTCGGTGACCTATAGCTATTTCGGATTGTGACAATTCACCTTGGAGGGTTGTCCGATATATTTCTGAAACTGGTAAATCAAGTTTTTGCAAATAACAAAAACCTTTGTTTTGGCGTAATTTTCTCACCTTCGGCTTAGGCATGTGTGAGGGAGTCAGTGAGGACTCGAGACATGGGATTAGGCATGTAGACATTCAAGTAGGATCATGTATTTGCTTGAGTGTGTTTCGTTGTCATTTCATGTGCACTAAGGTGAGGAGTAACCCATGTAGGAGATTATCACTACTTGGCTTTGCTCACCCTGTCGAGGATCATTCTTCCAGTGCAGGGAATTAATACGAGGACTGACGCCACTCACTATAGGTCGCTTTTTAGAAGAAAGCCGACATGTGGCTTTGGTTGGTTACATTTTTGTATAACATGTAATAGAATTGTAAATTTTAATATATGTTTGTATTAAGAGTGATGTATTAACTCTTGAACTATGGTAATATAGTTGATGTATTTTTGTGCGTAGTGATGTATGAGCCCAAGTGGCCATTTTTACTCATTTTTATCCGTATGTGGACCCGGTGTGGTCGGTGTAGAATGTTGGGACGGGTTGTATCGAGGTGAGCTCCCCGTACAAAGGGAGACTCTTGCCCGATTTTCGTAAATCTTAAGTCTTGGAAGGGGACTCGATGGGTGGTGTCGGGTAGCTTGAGCATCCAGACCTCATCCTATGAGTTGACGGGTTGTCAACGGACCCCCGAGAAATGGGGCGCCACAATAATTGTTATATATTGATGAATGTTTGAATATATGGAATTTTTAAAGGTCGTTAATTGTATGGTGTTTTGGGTTAAGATTTGTTGATTTTTTTTTAGATCTTGTGTAAGCCATAATGGGGCATAATTTTTTTTTGTAATTTATTTTTGTAAAATCGCACCTGAAGATCGGATCAAAATATAAGTGATCAACGGATGGATTGTAGCCACGCTTCTGAAACTTTCTATACATTCAAAATAGTCTTATATGGACATCTAGAGAGAAAGTTATTCCTAAAATACGGAATGATGTTTAGGGATACACGATGACGGGAAACAACTTCGTTTCCTATTCTTTTTGGCTCTTCATTATTTTATTTTCTGGGCCCTATGGCTTGTTGGACCACAGTGGTGACCCAAGTCCAAAAGGCCTAAAAGTATTTTAGGGTCTCATGGAGAAAAATTGGGCTTAAATGCACATCCGTAAAGTTATTAGATTTCACAGAAAAGTTTTGGGTTATTGAATCGAGTTGGTGGATCGACTTGCACAAGAGTTGGAAGCGGATAAGGGAGTTATGTAGCTACTTGAAGCGAACTTTGTAATTTATTTATTTATTTTATTTATTTACAAGGGTTGTAATTTTAGAAATACCACACCCAAGACACCACGACCCCCTTTCTTTATTTATTTATTTTATTCTTTATTGATATGATTGATAACATGTCCATTGCATTTAACATGCCATACATGAATACCACATTTAATGCTTTTTGCATACATATCATTTTCTATAAATTAGGATTGTCCTATAGTAACTTAACTTGTTCATCTTTGATGGAACAATTAATTAAATAATGTGCTTAGTTTAAATAGCTAAACTTGGTCAAATTCGCATTAATTTAATTTAGGGCTTTGGGTATCATCTGGAAAAGCCTAGATTTTTCCAACTCTAATAAAATAAAGATTTTATTGATTAATAGTAAACTTGACTTAGGCCTAACTATTTTATATACTATGTTTGCCTAATAGTTAAGCCCACTTAATTTATGGATTATATTATCTAATTAACTTAGTACCAATAGGATTGGACTCATAATTTTATTAGAGTTCACATCTTAGTAATTAATTATATAGGATATAATAATTGGCTAGGATTATAAGACATATGATGTTTTATAAATAGAAAACACATATTTCAAAATAGTGAGTGGGAGAAGGTTATATGATAATATACCCTACGGTCTCCATTATTAGTGCAACACCGTGAGATATAGATAGGGCTTAGCGACACTTAGATTCCGTCCTCCGTACGGAGGGTTTCTATCTATATTAATATCAAGGTTGACTTCCTTAGAGATAAGATTGAGTGATGTATTTCAGGTTTTTCCTAACCTACAGCGGCAATTTTTAGTTAAGTCATTAAATCTAAAATAATGGATCACACACTCACAAGGGTATGGTTAAACAGTTCATCATACCTTGACCAAATTTTGACGGTAGTTAATAAGTAAAAGAAAATATGAGATATTTTCATTTTTCTTAATAATTTGAGATAGTCTCAAGTTGATTTGAGGTGGTATGTAGTGGACCCTACAGACCATATTAATTGTTGAATCAATTTATCATGGATTAGTATAGGTTTATGTGATAGCACTCGTTCATGCATCAACGTTTACTTTTCCAAAGCTTGTGATATTTATTTTCAATTATAGTAATTGTTTGAGTTGTTATTTCGATGTCATGTCATCAACCCCATTATCGCTTTACTCGCTAATGAAAAACTGAGTGGTGATTACTTCGTTAAATGGAAGTCAAACTTTTTAGTAATAGTGCTCTAGGCCTATTGTATGGACATGGTATTCTGACTATTTATGAGAATTTATTATTATGACGATTTGCATGTTTATTAAATTTAATGTAGTGTATTATTAATTATTCTAAATATCCCTAATCGAGTTATTGTTATGGGAATAACAATGAATTAAGATTAATATAAGTTTGATTGATATTCATGAGATGATGAATAATGTATGAATACAAATCAAATTTATATCTATTTGTTGAGAACAAATATTAGACCAGTCAGATCTTGAGATTAATATATGGATCAAAGTCATAAAGTTAATCTCTAATAGTTGTCAATCATTAAATCCTTTGACTTGAGATAGTTATAGTTCTCAGCATAAGGAATATTGTGTTTTTGATATAATCAAGCGTTGTCTTTGTCGGATGACTATAGAGGTTATACTTGAACATAATAAGAATTATGTAGTGAGATATGAGCGATTAAGATTGAATTTGTCCTTCTTATTATAAGAGAGATATATCTGGGTCCCCTCGACAATTGAGATTGAGAAATGCATGGCCGTTCTCAATTGAATTGATGGAGATCAATGTCATTTGTTTAGTCAGTCTAATTGGATTTTGAGTAATCAAAGATAGAACGATATAAGGTTGATTTTGTCCATGCCTTATATTCTATCAAAATATCATGAACAAAATGATTATGTCATAGCTATAATGGGTTGTCTCGGATCATGAGCTTTTCATTTTAACTGGGTAGTCATAAAATGTCTTGCCTCGAGGCCACTTATAAGCTTGTGGGATCAAAATGTGATTTAGGCTACTCGTGTTAATTGAACTATAGATCTGCACATTAAGGCAGAATAATAAGCAGTTATGGTTTTTCACTCTACGTAGTAATTTAAAATGATGAGATTATTTTATATTACAAATAACAATTTGTTGTTATTTAAATTAATTTAATTTTGAAAGTTTAAATTCCATGATTTAAATTATAACAAATAATTAATTTGTTATATTTTCTTATTGGATAAGGAGATAATCTGTAAAGGGTTTTTTTAAAAGAGTTTTAAATATATATAATAATATAAATTCGTTTCCTTATCTAATAAGGATTTGAATTGAAATTGTTATTATTTAAAAGAGTTTTAAATATATAATAATAAATAAATAAATTCGTTTTCTTATCGATATGGTTGGTTTAAATTGTTATTATTTAAAAGAGTTTTAAATATATAATAATATAAATAAAATCCGTTTCCTTATCGATAAGGTTGAATTAAATTGTTAATATTTAAAGGAGTTTTAAATATATAATAATATATATTCGTTTCCGCCCTACGATAAGGATTTGAATTTAAATTGTTATTATTTAAAGAGTTTTAAATATATAATAATTATATAAAATTTATTTTTGACAAAAAAACCCTAGCAGACTTATATAGATATATATATATATATATATGTGAGACATATATATTTTTGTAGTAGTCGTCTTTACTCTAAGAACAACCAAATTAGAGAGACCCTAATTTCGTTTTGAGAAAACGAACCTGAACTAGCATTCAACAAGATCGTTCATTATTTGTTCGTGTGTGGATACTTGTAGGTTTGAAGGTTTGAAGAATCGATTTACAAGAGGTAAGTTTTGTTTACCCTTCCTTCGGTTTTTATGAAACGCATGTGATCCTTGGTAGGTTAAGGGATAAAAAGTATAAATTCCGCTGCATTTATGTTCCAACCAGATTGGATATTATGCCCATAACCCAACAAAACTTTAATATTGTGCTAATTTGTGAGAACCAAAAGTTTGTTCTCATTAAGGAATGTCCTCCAGAGCCCCCTACTAATGCTTCTCATTGCTATGCAGGAAAGATATGATAGTTGGATTCATTCCAACAACAAAGATGTTACATGCTTGCTAGCATGAACGATGTTCTTAGGAAGAAGCATGAGGACGTGGAGACTGCATATGAGATATGGGAATCTCTCCAGGCCATGTTTGGGCAACAATATGACTAGTGCAGTCATGAAGCTACTAGTAGCTACATGAACGCTAAGATGAAGAAAGGAGTTTCAGTCAGGGAACATGTTTTGAACATGATCAACCTAATGCACAAGGCGGATATACATAGGGACACCATTGATGAGCGTACTCAAGTTAGTATTATCCTTGAGTCCCTCACACCGGCTTTCTCGCAGTTCACTTCCAACTATGTTATGAACAAGCTGCAGTACAACATGACTCAGCTCTTGATTGAACTGCAGACTTTTGAGGCCATAAAAGTAAGACTAGGCCCGAAAGAGGGTGAAACAAATGTTGTTGAGCATAGCCATCTTCCTCTTACGGTAGCAAGAATAAGAGGAAGAATTTACACAAAGGTGGAGTCTAGAGCTGACCCAAGAAAGGAACCGAAGGCAGGGAAAGAAGAACAACCACAAGGGACAATAAGCCTAAAGGAAAGTGTTTCCATTGCGGGGTTGAAGATCCGCTGGAAGAGTAACAAGTATCTCTCTACGAGATTGAAGGACAAAAGAAAGGTAAATATGATTTCTTGGTTTTGAAGCCTTCTTAGTGGAAGATGATTTGTCACCTTGTATAGTTGATTCAGGAGCCACTAACCCTGTTTGTTCTTCTTTGCAGATGCTTAGTTCTTCTAGGGAACTTGCTGATAGGGATGTTACTATGAGAGTTGGCGATTAGGAGGTCACATCTAAACAAGGCGTGGAGTGTCGCAGTTTAAATTTACAGGAATAAATTTCTTGTTTGAACAATGTATTTTTATTCCTGGTTTTAGGAAATTTGATTTACGTTTCTATGTTATGAACAATTATTTAGTATTTCTTTTATTAATAATGAGATTGTTATTTCAAGAATTGGTTTAGATCTTTTTCGTGCAAAACCTGAAAATGGGTTGTACGTCTTAAGGCCAACTGAGTGATCATTAAATAATTCAGAATTATTCAAAGTAGAACATCCTATATCTAATAAACGTCAAAAATTTTCCCATAGTGATAACACGTATCTTTGGCATCTCAGGTTAGGCCACATTAACCTTGACAGAATAAACCGGTTAGTAAAGGATGGTCCTTTAAGAAAGCTAAATGTTGGCACTCTTCCCGTTTGTGAATCTTGTTTAGAAGGTAAAATGACTAAGAGACCTCTCTCAGCAAAGGGCGAGATATCCAAAGAACCTCTTCAACTTGTACATAGCGATGTTTGCGGTCCACTAAGTGTACAAGCTAGAGGTGGTTATGAATATTTCGTCACTTTCATTGACGATTATTCAACATACGGTTATGTTTGCCTAATGCATAAGAAATCTGAGACTTTTGGAAAGTTTAAAGAATTCATGATAGAAGATAAAAAGCAGTTAGGTAAATTACTAAAAACTCTTCGATCAGATCGAGGATAAAAGACACGAGAAATTCCAATTTCTGGAAAAATGGCAAAATCGTAATTTTGGTTACAAAATTGTAATTTCGGTTAAAAATCCGAAATTTATTCTACGAATCTCGGATGACGAAACGGATTTCACTATTGGAATCGTCTCACGAAATCTAGCTAGCACTTATAATCTCGTAGAATTTCGAGATAGTTGGAGTTGGCACGTTTTTTGAGGCATCGCGTTTCGGGTGTCGTAGAACGATTTTCGATTCGACGAAAGTCATATAGCAGCGTCTTTAAGTATCCAGCCAAGGCGTAGGTAAAGAGAAATGATGAAAATGGAGCGGCTAGATAGTGTCGAATGTCAAAACTGGGAAAAAAAAAGGACATAATAGTCAATTTGGGTTGAGTTTAAAGATATAAGATAAACATAAATAGTGTTTGTCTTCTCCAACTAGAAAAAGGGAGAATTGAGAAAAAAAAAACAGAGATGCAGTAGGTTCAAAATTTGGTTTTAGAGAGAGAGTATCATACTTCTCTCTAAGTTCCCGGTAAATCCGACCGTCGGTAGTCTTTGGGACAAGAAGGAAAGCTGTTTTACGAGGAGAGGGCTTGTGTGGGTGCAGTTGCAGGGAGTTTCCGCAAAACTCCGAGGGTAGGGTTTATCCTGGGTTTCACCTTTATTTAAATGTTTTATATTTTAATTAAGCTTAGGGCGTGAGGCCGTTTGATCGAGTCCCAAAACATGGGACGGGTGTTTAGACTATTGAATCAAATGTCAGTAGTGGCCGTGAGTCATTTTGGTTATTTTATTTCACAAATTTTGTGATAAATCATGTATTGATTGGAATGAGACGGGAATGTCAGTGAGAGCGAGTTCACAAAGTAGACCAATGATTGGTGATTTGGAATATGCAGGGGTTTCACTATTCAGAGAATAGTGTTTACAAAATAATTATTTGAATTAATATGTTTGATCGAGTAATTCCAAGTATAATTGCCGTGTTTGATCATTAGCCCATGTAGGCTAATTTTGATATGATGAAAAATTATAACATGATTATTGTGATTTAATTTTATGTGAATATATGTTTATATTTGCATGTGTTATAGACTATAATGGAATTGGTTACACCTTTACTATCGGCGGGTGTGCCGACCCTCCTGAAATCCCAGTCGTTTCCTCTAGCGACTAGAAAATCCCCAATGAAGCGAAGCCGTACTTACTTCAATCTAGTATAAATTTTTTTCTTTTCTAAACTTATGATTTTATAAAATTTCGACGGCACTCTTGATGCATATAGGACATGTCTTAAATCTGCCTTCACACAATTTAACTATTTCAAATATGGCAACCAACAACATTCTTTCATAAGAGCACAAGCTCCACACATTTCCATGAACCACCTTATGGCATACATCCTTTATACAAATTCAAAGTATTTCCTTACACAAAATAGTATTATTACAACACAAATACAAAGTCAAGTGAATCTAAAAGCTATCAACGATCGTGCACAGCCTGCACGGAAAATAGTTTTTAAAACAGGAAAATAATGAGCTAAACGAGCTCAGTGAGTGTATGCTTTATAAAAGGATCTCTTTTCCTGAAAATATCTCAAAACTATAAGACTCTCTTTTACAAGATATTTTCCAGAAGCCTTGCTTTCTTACTTAAAGTTTCTAAAACTTTCTATACTTGCTTGCTTTTAACAGTTTATAAAACTTTTAATACTTACTTGTTGGCTTTTAAAAGTTTATAAAACTTTTAATACTTGCTTGCTTGCTTTGCTTTAAAAGTTTCTCAAAACCTTTCTGTTCGCTGGATCAGTGATGTATACAAATTTATGACGTTATCACTAAAGGACTATTATCTAATCCCCAGCAATAATGCCATGAAACTTGTTTGTTGTGTTCCTTATCTATTGTATTCATTCGCGATTTGTTAAAAATCATTTTCATTTTGGTTTGATCCGATTATCTTTTGCAAGTACTAAGTCGAACAAGTAGTAAATTGGATATCAGAATCCGGTCTCCGATCCCACAGAGATCTCAAGAATTCTCAATCAAATACCCTTACTACTCAAACTCCATACTATTTGGACTTTGATAGGCAATTTGAATAATCTTTGTAAGCCTAAAAAAAAAATGTAGCCTTAACAAAATAATGTAATCTAAGAAAAATGACTTAATAACAAATGAATTGAAACTAAAATGCAAAAGAACAAATTTGGAAATGAACGGTTATCTTAAGCGAGGGCATTGAAAATCACATTTATTGTGAGAACATCAATTCCTATGATTTGCACTTTAGTTTTCTTGTGAACCAAATATTACAAAACCAGGTCCAATGAATATGGTAGTGCCGGTGGATCTCTCAAAGCATAGCCCGTTCATCATCCTAATTTTCCTTTCTTTGACGGAGAATTAGATAACTCGCACTAATTTGGGTTTCCTTGTTCATGAGTATTTTCTTTCTGTCTTCATGCAGAAAACATGGGTATAAACCTTAGCTCCTAAGATATAGTCATTGCATGGGTTTACACTTTACTGGTTTCTCTTCCTCAAAATTAGAACCGCTCATTCTTTCCTTGATTAGATCCTTGTTAACACGGGATTAAATTTAACGTTCGAATCGAGGTGAACTCTCTGCTTGTTTAAATAGATAAGATACCTTCCAGAAAATTGTTCATCACTCTCAAGAATGCCTTCTCTGTGTCACTTAGAGGGCCTCCTGGAAATCAGAGCATGAGACAATCCTAAGATGGGTATAAGACACTGACATTGGGATCAATTACAGCATACCTAAAACCATCAAGTAGAATTACAAATTGAAATTTAGTAGCAATTGATAAATTTCTACAGAAAAGATAATTTCTGACGATAGCGTCAATTCAATGGAAGATGGGTTTCTAAATCACTGGATTACACCATACAATGGCTTTTTGATCAAGAAAGCCACTATAAGCGGGCTGGTAGTGCAGATTAAAATTTGAGCAGACCGGACGTTCGGTGATAATTGAAGAAATAGAATCGCGCATTCCGACTAGCATTAAAAGCTAACTTCCGGATCCGGTTTGAGCGAGTAACAAACTAATCTAAATAAAACAAAACAAAGAAAGAAAAATAAAATCGAGAGCCTTGACCGCTCAGGATCTCTCTTTGCAGTCGCGAGAGCGCTTTCCTTGATCTTGTTTGCGTATTTATGGTTACAGTTGGGCCCTAATTTGATGCTTTGGATTGTGGATTTCAATCGCGGCCCCATTTTGTTATCGATCTTGACATAGGTTCCTTATCGCGACCTCTTGTTGTCTAGGTTATGTCGCGAGCTTGTATTTAGTCATGACTTGTCTTTAAACATCCATTGGATCGGATGTAAGTGTGACTAAATGTGTCGCGACCTCACGAATGATGTCAGCGACCTTGATTCCTGCGAGTTGATGTCGCGACCTCTTGAATGATATATCGCGACTTTGAATCTCCTGGTGATGTAGCGATAAACTAATGATGTCATGACCTCCTTTCTGCGGCCGGATGTCGCGACTCTTTTGAATAGTGCCGTGACTGAAGTCTTAGCAAGTGTCTCCGACCTTGATTGTTGCATCTTTGATGCCGACAGCTTATGATTCATTGTTGATGTCGCGAGCTCTTCTAGATGTCGCGACATCAATGTTCGATAAATTAGTAAAGCATGTCATGAGCTTCTATTTGAATTATCACCGCGACCTCATTGTCCCTTGTACTACCTTTAATTCCTCGCAGCCTGATGTAGATCTCCATTCTGTCGATTCATTGCGACCAGCAGTCCTTTCTTTCTTATTACTTATCCACATTGCAAAATCATTCAGTCAGACATGTCATTCCAACCCAGCCAGTTTTTGCTCCTTTTACTACAAAAATCCTCTTTCTTTTGAATTTTCTCACATAAGCGGTTTGGTAGGATATTCCATATTTCTACACACATAAATCGATATTTTTAGATAAAAATCAATCGAAAAATGGTGAAAATGGATGACTTTAAGCATCAAACTCCCCCAAACAGAATTTTGCTTATCCTCGAGCAAAGAAAGAAAGATTTGATTGTCCTCGAACAAAGGACATTTTACGTTTGTTTGCGGTAACATCAATTTAATTGAAAGACCAAAATTGCGTGCTTTTCGCCTTAGCTAACTAAGTCACGATAAAAGTTAGTATCTACTCAATCAGATGTGTAAAACTAAATTGTTAAATTTGTTTTATGAACAGTAAAAACAAAAGATCCTGCTGAAAAATAGGTTGGTCTTCTTCCTCATTTCTTAGTGAGTCAGTTAATCCTTTGAGGTTCTTCACAGTTTTGATCTTTTCAATATTTTCCAAATTCCATATGCTTGTTGTTCATATTGATCTCTCCCATAATGTGGTAATTCAACTTCAAGATCAATCAGGTCTTTCAGGATTGTAATGTTAGGCTTGGGTCATGAGTAGGATGAATGGACCTTTTAGGTTAAGATTACCTAACCTCTTTCTTTTTTCTTACTTAACTGTTGCCTTCCTTTTCCTTGCAACCTCTTCAGTTGATTCCCCCAAACTTCATCTTTGGGGTATCTTTTTGATTTCTTCTATTTAAAATTGTTTGTTCCAATTCCTCATTTGTACTTCTCATTGTTGGAACTTTTTCTCTGCCACCACTCATAAATAGTGCAACGTTCGGTCCTTTTAGGCTTTCTAACACTCTTAGCGAATTTTGGGTTAGTAGCTCCCACACCATCTGGCATTAGGGTACTAGGTGTTGAAACACCCCTAAGAACTTAATTGTTCAAGAGAGTTAGGCCACAAGACAAAACTTCTTCCTTTAATCTTTCTTTTCTGTTGTATACTCCTGCTTTAGATTTTTTTTTTTTTCTCTTCACCTTTTTCTGTATTTCTCCTTTAGTTATCCAAAAAAAATATATTCCCCCAAACTTTATCTCTTCCTCCTTCTTTTAATTCTTGGGTAATCAGATGTTCTTTAATGGAGGATTAACTATCAAGGATGGCTTGGGATTTCCAATGGTTTGTTTTGAAGTTCACCAGATGAGGAGTTACCTGATCTAAAGTTCACCAGGTTCTTTGACTTACTGTTTATACTTCAAACTCAAAAATATATTTTTCTCCTTCAATTATACAACTTTCCTTTATCTTGGACTCATCAGCTAAATTCTAGTTAATTATGCAATTTGTGTTTCAATTCAATTACCCGGTCATTACGCACCTTCTTACGCAATTATTTGTGCCCCGGCCCCCATCTTCTAATCAAAATGCTTCTTAAGCTTTCAGTTATAATATGTCGACATTTTCATTCTATTTAAATCTGTATTATTCTTCTAACAACTTAAACCAAAAAGTAACAACACAATTCAACTTCAAACAACATCAAACAAAAAATTTTATTTTATTCTTGAGATTGTGCAAATGGTAGAACAGCAGTACAGGAATGAGGATAGATGGATCGATCCAATGGAAGGTTTTTCTTTGGGAGCAAAGATGTTTGGAGGATCGAGATCGAAAGTGGCAGTTAGGGTTGAACTTAGAGAACTTCATTTATGTTCTCTTCTTCTTCTTGTCATTCTCCCTTTCTATTTGTTCTTCAAGGATCAGTACATTGGTGAGATCAACTTTTTTGTTCAAATCAACCTGCCTTGTCCCCAATGTATTCATTGTGTGCTCCATCTCAATCATGACTTCTAAAAATTTGGAAAGATTATTGTTAATCAAATCCAATTTTTCGAGCCATACTTTTCTTCTAAAGGCATCATTGTCATCAAGCACTTGATCTCTTTCCTTCATCTTCTTCTTGGGAGTCCTTGAACATTGACATATAAAGGAATTTGAATCCTTAGTCACACTCCCTTGAGTCTTGGCTATGATCTAAAATCCTTTCTTTTATGAGTTTCGGGGAGTTGGGTCACGTCATACGATTGTTGTAAAATGATTCATGACTTAGCTGCAACTTTTTCAGTAGATCTTGATCTCTTTCCTCCATTTCCTTCTTGAATTTTTCTTCTTGATTCTCCAGGATCATTTTCATCTGCTCCTCCCTTCTTTGCATTTCCTCTTCCCACTGTTGATCTCTTCTTTTCAGCACTACCTCATATACTTCTTCTCTTCTGTTTAGTTCCTCTCCCCACAGTTGATCTCTTTTTTTTAATTCAGCTTCATACACTTCTTCCCTGAATGTTTGTTGGAAGCTCCATTTCTCTTCCCTTTCTTCCATATTTTTATGAATGGAAATGAGCATCTCCATTATTTGATTATTCTCCTGGGCTCCTCTAGAGCTTTCACCAGGTTCTCTGAACTCTCTATTTCTGACAAGGGGAGAGCTGGCCAATGGGGTTGTGAAATCTATAAGACTTCTATCCTCTTGTTCCATGTCTTCTGCAAAATTAAAGGTGTCCCCTTCTGGATGTGTTTCTTGATTTTCTTCTTCTTGATCTGCAACCAGAAGGGTATCCTCCTCCTGTCTTGCATTCTCTTCTTGCTCTTTGGATTCACGCTTCTCACTATGACCCCTTACTCTTGAGTTCACAGGCCCCTTGTTATCCGTCGGGGTGTGGTGAAACCAGGGCATTCCTCTTCTCTTCTTCCCCGTCCGCTTCACACCGGCCCTTATATACATAGCCTTGTGATGGTTGCTAGGTGAGGGATCCTTCACCTTTATTTCCTTACATTGATATCATTGTGAATTTTCAATGATAGCTCCAACATTGAGCTTATACCCCTTCAGTATGGCGTAGAGAATGATTGCTTCTTGTTCTCTTACTGTACAAACATGTTTGGTAGGGAATAGAACAGAGGCCAGAAAATAAAACTATACCTTCGCCTTTTTAGTCAAATCTCCCCGGTTTATTATCTTTTTCTCTCCCCTTCCTTGACCCCATTTCACCTTGCCATCTGTTAGCTTCTTGGCTATCTTTTCACGGTTAGGGTTGTCTGCTATCTTCTTGTATTTAGATCCATGCTTTTTCCCCTCTGCTTCGTCCTTATTAGTATGCCTAATTCTATTCCCAAGCGTAGGAATCACCGGTTATCCCGACATTGTATCTTGTGGTATTCCACGGAGTCATTCCCGAAGTGGTCTATTTTGTGGACGGTGAGGCTATTCTCCACAAAAAGTGTAGATTAAGGGAAATTGTACGGTTGTATTGTTTGATCAAGTGATTGATTGATTTGAATGTTTTAGAAAAATAGAAGACGAATGCTTGTATTCTTAGGGTTCCACTCACTTCTGATAAAATAAATACCACCTCTTATTTTAAAAACTCATATAGGAGCCATTGATAAATGGTATTTGATGGAAGATTTATCTTTAAATGTTATTTTGAAGAGAAAGATGATTGAATAATGTTGAGCACTTGTTCCCAATTAATACGAACCTTTAGTTTGCATTTTAATCAAGCACAACGTGTACCAAGGTTATCTCGTTCACACGTTGTCAAGAATATGCCAAACTAGGGTTTTTCATAAAACATTTGCACAAGTGAATAACATCACACACAATCCATTGTAGGAGTTCGAGAGGAATTGAGGGGGATTAGTACTTTGATCGGGTGAGTTTCACATAGAATCCCGACATTAAGGGTTTAGAAATCCATAAGGTTTATAAGAACAATTATAATTGAATCGATGTTAATCATAAAAGTAATACTTGAGAAAATAAGATTAGTTTGCAAAAATCTAATAATGCAAAATGTGAAATACTATAATTGAAAATGAAGCCAATTATTCTTCTTGAAGATTACATGTGCTCGAATTATAAAAACACCAAAATAAAAGAGTCTTCAATCTGGATCTCTAAAATTCAACTCAAAACAATGGAGAGAAACTCCTCTTATGTGAAAACGTAACCCTAGAAGTCAAAAGCTGCTCTCCCCCTCTATCCTCTGCCTTTTATACTCCTTTCCATTGCCATCTCGTGCTCAAGGATGACAAGTATGCCTAGTTGGGATCACAGTGCCTCCATTCCGCACATTTCTCATACATGTGTACTAGTACACTTTAATGGTGTACCGGTACACTTTACCATCTTGTCGATTTCTGATCAGGTGTCTTAGAGTACACTTTGGGATTAATACCCGGTACACTTCTCTTACCGCTTTCTTTGTGTGTCACCGGTACACATTAATGATGTCTTAGGTACATGGTCCTCGGGTGCTTTCCTAGCATTCTTTGGAGTTCCAGAGACTTCATCAATTGTTACGCCCCACATCCTCGATTACTTCATAATTGGCTTCGGTTATAAATCCTTGTACACTTATGTTTTAGACCTGAAAGACCTACACAAGTCTAAAAACACACAAGAAATTAAAAGTACCTATCCTTATGCCAAATGTGGGTAAATTGTGATTTGAATGTGCTAAATTCTACTATAATTATTGCTCAAATGTGTATTCATCACACCCCCCAACTTGCATCTTGCTAGTCCCTAGCAAGATTTAGATCAGAACTACCCACTAGGCATGAATCTCAACAAGGCGCTCGGTACAGTTAAGCTTTGCAAGAATCTCAAAATAGCAATTATGGAATAAAATACTTCACCCACTTTAGTATGCACCAGTATGACTCATTTAACCCAACCACAGTCTTACACAATGAACATTATAACAGGCTGACACAAAATCAGTTATTCAAAAAAGGATTATGGACTTTAAGAATTGTAAGGCAGTCATGCAAATAATGAACTGTAGTGATCGATAGAAAGGAAGCAATCATTTAACATGGACACATAACTACTATGCATAATGTCAGAAGAAACAACAAACATAATTGGAATCAAAGAAGTCTTAAAAGTTTGCTGACCGTGAGCTATGAAAAGAAAAGGTAAATGATCAAAATGGGTGTTGGCATAACGCATGGCTAAGGTCTACTACTAGTTGCGGCCTGACCTAGTCTAGTATAAAACAACTATCGGCGTCATCCTCATCCTCGTGAAGAGAATGCGTCCTCGTCTACCACAGTCATCTAATTCTTGAGATCTCCCTCTAGATCACAGATAGCATCCATGCGATGTAGGCTCTCTACGAAAAATGTGACTCCTCGACCTCGAGAGGCGTCGATCCGGTACATACCTTCCCGAATGCACTTGCACCACCTTTATCATGTAGCTCCATCCTCTTCAATGGCGATGTGCTCAATGAGTCTTTGAGGCTATGGATGAAGTGATCAAGGGAGGAATACTGAAGGCCTTTGAAGACCTTTGAAATTTGAGAGACTAGGTCTGAGTGGATGCTGCTCGGCTCTTCTTACTCGATTTTATTTGATTGGCCCCGACCTAAGGTAACACCCTCTTTTCTTTAATTGTTCCCCTCATCCCCGCTTCTTCCACAATACTAGTCACAAGTGACAGGAATGGAATATGCCGGCTTTCATGCGAACATTGTAAGAAATCCCTCATTACGCACCATATGACTAATTAATAGTCAATGAGTTTCCCGGTCATGACCTCGTACAAAAACTGGATCTGTTCTCGGCTGGGGGATTTTTCATTACCCTTAGGCCCAATTCTATCGTGAATGATCTTGTTCATGGAGCGTGATGGTTTGAGCTTTCAGCGAATTCTTTTTTCACAAATCCACTCATGGGCACAGCGGGTGCACATAGCCTCAGTGAGCAATGGGCATCATAGTCGATGTACAGTGGACCCATGGTCGGTCCGAAGCATCA
This sequence comes from Tetrastigma voinierianum, assembly GCA_016808115.1. NCBI lineage: Eukaryota > Viridiplantae > Streptophyta > Magnoliopsida > Vitales > Vitaceae > Tetrastigma > Tetrastigma voinierianum. The sequence continues at coordinate 340,453 of JAEQBH010005593.1, read as the reverse complement.
GGGCGAATATAATGTAAGGCATGCAATATCGAATCAGGAGTGACACGAAGCTACTTACCCATCACTGAAGTCTCTAATATAGTCTCGGCCCGCTGATTTTCCTTCAGGTTGGTATAGAATTCCCGAACCACTAAAGGTAAGTACCCATGAACCTCAGTGTGCACGAAGTGCATATTCTGTTCCTGAATAATTCCCCTGATGGGATGAGAATACAAAAATGTCTCCAATTTCGCCCCTCCCTTGGTGGAAACCCACATTTGCAATTGATCGGGCCACTCTTGAAGTCGACCTCGAGTCTTCGAATGAACATCGCCTCTATTTCATCATCATCACTGTCAGACAATTCCTCACTTTCCGAAGAGGAAGCAATTTGTTTTCCCTTCCCTTTTTTTACTGGTTGGGAGGCATCAGATTTTCTCTTCTTCACAGCTTGTCCCATAGAGGAACTAGATGCCTTCCCTTTCCCGACATTCTTAGAACGCGCCATAGATATGGCAAGGATGGCAATATGACCCCGGATATTTGGATATATATCATCAAATCCCAAAAACCTGTCTCGAACAGCACCGGGCTGGCCCTGTGCACATCAGACAACATTTTCTTGCCCATACTAATAGCATAAACTCCTAACCACCAGGCACAAAACAATACCACCTAAATCCAGGAAAACAAATCCATGTATAATCAGGAGGAGACCCACAATGCTAATAAGGATTTGTAGGGGCTTACCACTTCTGTACAATGACTGCCGACAAACAATCCGAAACTGGACGATGGGAACCCTGGCAGAGCAACCGAGCTTGGAGACGCTTGTGTGATGGAGCAAATGGCTAGGGTTTAGCTTGTGGAGCATCAAGAAGTGTTTGGAATGTGAAAAGGCGCCAAGCTCTTGGATTAAAAACCCCTTCTGCCCAAATCCCGACCGGGTGTACCGGTACACTTAAATGGTTGTCACGGTACACATTTATCTTGCCCGTTTTGAGTAAAGTTATCTTGGTACTTAAATGATATCTTAGGTACACTTTAATACTGCTTTGAGTAAGTTTATCTGGAATTTGCGTTAGAAGTGTCTAAATTCATATTCGCGATTTTTTCTTCTTCTCTTTTTTTTTCTTTATTTTTTTGAATATATAAATATATTTTTTTACTTTGGAACAGTGGTGCCGATATACAATTTGACCTTTCAAGCGCCTTTCCATCCGGGTTTTCTTTTGCATGTTCACTTTTCTCTTGTTGGGATTCCACTGGTAATTTGCATTCATAGACTTAGTCATTGTAATTCATTCTTAGAATACCTTCAATTTCTCCCTAAGATCCACTGCTGTTCCACTAATCCGGATTCCTAGAGTTCGAATAGACTTGACAACTTAAGCTCAAAAATGGAGTGCGAGGATGAGAACTGATACAAATCACTTGAGTATGGAAATGATAGCGCCTCTAATCATTTTCCAATTATGCAAGATGTTCCATAAAGGCTATGATGCATGAAGTTAACATGACCAGCTAAATTGATGCACAAATAGAAGCAATAAATTGATGCACAAGTGGGAACAAAAACAGGCAAGATCGAAGAAAATTGAACCATAAGTCTGTGGTTTGTGTGATCAGTAAGGTAGAATGCAAAAGGGGACAATCCACAGAAGAACACAAAGCTTGTTGTGTATGCTTGTTAAGATGTACATGCAATAAGATGATATAGAGAGTGTATGAAATCATGCGGGTATGTACATTGCAGGTAAAACATAATACTCAAAAGAGGCATATTTTGAAAAATTTGACCCACTGAACATATAAAGAGCTCATAGTTATGTTCAACCGGTGTACACCTACCCCCTACGCGAAACAAACGTGTCCTCAATGCATAAGCGATGGTACCCCACAACAGAAGTGGAGGCAGTATAGAAACAAGAGACCCACGAATTTTTTATCTTTTATTTTTGTTTATTATTATTTTTTTTATTTTCTATTTTATTGAAAAGCAAATGAAGCGAAAACAAGAGAAATAGAAAGCAAGAATGAAAATAAAACAAAATCAAAACTATATACAACAAGTTGAAAATGAAGTTACTTGGGAAGAGAGTCCTGGTAGAGCGGGTCCACCAAATCCTCACTATGCTCTTGAGGATTGAATTGCTCAAGGAATGGTTTGGCGTTAGCCATTCACTTTGAAGGATTTTCGGTGTCGGATTTTCAATCTCACGGCTCCGTAAAGGATAAACTACCTTAACGATAGATAGGGCCAGTCAGCGAAGCGAGCTTGCCCGGAAATAGATCGGCGGGGTATGCGTGATACCTTACGGTTGGGTTGAAGTTTTCACGGCAATAGATTTTCATGGAATAGCAGGCGCTCTTTGTAAATGCGGGGAGCTTTCGCCGACCTCTCTCCGCGATTCTTAAAGTTCATTTAGGCTACCATGGCCTTTGTTACACACTTCGATTAATCAATTAAAAGTTCTAATAGCCGTCGCCGGTGTTCCATTTCAAGCGGAAAATGGCGAGCCTTTCCATAAACAAGCCTATAGGGAGACATACGAAACGGTTTAAAGCGTGCGAGGTGGGCCCAGAGCATCGGTAAGGCGGAGTGACCAATCTTGCTGCGATTCGAGCGGCCGTTTTTCAAAATATGTTTTATCTCTCCCGATTAGCTGCTTTCGACGACCATTTGTCTGTGTGGGTGGTAAGGTTGTTGATACTTTATGGGTGACTCCATATTTTTCTGTGATTTTCAAAAGATCGATTGCAAAAATGGGTCCACCATCACTAATAATTGCCTGAGGTGTTCCAAAAGCGAGAAAAAATGTGTTCCTTATAAATTTCAAAACAACCTTGTGGTCATTGGTTCTCGTTGGAATCGCCTCCAACCCATTTAGACATAATCCAACGGATAATAGAATGTAAAGATACCCCACAAGAAGGGGAAAAGGCCCCATGAGTCCTTTAACAATAAAAAATTTCAATAATTAAAATTGGGTAAGAGGCATCATGTTTCGTTTATGACCTCACAGTTCTAATGGCATTGAGCCGCAGTTTTGCAGTCAAAACAATCTTTAAATAAGGTGGGCGGTAAAACCCGGCTGCAAATCTTATCACATCGTTTCCGGGCAGAGAAATGTCCTCCACGAGGCTTAGGAATGGCAAAAGTTAGAATCCTAATACGCTCATCATTGATACACATGCTTCTCGTTATTTGTCCGGAATGATGTTAAATAGTCTGAGGATCATCAAAGTAGTATTTCTTAATATCTGTCGAGAATTTCTTTTACATTGAAAGAAGTCCATTGGGAATTTGGAATCTGGCGGTTACTAGGTAGTTCACAATGTCGACATACCATGGGCGTGAACAAGAGAAAAGGATTGCTCATCGAGGAAAACTATCACCTATGGGTATGCCATGGGGTTGGATTGGAACTAATCGAGATAAATGGTCGACCACATTCTGACCTTTTTATCTTTAATGGTCAAATTGGATTCTTGGCATAATAAAATCCACCCGGTTAACCGAGGTTTGTATCACCTTGAAACAAGTACTTGTTGCATGATATGTGAAGATGGTCACGGGAGCCTCCTGATGTATGACTGAACTTTTCTAGTGCAAAGATAATGACTAGAAACTCTTTTACATGTGGTTGTGTAGTTTGCTGGCGAGATCTAGTGTCTTGCTGGCATAGTAGATTACAAAGCCTTTTGTCTTTCCCTTTGTCCCTAACCGTACGTAAGCTCAATCATGGCATCGCACATGATCTCAAATGGAAGGTCCCAGTTAGGACCCGCGTGATAAGTAGTGACACTAACATGTTTTTGAGTTTAGTAAAAGCAATGTCACAAGCTTGTGACTATGTAAGGACATCTTTGGCAAACAAAGTACATAAGAGCTGAGCTATAGCACTAAAATCTTTTATAAACTATCTATAGAACCCGGCCATGACCCAAGAATGACCTTATGTCTCTAACACACTTAGGAGTAGGTAGGTTGGAGATCAACTCAACTTTGGCCTTATCAACTTCAATTCAATCCTTTGATACTATATGGCCTAAGACAATTCTTTGTGTTACCATGAAATGGCATTTTTCCCAATTTAACACAAGAATTTTCTCTTGACACCTCTCTAAAACCTTACGTAAGTTCTCTAAACAGTTCTCGAATGAATCACCAAAAACTGAGAAATCATCCATAAAAATTTCCAATATGATTTCTATCATGTCACTAAAGATTCCCATCATGTGCAAATTTGGAAGGTTCGGGTGGAAATTATAGTCGGGCATTTCTAAAAGCGAAAGGTACCAAGGACAATTGAATATGTAGTTTTTCTTGATCTTCCAAAGCTATCTCAATTTGATTGTACCACAGTACCCATCGAAAACAATAGAATTCGCCGCCTGTGACTCTCTCTAACATTTGATCCCGACAAGCGGAAGGAAATGGTCTTTCTAGTACTCGCATTAAGTTTCCTATAGTCTATGCATACTCTCCATCCTGAAGTGACACGAGTGGGGATGAGCTCATTATTTTCATTGGCGACTACAGTGACTCCAGACTTCTTAGGGATTACCTGTGTTGGACTAACCCACTTACTATATGCAATAGGGTAAATCACCCCTACATCCAAGAGTTTTAAAACTTCCATTTTCACCACTTCTTTCATTATTGGGTTCAATCGTCTTTGTGGTTGCCTAGAAGGTTTAACATCCTCTTCTAAGTGAATTCTATGTGTGCAGATCAAGGGACTAATTCCTTAATATACGCAATTGTCAAACTAGACGGAGTTACGTGGGTTCTCGATATCTCCAGTTGATTTTAGTCGAGTCTAAGGAGGAAGATATGATTCTTGGAAGGTTCCTCATCCCCGAGAATGTGTTGAGGTGTGTTGGTAGGGTTTTTAGCTCTAAGCTTGGTGGCCTCTCCTCGGAGGAATGCCTTGTCTCCTGTTTGAGGTGGCAATGGCTCAGATTTGGAGTGTCCTTCATTAGCATCGATACATCTTTATCTTTCAGTTATAGGTGTAGAAACTACGACACAAGTGTGGTCACTTTCCTCGTCAACTGGACCAGGCCAAACATGACTTAAGAGAATCATCATGTGAGACATTATCAGGTATTTTTGTACCGCAGGAATCAACCATGTTAATTTCATATCTTCTTCATCCCCAGTGCCCTTGATTACATTGCAAATATTCCAGATTCTGGAGTCATGTTGCAAATGATAGTGTCATTAGGCTCACACAATGTATAATGGCATTAGCAGTTGAGAATGGTCATTGATCGCGGGCTGAGTCCTTGGTTCTAACGGGTTAGTGTCGAAACCTGACAAAATCCTGAGTAAATTTGTCCCTTGTACCAAGACATCCTTCACTATTCCCCTAAGATTTTCTGATGACGATTGGAGGGTGATGACAATTGACTCACAATTCTCTATTCTAGGTCGCGTATCTTTGAATAAAGCTGACAAATTAACACTTGCCCTAAGTCCACTAAAGCATGCTGACTTTGAATTTCCTACTCTTATAGAAATAGTAGGACTTCTGAGTCTTTGTATTTTGGGAGGCAAGTTGTTTTCGAATTAGGGAAGTAAATTGTTAAGTCATGAATGCCTCTTTGTTGACACCTAATTTCCCTTTTACCGTGCATAAGTCCTTTAGAAATTTAGCATATGATGGAATTTGCTTAATGGCATATAACAAGGGAATGTTCAATTTTATTTGTTTGAACAACTCATAGATCTCCGAATGATTATTCACTCTCTTCGGTGCTCTCAGTCTATGAGGGTATGGAGCTGGAGGGATGTGAGGAGACTCATCTTTCCCTGATTCACCATCAATATCATTTGTATTAGGGACATGAGGCTTGTCTGGTATTTCATCCTCTCTGACCAATTCACTTTGAGACTCTTGTGATGGTTCCTTGGTTGGAATAGTTTTGTCAACTTCTGCCACCACTTCTAAGGGTAGTATTGTATTACAATGTTCGAAAATACCCTTACTTGAACCTAAACTGCAGCTTTTTTTGTGACCTTGTGGATTTTGGATGGGTTGAATGGAAGTTTCCTTTCTCTTGTTGAAGGTTACTATGGAAGCGAGGTTAACTTGGTTATCACAGGATCTCACATCATTCAGAAGCGAGTTCGGGAGTTACGTGTTTGTGGATGGATTATTGGGTTTGTACGAGCTGTGTAACTATATCCTCGGACCTCTTATGTGGAGGTTGATAAAATTTATCGAGTTTTATTGATTCCCATGTGGTTGTTGGATTGATGTTGTGATTAGGTTTCTGAGGAAATCCTTAGGGGCCTTGATTCTTAAATGGAGAATTGAATTAGGAAAACCTGGTTTTGATAATGGGGGCCTTGATTTGTTTAGCGAGTTATGCGGGCCTCCCTCATTTCTCAGCTAAAATTAGGATCTTGCCACGCGGGATTATAAGTTTGGTATGGGGAATTGAAAGGTTTCCTTTTTGTAGTAGTTAAGGGCATTGGCACTCTATTTGAATGGCTCCCATGGCAGGGAAGGTTTGGGCGAGTTAATGGTTGAGTGTGTAGGGTCTGTGTGTATAATGCATGGCTCCTCACTGCGGAATTAGGTCTTGAGGGTAATTGAGGCACCTTAGTTACCTCGTTCACCTTTCATCTCTATGGCCTCTTCCTCGTTAAGTTGTGATTTTGACACAACTCATCATTCTCTCTTAGGTGATGGATTAAGCCACTGTGATGTGTATGCACTTTAACGAGTGTCTAAAGGTGTTAGTCTCCCAAGTTCGAGCATTCTGCATAGTGTCAAAAGGTTTGAATTCTTCCCACCCGCCTCTTTTCATAAATTCTCACGCACACATCATTTGGATGTCTTGTTTATTTTCGGATAACCCTTGATGAAAGTATGCCTGAAATTTTTCCAACATCGACCCATGATGAGGGATAGCATGGAGGAGATCCTTATATCTTTCCCATCTGCATTCTTGAAGGGTTCACTGGCTTTTAGAAAAGTTCTGATTGCTGTAAGGGGGCATTGAGTACGTGTAGGAGGGAAAAATTAGGAATTCATTCATGTTTTCCCATGTAAGATTGAGATTAGGTGCAAAGGGAATGAAACCAGATTTTGGCCTTATCACTTTAAAACAAAGAAGCTTGAACCAAGCAGTTATGTGGAGAGGCGAACCGGTGGAGAGGAATGCGATTTCACATCCTCAAAGTCCCTCATGAATGAGTAAGGGTTCTCAGTTCAAACCGCTTGATATCACAATTGAAGAGCCGAATCATTTAGACCCGTGAAATTGATTAACATATCTTCGGAAGTAGTCTACAAGAATAAGTTTGTGGGTGGATGCTATTTGAGGTTCTTAAAATTTCTAGAAGTTGCTGCCTATCGTTGACGAAAAGCAGATGGATACTATATTGATTTCGCGAAGGATTGCTCCACCTCTGTGTGAGATTCTTGGGGTGTAACATCACCTCCATCTTTAGTGGAGGTTATAGAATCAACTAACAGTTCACAGGTTGTCGAGCGAAGGGTAAAATGTTGTCTTGCAGACTGCAAACATTGTGGTTCAGGGTTTCTAGAGGATCTGAATTAGAATGGTGGTGTTGCTGTTGAGCCAAAATGACATGCTCTTTTGCCAGTGAAACACCGCTTTGGGATTTTCTCTGCTAACTTTGATACGTAAAGAACTTATTGAAATCTGGGTTTTCCCCATTACATTACCATTGCCTCCAGGAACTCTCTTGAGGATCAACTTGGTTAGTCGCCACTCCCCGACAACGGCGCTAAAAATGCTTAGATCCTTATTATGCTAATTCTATTCCATAAAAAGTGGAATCACGAGTTGTCCGGCATTGTATATCTTGTGGTATTCCATGGTCCATTCCACAGTGATCTAATTTTGTTGACCGATGAAACTATCCTCACAAAAGTGCCAGATTAAGGAAATTATGCAGTTGTGTTGTTTGATCAAGTGATTGATTGATTTGAATGTTTAGAAAAATATAAGGCAGATCTTGGTATTCTTAGGGTTCCACTCACTTCTGATCAAATAAATCCCACCTCTTATTTTACAAACTCATCTAGGAGCCATTGATAAATGGTCTTTGATGGAAGATTTATTTTTAAATGTTCTTTTGAAGAGAAAGATGATTGAATAATGTTGAGCACTTGTTCCCATTTAATACGAACCTTTAGTTTTGCATTTAATCCAAGCACAACGATGTGAGGTTATCTCGTTCACACGTTGTCAAGAATATGCCAAACTAGGGTTTTTCATAAAACATTTGCACAAGTGAATAACATCACACAATCCATTGAGGTTCACAAGAGGAATTGAGGGATTAGTACTTTGATCAGGGTGAGTTTCCACCTTAGAATCCCAGCATTAAGGGTTTAGAAATCCATGGGATATATAAGAACAATTATAATTGAAGCGATGTTAATCATAAAAGTAATACTTGAGAAAATCAGAATTCGGTTGCAAAATCTAATAATGCAAAATGTGAAATACTATAATTGAAAACAAACCAATTGTTCTTGCTGAAAGATTACATGTGCTCGAATTATAAAAACACCAAAATAAAAGAGTCTTCAATTTGGATCTCTAAAATTCAACTCAAAACAATGGAGAGAAACTCCTCTTCTGTGAAAACCTAACCTTAGAAGTCAAAAGTTGCTCTCCCCCTCTATCCTCTGCCTTTTATACTCCTTTCCATTGCCATCTCGTGCTCAAGGATGATTGACAAGTATGCCTGGATTAGGATCTGATTACGCTCCATTCGCATTTCTCCTTGCATGTGTTCCGGTACACTTTATTGGTGTACCGATACACTTTCGCTACTATGGATTTCCTGATCAGGTGTAACGGTACACTTTTGGGGTGTACTGGTACACTTTGCCCATTACCGGCACTGGCTGCTTGATGTGTACCGGTACACATTAATGATATCACCAGAGCCACCGCGGTCCTCGGTGCTTTCTAGCATTCTTCGGAGTTCGAGACTTCATCATTCGTTCGCCCACATCCTCAGTGCTTCATATTGGCTTCCCGGACATACATCCTTGTACACTTATGTTTAGACTGAAAAGACACACCTGATGCAAAAACACCTGAAAATTAAAGTACCTATCCTTGTAAGATGTGGGCAAATTGTGATTTGGATGTGCTTCAAATTCTACTATAATTATTGCTCAAATATTGTATTCATCACCCTCCATTCACTTTGTTTGTTTATGGTTTATTTCCCAGTATGGCCTTTGAGCTCCTGGTAACTTGAGTTCTCCTTTCTCCCGACCGGGTTGGAGTAAAATTCTCTAACGGCTAGCGCATACTCGGACCTTTAACACAGAATTTTGCCTCTTTGCTCTATCATTCCCTTAAGCGGGAGATAGGTTAGTGACCCCTTTGCTCTACGAGCCCCTTTCCGACATAGTGCTTCTTCCGGTTGGAAAGCTGTAAAGAACGAACACGTCTTCCTCTCCTTCTTGCTTCCTTTCTTTTCCCTTTTTCCTCTGTTGCTTTGTAACTGGCTGAACTTCAGGTTGTTCCGATGGCATGTTCTCTCTTGTATGTTCCAGATGAACTTCCTCTTCAGGTTGAGCATACTCCTCCATGATTTCGCTAAGATTTGTGATGAGGGTTGAAGGTTCGGCCATTGGAGAGATCGAAAGGTTTCTAGGAAGAAGTTTTGATCTAGGGTTTGCAAGAATTGAAAACCAGAGAGTATGCGAAGGTGAAGAGTTGTAATTGCTTAAAGGAAAGAGATGGTAGTAAAGGGAGTTTCTCAACAGTTGCAATTCAATCATTATTGTCGGATCTTTATTATTTCATTTAATTGCGCTTGTCGCGACTTAAATTTCAGGTTGCTTTTGTGTGATGTCATTAAATTTAGGGCAAAATTAAAAGTTGCCCAGCTGGCACACTTTTCTCTTATGTCGCGACATATTATTGTTTGTCGCCACATAAGTAAACTGTGGGAGGACAAGTCATCATCAGGCTGCGACATCTGGCATGTCATGACATAGTTGAGTTGTCGCGACCTCACCACTCTTTTGAAGGAAATACTCTTGTCGCGACCTAAATGTTTTGTCACGACATAAGTTTCTGTCGCGACCTTCTCTCTTGTTCTTCCTTGATCCCGACTTGCATCACGCATATGCGAGTATCGTATTCTCATCGCGACATAACTTTTGTGACGAATGCTGCACCTCATTTGATGATCGGGCAAATGCTGCCTCATATTTAATTTGCACATTATTAGCATCCATTAAATCTTTTCCACACAGCAATTCAAACATGTATTCTATTCAATTTTTCACAAAATATATGTAGAGAGAAGAGTACTCCCCCTTTTTCAGGTTGATCTATCTTGTGAAGTGCTGGATCTGTCCTGAAGTTTGTTCTCTCTCACTTGAGCCATTTGATTCTGCATAGGCATACTGTAACAATTTTAAAAAAAATGACAAAATTAATTTCATAAAATACTAACGTAACAAGTTCTAACAATTCATGACTAGAACTACAGAAATTCAAAATGAGTAATTAAAAGAAATTTCAAAGTCTATATAAAGAATCTAAAATCAATATGGGTTGCCTCCCATGAGCTGCTCTGTTTTGAGTCTTTAGTTGGACTAGTTGTTTTAAGCCTTGGGGAGAGAATAGGGATGATATGTCGTGGTCGCAGTGGAGATCTAAGGCTCTACTCCGCAGTGGACGAGGATCATGGACATGTCGAGTTCGATGTCATCGAGGATGGATTGATTGTGATTCTGGTCGTTATCGATTGTGAGCGTAGGAGATTCTGCTTTACATGAGCCAGTACACGTGGTATTTTAGAGACGAATGACATTTTTCCCATGCGTTTTCCCCATGCGGTATACGAGTCAGGTGTCGGGGACGGTTAAGCGGGTTGGCTAGCGAGCCATACCACTGAAGGGCGGAGAGACCCGGACTTGGTCACCTCGGCGGTTGCGGTATGTGGATGTTTTCGGATAGGCTACGGACTACCTCTATGGTAGTTTGTGTTATGGGCACTTTGAGTTTACGGTGATGCCCTTCGGATTGATGAATGTGCCAACAGCATTCATGGATCTCATGGATAGGGTGTTCCAACCTTATCTAGATCAGTTTGTCGTAGTCTTTGTGGATGAAATTTTGATCTACTCCCAGTCAGAGTGGGAGCATGAGTATCACTTGAGGATCGTTCTACAGTTGTTGAGGACCATCAATTTTGTCACGCTGAGTTGATGGTGCGAGTTTTGGCTTATTGAGGAGAGATTTTTAGGACACGTGATGTCAGCATCAAGAGTGTTAGTCAACCTAGAAAAGGTTGAGGTTGTGATGAGTTGGGAGAGACCGAATGTCAATCTTCGAGATATGTAGTTTCTTGGGATTGGTACGGGTATTCTGATTCGAGGAATGGGATAAGTTATCCATTCGCGGGGATCGTGGGCGCCGCCTACGGGACAGGGACTCCATGGTTGGGACGGCCCTGACCGTAGAGAGAGAGATCGAGGATGCCCGGAGCACTCGGGATGCGGGTGTTGGTAGTAAGAGGGAGGATCAGCCTTCTTCTAGTTTCAGGGAAGAGGCAGAAGACTTCTGCTTCACACGATTTTTAGGACTAGGGCCAGGATTTGGCATGTGAGACCGGATTGCCCTAGAGATAGGGATCGCAGGACTTTGGGACAACGATCCCGAGTTAGGCGCTAGAAACGAGGAGAATATACGGTTCTTTCCTCCCTTTATACGGGTCGGAGGAACCGGTTCGAGTTTCGGGTGCTATACAAGCACTTTCAGCAGCCGCAGATAGGCCGAGAGGGCGGAGTGTGGGTCAGTTAGGGACGGATCGAGTTGTGCAGCGGAGCGTAGTGGACCTTTCAGATTGGTAGACATATTGGTTGTTAATGTCGAGCTTGACATGGATGAGTTAATGACCATGGGTTGTTAGTGGTGGGACCTTAGCCGGGTTGTCATACCAGAGGCACAACTTTGGATTTGGGCTTAGAGGTTAAGGCCTCTAGAAACCGGGTATAGATGTTCTTCCACATAATGTATGGTGAGGATTGACTGATAGGTCGGGATTATGAGTGAGAGATCCCTAAGATTACGTGTGGTGGACCTTGGGAAAATAGGTTTCACGGTATGGCATTATTGCGTCGTGTGCGGTGACGTGCGTCCGGTCGGTGTGGGTGCGACTTGCGGTCATGCACCACTCTTGGTGAGTGTGGGTTAAGTTTGTCTTTTGGACTACGTTCAATAAAGACTCATAGTTCGAATCAGGAAATGTAAGAAACAAAGTGTAGGCCGAAGGGTTATCTGTCGAGGATGAAAACACGGTCGGGTTATCACGTAGACTTAGAGTTGAGTGATAGGAGTCGGGAGTGGCTCGAGATTTGGATACCCCTTTGGCAATTGCATTGGGTGTTGTTGAGTCGGCAGGGGCTCGGTATATGGATGTCATACGTGACATGGACTAGGTTGACGGTCCATTGGATTGTCAATGACTGTGACCTTAGGAAGGTTAGTGTTTACACACCAAGCAAGGGTTGTGTAGGGTTACGAGTTGTATGGATTATATACAGGTGTTAGAGGACACACTGCAAGCATACGTCTTGGGTCATAAGGGTAGATGAGCAATTACCCTTAGTGGAATTCACCTAAATAATAATTGTCAGGCGAGTATACAGATGGCGTCATATGAGGCATTGTATGGGAAGCCATGTAGATCACCGTTATGTTGGACCGAGGTGGGAGAGAGTTCCATCTCTGGTCCTGATATGATTAGAGACACCTCCAAGAAGGTGAGCTTGATACGACAGCATCTTCTCGCGGCTCAGAGCCAACAGAAGAGCTATGTAGACGTACGACGTCGACCCTTAGAGTACGAGGCTGGGAATCATGTCTTCCTGAAGGTGATGCCTAAGGAGGTCAGGTTCAGGCTTAGGAAGCTATGCCGAGATTCATTGGGCCTTCGAGATACTCGAGGATGAAACCTTTGTTATACCGGTTGGCGTTACCACCCAGCATGTCAGGTGTCCACGAGGTGTTTCATGTCTCCATGCTCCGGAAGTATACTCCAGATCCAGCTCATGTGGTGGATTGGGGACAGATAGAGGTTGACACGAATGGGACCTTCGAGGATAGACCAGTGTGCATTTTAGATAGTCGTGATCAGGTTTTCCGACACAAGATCGTGAGGCTAGTGTTGGTACTATGGCGTCACTATGGAGTGGAGGAGTCAACGTGGGTGCGCGAGGACACGATGCGGGCCACCTATCCCTTTTTGTTTAGGGATGAAGGTACGTGGTTTAGTCGTTTAAGATTTAAATGACTGTTTAAATGCATGGTAGAGTGCACGTTGCATATGCATGTGAGTGGTTGTCGATTGTCAAATTTTGGGATGAAATTCCTTTTAGGAGGAGAATATAAGACCGAGGGCAATTTACGGAAAAGGAAAAATAATGAATTTTGTTACAAAATTGTAATTTCGGTTAAAAATCCGAAATTTATTCTCCGGATCTCGGATGACGAAACGGATAAAGATGGAATTTGTCATTTTCAAAAAGGTGGTCATCGCGTGAGGCGGAAGTGTCGCTAGTCCGGCGGACGCTCGGACTACTTGTCTGAAAACATTTTATAAAACATTTTATAAGTGAGAGTACAATTCATAAGAGAATAAGGTTTCCAGATATAGTTCAAATACAATGTGTAAACCATTTGTATAGAGATCTTATTTCCATAAACTTTTACTTTACTTTTTTTTTCTTTCCAGATATAGTTCAAATACAATGTGTAAAACAATTGTATAGATATCTCCATAAACATTTACTTTACTTTTTTTTTTCCTTCAAGATATAGTTCAAATACATTGTGTAAAAATATCATTTCAATAAATATTTACTTTACTTTCTTTTCCTTTTTCAATCCGTCATATCCAATGGAACCTACCTACCGTTAACCACCGTTGGTCCATGAAAGAACCTCTGAGGAACTAGTCTTACGATTACCGATGGCCCAAAAGGAACCTCCGATAAATTTTGCCTTTCTTTTAAATACCATTGCACTATGGAATAAATCACATTGTGCGTTGGTAACATTTTTGTACTTTTCACGTGCACGGAAATATGCATCACTCTTCCCTTCCCTCTATAAAAAAAAATCCTATCCCTTTCCCATGTACCATGCACACGTAAAGTACTTTAGTTGACTTCCTTCAAACTTTATCTTTTGTAACATAGGGTAACCATGGATTGAAACATTTTCATATAAACATATATATATATATATATATATATATATCTCTATAATAATTCATAAACATTTCATTTCAAGTCTGATATAAATCGTGCTTTATAAAACTATGGAAACCATAATCATTTATATTTTCTCAACATGGCATAAAACTATAATCGTAATCATTTCATATTTTCTCAACATAATTTAAGGTGAAAGAAAACCACATTTCCTTTTCACATTGAACGTGATAACATAGATATGAAAACATATACATTGGTAAACATTAATATATATATATATATATATTTTCATAAACATTTACATTTTCCCTCACCTTAGTTATTTAAGCCCTTTTCCTCCTTTAAAAACTTTCCACCTCCACCTTTGTCCTTAATCACTTTCCTCCTACAAGTCACATTATCCATAAAATCAATTAACATCCATACCTTAATCATGTTCAATTAAACCATTAACTATAATATACTTTCCAGCAACCCTTAAGCATTTAATCACTTCCAATTGATTAAAATAAATTGAACTCAACCTCTTATATTTCCCATGATTTTCTTATGCTAACTCATAGAAATTATTACCCAATACAATAGCCCACGACATGCCATGAAATGGTTATGTCAAAACCTGACAATGCTGTGACATAGCAAACAGCACACACTTGGTGCAAAACATAAATTTTCAGCCATGTTCTGATCATTGATTGTCCTCTACAGGCACATCAATGGAATCTTGACTCAATGGGATTTCCATAGAGTCCAAGAACACCCAAAACGGAGTTCGGACAAAGAAGTTATGGCCTTCGGAAATTGGAGGCCATGACCATTGTGTCCCACTCGGGAATTAATGAGTTGGGTCACTTTGAATGAATTTCTGAGTCCCAAAGTGTCGGAATTTGGATATTCCTATTTCACAGATATATGTTCTCCTATCTGTCTAGTTTATCCAGAAATTTGAATCACTCAATTGGGATAAGTGATGGCCAAGTTATGGCCAAACTACAATTATAAGGTTGACGGGAAAAACTGGACAACATCTCACTTGGACACACATGCTGGAGTGAAGTCAGCAGTGGGAGGAAAAGCCTCTTGCTCAAATGGCGTGATTTCGTAGGACCTTGAAGCCATTCTCGGTTTTTGTGAAAACTCAAACTTTGAACCTTAGCAAAATCTTGTGAATTTGGTACCCACGCGTAGCTCTCGTCACGTAGAGCAACTTTAACTCTTGACCTAACGAGATCCAATCAACGAAAACTCGTGAATCGAAGAGAGAATCTTGCCCTTTTTCTTTTCTCCCTCTCTCTCTCTTACGATTTGGTCTTAGACCAAAAATGAAATCTTGACATGTTAGATTTTTTTTTAGCCTATTTATATTGTGGACATGTGGCTCACGTCGCGTCACGTGTCACACTTCTTCGTTTCCGTTCTCGCCCCGAAACAATTTATTCTTTAAATATTTGACATTTTTCAGGATTTTTCTAAAAATCTTGTTTCGAGAAGGAGTCACATTTCGTCTTCGTCGCGCCGAATTCCGTGAAAATTTGACTATCTCGAATTCAATGAAGTCGCACAGGTAACTAGATTTCGCGAAGACAAATCCAGCAGTGAAGTTAGTTTAGTAATCAAGGTCTAGAAAAAGTCTGATTTTTTGGGTGACAAATTATCGTTGCCTTTTTAAAAATTAAATTTTCGAGTTTAATTACCCACTTAAATAATTCCGTTTTAATCTGTTTCAGTTCCTTTAGCCTCAATACATTATTATGAACATTTTCGATTCTTCAAGGCTCATTTTTTAAAGAATTACTATTCATTTGACCGTCTTCAGTCAAATACATACTTATTGAAACGAAATTTACTATTCATTGAAACCTTAAATTCAGGGTCTTACAATTCACCCCTCTTTATAAAAATTTCGTTCTCGAAATTTAATTTGCATACCTAACTAAGGATATTGAATGCGAGAGTCTTCATCTAATCTTCCAGTTCGTGGCCTTCTTCTCTCTTAGTGATTCATCACAACACCTTCACTAAAGAATTGCTTTGTTCGAAGAACCTGATCCTTTCGATCGAAAATCTGAACCAGTCTTTCTTCATAAGTCAAGTCTTCTTTCAATTCAACCGGTTGATCTCTTAAAACATGTGAAGGATCTGCTATATACTTTAAAAGCATAGGAACATGAAAGACATCATGTATTCTGACCAATTCAGGTGGCAACCTCAACCGATACGCTACCTCCCAAATTATTTCCACCATCTCATAAGGTCTATATAAAAGGACTTAACTTCCTTCTTCGTAATCCGACACACATTTCTGAGGTGTGTCCTCATAAAATGCCTTATCCTCCACCTAAAATTCCAAATCTCTCCTTCGATTATCAGCATAACTTTTCTATCAATCTTGTGCTATCTTTAATCTATCCATGATAACCTTAACATTATCTGTCATGACCTGAACAATTTCTGGACCTAACAATTTTCTCTCACTTACCTCATTCTAACATAATGGAGTCCTGCCAGGCTGCCCATTATAAAGTATCGTAAGGCGCCGTTTGATCTTGATTGATAACTATTGTTGCAGGCAAACTCCATTAATGGTAGATGTCTATCTCACCTTCCTTTAAACTCAAACACACAAGCCCTGAGAATATCTTCCAATGTTTGTATGGTTCTTTCGAGATTAAGCCATGCAATACGAGGATGGAAAGAGCATCTTTGAGAAATGTAACCTAATGTGAGAGATCTTTGTGGTAGGCGAGAATCGGGAAATGCTTAGGTGGATCTCTTTTTGATACTTTCGATACTGGCATACTATGAAGTCATAAAATCTCAACACACATACAGCTACGGCCAACTACTCAGTGGTCGATGTTTTTCATAGATAGGAAGTAGTGATTTCGTCGTCCCATCAACAATCACCCATGTAGCGTCATAACCAATGCAGAGCTGAGGCAGTCCTACCCCAAAATCCATCGTGATTCTTTCCCATTTCCACTGAGGGATCGGAAGAGACTGTAAGAGCCCTGTAGGTATTTGAAGCTCAACCTTAACTTGCTGACAAATGAGACATCTGAGAATGGAAACTACGCAGCATCTTTCTTGTTACCCTCGACTAGTAGTGATCCTACGGGTACTGATACATTTTGTTCTTTTTACGGATGCATATGCAGAAGAGTGAGCCTCTTCCATAATTTATTTCTTTAATTCTCCCACATCCGATACATATAACCTGTGACACATCATCAATGTACCCATCTTCACCAAATCTTGAAAATCCTTTACTTGACTTTGATAGTACCTGCGAGCCGAGCCAGTATCCTACGGCACATTCGTAGGTGGTTTCCAGTTCATAGTTGCCTCAATCTTTTGAGGATCAACAGAAACCTTCTCCACTGAAATCACATGTCCTAGAGAGATAACACCGTTTAACCAGAACTGGCATTTACTTAATTTAGCATACAACTAATTTTCCCTCTTAATCTATAAAACAACTGCAGATGCTCCTCATGATCTTCCTTACTACATGAATAGATCAAAATGTCATCAATGAATACTATAACAAACTGATCTAAATAAGGCTGAAAGATCCTATTCATGTAGATCCATAAAGAAGCTGGAGCATTAGTTAGTCAAATGGCATAACTAAGAGCTTCATGCATACCGTGCAAAAATTGTCTTGGGAACATCCTCGTAGGATCTTTAATTGCTAGTAACTTGACCTCATATTAATTTTAAGTAATACCCTCTCTCCCTTATAGTGATCAAAATCAATATCAAGTAGAGCAGTATTGATTTCGTATTGTCACTTTATTCAACTCTCTATAATCAATACACAATCTCATACTTCCATATTTTTTCTTCACAAACAGAACCGAAGCTCCCTAAGGCGAAGTACTAAGCCTTGCAAAACCCTTACTCACAAGCTCTTCCATCTATACTTTCAATTCTTTCAACTCTAAAGGAGCCATCCTGTAAGGTGCCTTAGAGATTGGTTGTCCCGGGCAATTCAATCGAAGAGTAATCTCTTTATCGGAGGTATACTTAGAAGATCCTTTGGAAATACGTAGAAAAGTTATAAACTAGGAATATCTTCCGATCGACTATAAACAATCACTCACCTCAATGGAATAAGCTAGGTACCCTTGATATGACTTCCGGAGCATCTTACTAGCCTTCATAACTGTCATAATACTATTAGGTAGTATATTCCATAACCCGTAAGAACTGACCTCTGTCTCCTGGTCTCTGAACTGCGTCTTTACATAACAATCATTTGTAGCATGATGTCAAGATAGCCAATCCGTACCTGAAGTATAACATCATAAGTCATGGATATCTATAATATCAAGTCTACTAGAAACTCCTCGCCTCAATAATCTTACTACTATCGGATAAACACTCAGCTATCAATTAGATCCACATGAGATGAATGCCAATATGTTGTAGTCTATAGGTGGGACTCCAGTAACCTTAAAAATAAACCTATGAAAAAGAATGTGCTGGCTCAGGTCTTGGGTGGGTGACCTCAAACATTATATTTTTGCATAAAATTAAACATATCCTATATTTGTAAGTTTCATATGACATTTAAATTATCAAAAATAACTCATGCACCTTTAAATAAAGCTTCCAAATCATTTGGGACGTGGGAGATTTTTTCAAACCACCATAACATTTTCAGGCAGAGCTCGATACCACGTTGAAGGGACCCAACTTGAGTTTCCTTTTCTAACCAGGGGTTACTCTGACATCTACAGTTAAAAAAAACCTTTCATTTATTTTAAACCTTTTTAAAAGTTAATCCGTGGAGTGAACTCATTTATACAATTGTGTTTTCCATTAAAATCTTATGAAACATGGTGGGAAAAACTTTTTTTTCCTTTTAAACATCAAACCCTTTTTATACGCTTAAACATTTTATAGAAAATGGGGCAGGGTTTCATATGTTTTTCGGCATTACCCAATTTACAACACCAGTAATAAATACTCCACATCCAACAATGGGACATCAAGTCATACAACATTTAGAAATCATTTTCTGTTACTTTATAGATATATAAACAATATTTTTCTATAGCAGATTGAGCTTAAGAATGGAAATTTTGCCGACCATACATGCACCCTATCAAATATAGGGTCGAGCTCATAAATGGATTCATTTCTTTAAAACATATATATATCACGGAAGAAAGGTGCACAAGTAGTAATTTACACAAAAACTATACATTTTAAAAGATTTGTTCGTCTACAAGTAGGGCAAAGTGTCATTGGCCAGGACGCTCAAGCAACAAATGGGTCTCCTAACACTGAAAACATATTTTATAAAACATTTAGGAAAAGGTGAGCTAAAGAGATTTTGATGAGTAAGTTCATAGGAAAATAAGGTTTCTAGATACAATTCAAATACAATGTGTGAAACAATTGTATAGATATCTCATTTCCATAAACATTTACTTTAATTTTTTTCCTTGCAAATATAGTTAAAATACAATGTGTAAAATAATTGTACATTTCCATAAACATTTACTTTACTTTTTTTTTTCCTCCCATATATAATTCAAATACAATATGTAAAACAATTGTATAATCATATCATTTCAATAAATATTTACTTTACTTTATTTTCCTTTTTGAATCCGTCATATCGATGGAACCCACCTCTTAGATTAACCACTTAGTTGGTCCATGAAGAACTAGGAAAGCAGTCTTCACGATTCTCTGGGTAAGCCAAAGGAACCTCAGATAAATCTTGCCTTTCTTCTAACCACGATTACTATGGAATATTCTATTAATGCTTGCGTTGATAATACTTTAGTACTTTTCACGTGCATGGCAATATGCATAACTCTTCCCTTCCCTCTATAAAAAAAAAATCCTATCCCTTTGTCATGTACCATGCACGTGCAAAGTACTTTAGTCTACTTTCCTTTAAACTTTATCTTTGTAACATAGGGTAACCATGGATTCAAACATTTTCATATAAACATATATATATATATATATATATATATATATATATATATATATATATATATATATATATATATATATATATATATACTATATATATATATATATATATACTCTCTATATAATATGTTCATAACATTTCATTTAATATGGAAACCATAATCATTTTCATATTTTATCAACATAATTTAAAGTGAAAACCACATTTCCTTTTTCATTTGAACATTTAAAACATAGATATGAAAACATATACATTGGTAAACATTAATATATATATATATATATATATATATATATATTCATAAACATTTACATTTTCCCTCACCTTAGTTATTTAAGCCCTTTTTTCCTCCTTTAAAAAAAACTTTCCAACTCCACCTTTGTCCTTAATCACTTTCCTTCTACAAGTCACATTATCTATAAAATCCATTAACATCCATACCTTAATCATGTTCAATGAAACCATTAACTATAATATCCATTTCAGCAACCCTTAAGCATTTAATCACTTCCAATTGATTAAAATCAATTGAACTCAACCTCTTCTGTTTCTCATGCTTTTCTTATGCTAACTCATTGAAATTACTACCTAGCTGATAGCCCCTACAACATGCCGTAGAAATGTTTATGTAACGATCAATCCTTTGTCCTCTAAAGGCACATCTATGGAATCTTGACTCAATGGGCTTTCCATATAGTCTAAGAACACCCAAAACGGAGTTCGGACAAAGAAGTTACGGCCTTTCGAAATTGGAGGCCATGACCATTGTGTCCCACCCGAGAATTAGTGTGATGGTGCACTTTGAATGAATTTCTGAGTCCCAAAGTGTCGGAATTTGGATATACCTATTTCACGGAGATATGTTCTCCTATCGGTATAATTTATGTAGAAATTTGAATCACTCAATTCGGATGAGTGATGGCCAAGTTATGACCAAAATATAGTCATGGGGTCTCAAAATATAACAGGAATACTATCTAAACGTAGCTCCACTTTGAATGCATTTCTGAGTCCAAAGGGGTTGGAATTTGGATAGACCTATTTCAAGGAGATATATTATTCTATCAATCAAGGTTACCCAGAAATTTGAATCACTCAATTCGGATGAGTGATGGTCATGCTATGGCCAAAATACAGTCATGAGGTCGAAGGGACAAACTGGACAACATCTTCCTTGGACACACACATGCCCTTAGACAGAAATTAACCCGAGTAGGAGAAAAACCCTACCTCAAATAGTGTGATTACCCGGGACACCGCATTTTCTCGGTTTTTGTGAAAACCTGAACTTTGAACCTGGGAAAAATGTTGTGATTCTGGTACCCACACGTAGCTCTTGTCGCGTACAACAACTTTAACTATTGACCCAACGAGATCCAACCGATGAAAACTCTTGAATCGAAGAGAGAATGTGAAACCCCGGAAAATTTAAAATTTTCTAAAAGTATAAAATTAATAACTCATAGAAAATGAATAACTCATAAAATTATAAAAGTATAAAATTTTCTAAAAATTCCCCAAAGCTCGGATGATGAAGCAGTACTTGCAGATTGAGTCTTTCTCCGCGAAAATGAATATGCTTCGTAAAGTTTGTGAATTCCTAGGTATTAGAATTCTTTATGAATTATTGAAGTTAGGTATCTAGTAACCCCAGGAATGAGAATTTAATAAAAATCTCGAGAGTTAGGAAATGACTTGAGTTAAGTTCATTTAAAATAAATTGAACTGAGTCGAAAATAAATTGTTTCGAGACATAAACGAACCCAGACGAGTCGTGGACTTGTGGCGTAAAGTGGGCACCATGTCTTACTTAAACTTAAAAAGGAAAAGAGAAGAGAAAATCATATTTTTTTTTCGCCCCATGTTGGGCAATTATGGCATTGGGCGTAAGAGAGTAAGAGTGGAGAGAAAAGTTCTTCCTTCTCTTTATGATCTACGGAGATCGGGTGGTCGGAATTCATCGAGCCAAGATTTGAAGTTCATCTCCTCGACGAGGGCTACGTGTGGGTATCAACAACACGCAGTTTCACTGAAGATTTTGGGTTTCGAGAAGAAAAGTTAGTGAGAGAAGCTCTACCTTCTCTCTAAGATTTACGGCGATCGGCGACTCGGTTTCCGTTAGGTAAAGACTTAAAGTCACCAGTACTACGTCGGCAGTGACACATGAACAGAATAAAAGTTTTGTCGAAGATTTGAGTGGAAGTTCGGGAAGTCCATGGGTCACGGGTCTTTGGGACTCCAAAAAGTTTCGTCTTCGCTCCAAGAGGTAGGGAACCTTCCTACTCGGGTTTATATTTCATCTAAATTCTGTTTTGGTCTTAGTTGAGTCCTAGGGGCTGTTTGGTTGTGTTCCCAGAAACAAAAACTGAAAAAAAAATTTTATGGTTTTGAGCTTTGATGTATAGTTTTTTTTTTTTGGGTAGCTTTGAAACTAATTTTGGGCTGAGTTCGGGATGAGTTTTGTGCCATGTTTATACTTGATTGTGGTCTAGTGGGACGGGTTTGTTGTTAGCGGTGAAAGGTTTGTTTTTAGGGATGAGTTTAGATTGTGGATCACAAACCAGCATCTGAGAGCTTCAAAGACCTGGTGCTAGCATTTTCGTGGGTTTCACGCAGCTACCCAGCTGGACTATTTGCGCAAGGCCTCAACCTTCAGACGACCATAACTTTCTCGTCCGAGCTCTATTTTGGGTGTTCTTGGACTCTATGGAAATCCCTTTGAGTCTAGAATCTATCCATATATAGTTTGATAAAATTTGAGCTCATATTTGTTCCAAAAATGACGAAAAGCAGTGGCCACTGCGTTTAGTGCATCGATCCTTTGTTGAAGCGAGGCCTCCAACTTTGGACGACCATAACTTTCTCGTCCAAGCTTCGTTTGGGGTGTTCTTGGACTCTATAGAAATATCTAGGAGTCCAGAATATGACCATATTCATTTCAATGGCAATTGGTGCTCACATCCTTGTTGAAAAATGGATTGTCACAACAAGTGTACTAATCATTGGTTTTGTGGATGTGAGGAGATATGTGCTGAAGTAGCCATTACATGGCAGGTTGTAGGCTATCTTATGTGCATGATATGCCATGAATTATCCTAGGAAATGAGGTATTCTATTACTTGCCTAGGTAGTGACTTGATGAAATGTTAACATGTGTTTGTGTGATTGATTGAAATGACATTTCTTGGTTAAGAGGTGTCATACTTGGATGTCAATATGTGTGCACTAACATATTGGGTTTGTGATGTTTTTTCGTGTGGACATGGCTATTGCATGTCATGTTGTAGACTAGTTTATTGGGCATTATGCGCCATGATGTAGCCTAGGGATTTGAGTATCACATTACTTGTCTAAGTAGTAGTAAGAATGATGTTGATGCATGCTTGTTTGATGTGTTGACATGAATGTGATAAATGTTAGTGTGACTGCATGTATATTAACGTTTAATGAATCTAAGGACTTTTGTGTGCATTAGACATGAGTGTCCATGGTACCGCGATTGGAGTGTGCGATTATGGGTGTCCATGTAGAGGACTTTATACATTGACCATGACGAGTGCAATGGCCTGTTGATTACATTCTGCTTGGTGCATGGGGACATCGCATGGTGTGGGTGTGAGTGCATAGTCGTGTCATTCACCATCCTTGGTGAATGGGTTATGGACTCGTACTTTGGACGAAGTCCAATGGAGATCCACGGTTTGCATGGTGGTTCACGGGTTAAAGAAATGGAAATGGCTCATTGCATTTCACATGCATTGGGGCACCCTAGAACAGTATGAGTGAGTGCATGAGGTGGTTTCTTAAGAGAATTGTTTCGGAGGATTAACCAACAATATTATTTATCGAAGTATGCCCAATTGATATACATTGGAGGGTTGTCCATATATGTCAATCGTTGGAGTATGCCTAATTGATATACATCGGAGGGTTGCCCATATAATGTCAATCGTCGGTGTATGCCCAATTGATATACATCAGAGGGTTGTCCACAAAATAGATTATCGGAGTGTGTCCACTATTTATATCGGAGGGTTGTCCATGGGTAAACACAAATACCTTTGTTTGAAAATGGTTTTCATTCATAGAAAAATGCATGTTTGAGGGAGTCGGTGAGGACTTGATACATGGGGGCATGATGAGTCGCGTCTCATTCATGACCAAATAGGATGTCTTGGGTGCATGTCCTAGGTTGGTGTGTGCTTGGTTGTTTGACCATTCATGTTCATTTAGGTGAGAATAACCCTTATAGGACTGCTCTACTAGGCGTTAGCTCACCCCGGTCGAGGACCCCCTTCCCGGATTACGGGACATGCGGGCGGGACGGTGCTCAACGAGAGGCTAACATTATGTGACGCCCCCGAATCTGGGGTGTCAGTTGACCACGCAGATCAACTGCGGGCTTGTGTCTCATATTATGAGACCCATACATGAGTTAAAATGGCCACTTGGGCCCATACATCAATACTCACCAAAAATCTAACCAACTATATTACAAAAGTTCAAGAGTTAATTACATAAGCTCTTATGTCTGAGCATATATTACAATTTAGAATTCTAATACATGTTTTACAAAATAATCAATCAAAGCCGCATATCAGCTTTCTTCTCAAAAGCGGCCTCAAATGAGCGTCGTCTTCCCGAATAGTCCCTGTACCTGAAATAAAGTCCCCTCGACAGGGTGAGCAATGCCCAGTATTGGAATTATCCTACATGGGTTACTCCCCACCTAAGTGCACATGCAATGGTTCCACACAAACACATTCAACCAAATACATGATCCTACTTGAATGTCTACATGATATGGATGAGAATGTGATCCACCCACTCCCATGTCTCGAGCCCTCACTGACTCCCTCACGCATGCCTAAGCCAAATGTGAGAAAAACACTGTTTTCAAAATAAAATGTTTTTTGTTCTCGAAAACGTACTACCGAATTTCTGTAAAATTATTAGACAACCCTCCGAGGTGAATTGCTGGGTAATTCTCCATAACAGTCATGGGTTCGCCTCCGGGATGAACTGTTGGACAACTCTCCAAGGAAATTCTTCAGAAAACCTTCCTTGAAATTCCTTTCACAACCATTTTTCTTTTTATTTTCTCGTGTCATGCACTCACACCTACCATTCTAGGGTGCCCCGGTGCATATGAAATGCATTATGCAATTTCCAAACAATTCATGTTAATTTATAAATCATGCATATACTAACATAAAATTAACTCACAACATCGTATTTATTCAACTCATAGCAATAACACGAAAATTAGCTCACATGGGATAATAAACGATTGAGCAATTCGACAAATACTTAGCGACACACCGTCACACACAAATCACGTGAACAATGAAGCCCTAGGTCTCGACCTTTGTTCCCACGCGGCCACACTAAATTT
This sequence comes from Tetrastigma voinierianum, assembly GCA_016808115.1. Classification (NCBI taxonomy): domain Eukaryota; kingdom Viridiplantae; phylum Streptophyta; class Magnoliopsida; order Vitales; family Vitaceae; genus Tetrastigma; species Tetrastigma voinierianum. Next base: position 314,874 of record JAEQBH010005593.1, on the reverse strand, counting down.
TCTTCCTCGGTCCAAATATTTTGAGACGAAAACACGGCGTGGCCTTAACAAATCCCCATCCATTAAAATTGCTCTTAACCAAAGTAGGAGATGACCCCTACCTCTTGGAGTTGTCAAAACTCCACAAAATTGGTGTCCACGCATAGCCCTTGTAGCATAGATCAACTTTGCTTCTTTGTCCGACGAGAACCGACGGTCCGAACGCCTGGAAATATAGAAAGAAGTTGGTATTTGTCTCTTTAAAACCAGTTTTCTCTCCCTCACTACACGTTTCCAGCAAAAATGGAGATGAAGAAGTCTTTTGTTTTTATTCTTTTTACTTAATTCCCTTCTTGTCCTTGACACTTGGCTTACCTCAAAGGTCTCATCTATATCAATAGTAATCTCTCCTCAATCCACTACATGAACTGGATCCGGGGTATACTTTCGAAGCATGGAGATATAGAACACCTCATGGACACCTGATAAACTCGGTGGTAGCATCAGCCGATATGCAACTCTACCCACCCTCTCGAGTATCTCGAAGGGCCCAATATACAACGGTGCTAACTTCCCTTTCTTGTTCAATCTGATGACTCTTGTCTTAGGCATAACCTTCAAGAAGACGTGATCACCCACCTCAAACTCTAGACGTCCACGTCATCTTTCGGTGTAGCTCTTCTGCTGACTTTGAGCCTTGATAAGACACTTCCGTATCAAATCAACCTTCTCAGAGGTGTCTCGAATAAGATCCAGAACAGTGATTGAATGCTCTCCCACCTTTATCCAACAAATCAGGGATCGGCATGGCCTCCCATATAAAGCCTCATAGGGTGTCATCTGTATACTCGCCTGATAACTGTTGTTGTACGAGAATTCCACACTAAGGGTAAGTGCTCCTCTCAGCTACCCTTAAGATCCTGGACGCATGCTCATGTCCTCTAAAACCTATATGGAATCTCATTGACCATGCAGTACGGATGAAGCCTTGTGATCATCGTCGATTGTGTCCGTGGCCTTTTGGAAACTCTTCCAAGGAGTGTGCCATAAACTGGGATCCACATCCACGTCGATAGAAATTTGACACTCCATGGAGGCGGACAATCTCTCAATGTCTGACAATGAAAATTTCTCAGTGTGAAGGTCGTCTAGCATACAGAAAATGTCTCTTGGAGCTTAGTAAGTGGGTCCTGATCAACCCGCGTAACATCATGCATTCGTGGTGTCCATGGTAAGTGGGTCACAAAATCCATCATCACATGCTCCCACTTTCACTCAGCTACCTCCAATGGTTGGAGTAGGCCTGCTTGCTTTTGATGCTCAGCCTTTGTCTGTTGACATGTGAGACATCGTCGAACAAAATCTCCAACGTGTCGCTTCATCCCTCTCCAGTAATACTGGCGACGAAGATCACGATACATCTTTGTGCCACCTAGATGCACAGCAAATAGGGAGCAATGGAACTCCTTGAGGATCTCCTCTCGGATCGATTAGCGGGGGAACCTGACCGTCCACACTATCTGAGACTACCCATTTGTGTGGATAGCCCGACCTTCATCTGGCTACTGATTGTGCGGTCCTAATGGACGATATCTCTGTGCCCTACCCCTAAGACCTAATCACCCTGCTCAGTCGGGATGGAGTAGCCACCAAACTCCCTAAGCTCCCTGAGCCTGATCATTGTACTACTGTTTAAACTGTCCCACAATCTCGAGTATCTACCACTCTTAGGAAGCTACACTAGACAGTACTCCTTGTGACTTTCGATTGAGTGCATTAGCCACTATATTGGCCTTACTAGGATGGTAATGCAAAGTGAAGTCATAATCCTCTAGATACTTCATCCATCTACGTTGCCTCATGTTGAGGTCCCGTTGTGTGAAAATATACTTCAGACTCTTATGGTTTAAAAATACTTCAAAATTTTCACCATACAAGTAGTGGCGCCAAATCTTTAAGGCAAAGACTATGGCCGCCAACTCCAGGTCATGTGTAGGGTAATTTTGCTCATGATTGTTTAGCTGTCTGGAACCATAAGCTACAATCCTCCCGGACTGCATCAAGACACATCCCAATACGTCCCTAGAGGCATCACAATACATAGTGTACCTCTGTCCCTATTCTGGGATTATAAGAATAGGAGCTAAAGTGAGCCTCCCTTTCAACTCCTAGAATGCCTTCTCACACATGTCATTCCACTCGAACTTGACCCCTTTAAAGGTCGATCTAGTCGCATGGAGTGCTGGTAGTGAAATCCTCGATAAACCTTATGCTCTTGGTACCACGCGATCCAAGAAAATGCCTATCTCGAAGACTGACTTCAGCCTCTCCCAACTCATAACAACCTCTATCTTATCAAGGACTCTTTTGACACACAGCGGAAACACGACGTGATAAAGGAATTTCTGTGGTGGCGAAACTCACACTTACTAAACTTGGCATACAATTGATGGTCCCTGAGTGCCTGGAGAACAATTCTCAAATTATCCTCATGCTCCTCCTCAGACTGAGAATATATCAAGATGTCGTCAACAAAGACTACAACAAACTGATCCAAATAGGGTTGGAATACCACTGTCTGGAGATCCATGAATGCGATTGGAGCAATTCGTCGACCTAAGAGCATCCTTGTGAACTCAGAAATGCCCATACCACGTCATATTTGTCTTAGAGATCTTAGTCTCACAACTCTCAGCGTGGTAGCTTGATGCGAGGTCTATCTTGGAGTAGACTCACGCGCCCTTCTCAGCTGATCAAATGAGTCATAAATCCTTGGTAATGGATACCGATTCTTGATCGTAACCCTTTTCAACTGCCGATAGTAAATGCACAGTCGAAGAGTCTTGTCCTTCTTCATAGCAAATAAAACCTTGTCCAACAATTCCTTTCTGATTTGGACGTTGAGTTCATCGCAAACTAAGCGGTGTCATCTATAGAGTCATAGAAATGGGCGCGTCTTAGGGTGTAACTTCCCGATATGAAAGTCCACATTCCTATGCGAAGGTAATCCGGGTGCTTCGTGCGAAAAAGACATCCACCGTTAACTTGCACGACGCCACTCGAGGTATGCTGAATCTGTCTCACCTTGTCCTCTAGGGTAAGGCCCCCTTTGCCGACAATTAATTCACTCCATCTGAGTAGTGGATGATGCAGTAAACATCATGCTTCTCCACACAAAAGTACTCAAATATTGTCCCATGTGTAGGTAGTAATCCTCATACTATCACAATCAATGACGACTCGGTGTGCCTTCAACCAATCCATGCCAAGAATGACATCAAAATCCGATATGTTCATCACCCGAAGGTCCACCATGAGCAGAATCCCTGAGATCTCTAACTCATAATCTCGACATATCTGATCAATCCTCACCCTAGTTCCTAGTGGAGAACTCACATGTAATGTCTCTTCCAAGATCTCCATCTCTAAGCCTAAAACATCCACATTAGATGTAACAAAAAAATAATGTGATGCACCAGAATCAAACAATATCTTTGCCCATAGGCTAGATAACAGAAACATACCCTGTATCACTGACTGTTCAACCGACTTAGTCTGTGGTGTGATGGCGTAGACACGCCCCTGGGTCCTTGAGGTCTTGGCCTGTGAGCTTTGTTCTTGACCTCGACCCATACCCTAGCCTCTACGGCTTTGTCACGTATAGCGAAGGTGCTTGTGCGGCACCCAGGAATGATGTGGTCCCTACGCTGGGTGAAGGAACAAACTATGTCCACGCCTGTTCCACTTATGACTAAGATTGCGTTGTCCCAAAACCTTGGGATCCTTACCTCTGAGGGCAATCCAGCCTCACATGTCGGGGCTGATGGTAATGGAAACATGTCAGCGGTCCTGACTGATAGAATGCCCTGGTATGGCCTTGGCCCTAATAACAGCGGCCCCATCCCTGAATTCCCCTAGGGATAGAAGTCTTCTTCTTCTTTCCTGAACTAGAAGAAGGATGATCCTCCTTCCTCTTACCACTAGAAACCGTATCTCGGATGCTCCGTGCATCCTCTATCTTCAATCTATGGCCATAGCCGTCCTAACCATAGAGTCCATGTCTTGTAGGAGAAATCCTACAATCTTGCCCCGGATGGACAACTTCGAGCCATCCTCAAACTTCCGCACCTTAGCAATATTTGTGGCCACATAGTCATCCCTGAAACGTGCAAATTTGGTGAACTTGACTATGTACTTGAGTATAGTCATACTTCCTTACTTCAACGCAAGGAACTCCCGAGCTTTTGCATGTCTAGCTAATGCTGGGAAAAACTTATCAATGAAGAGCTCTCGAAACTCTCCCCATGTCATTGTCTCCCCATCCCCTTGAGACTTTGTTGAAATCCACCATATCACAGGTTTCACCTACAGCAAAATATGGCTGGTCGATCCTTGTAGCATCTGACCTAATCTCCATGCCAAAATCCTCTCGGCATCGAAACGATGATCAACTACCATTGGATCCCCTCCCTCGATGAATGTCGGAGGATGATGTGCTATAAACCGTTAGAGGTTACTTGGCCCCCCTTGACCCCCAGCTGCTTTATCTGATAAGCGGCAGCTGCGGCACCCATGGCCTTCACAAAGGCCTGTTGGTAAAAAACAGGTGGAGTGCCTCTCAAGCAACCCTATGTCCTCTTCCTCGACTTGCCATCTACATATGTCAAATAGAAAATTGAGGTTACTTTCTATTTACTCAATTAGTAGTGCATATGCCACCACTAATTCACGTCACACTCGTTTTCCATATACTATTTACCAAGTATATGATTTATACAGTATACAACACAGTATCGTGCAACATATCACACATATTTATTCATCAAATGCAAAATGGATGAATGATCTAAACCCATGCCCATCTAGTCCTAGGTATTTGTATACCTAACCTCTTATTCCAAGCTATGACACCCCAAACCCAAGGGTCATGTTGAAAACCAGTCAACCCATAGAATTCTTGTGGATTTCGGGTGATTCGATACCACACTGTTGTGTCCCATTTATAGGGATCCATATTTTCACAAAAAAAACTAGTAGAGTCTACTTTTGTTGGAGCTTTGCAACATACAGCACGTATAACGGTATAATCATAACACACATCCGGGGTCTCCATGATAGTAATGACCACACAAGGTCCATATGTCCATATCCCGATACACATCTCTTTTCTGGGGCACATTCATTCACATTTAAATCTAAAATATGAAAATAAAAAATTTAATTACAATGCAGCAAGAGTCAGTCACGACCCTCTTTACCATAGTACATACCCGACTATTTAGACAATAGTCCCAAAGGAATTACAATTACAATTCTTTTATACAAAATATTTTTCTGGTAATATCAAGGCCCTTGGCATCCTTCATAATCACGTCCTCCATATTGTACCCAGTCTCCACTGTACACTCCTTATGCACGAGAAAGTGGGTACCCGCAGCGGGGTGAGCAATGCCCGATAGATAAATTCTCCCTACAAAGCTACTCCTCGCCTAAATGCACCATCATACCACATTCATACGAATGCAATCACACATGGAATGTTTCTTGTCATGAATGAGATGAGACTCTTCATACCCATAACTTCGAGTCTGACCGACTCCCGCCTGCGGCGCCGAAGTGTAGAAAGCCGGTCATTGGTGTTTCGCTGACTTAACTCATTGGGAGAACTAGAGGTGTGCACCCTCGGGTTCTGGGCCAGTTTATGCTTTCAGCGTGAGCCCGAAGGCAAGGCTAAACATTTCTTCCTCCTCGACAGGTTAAATATCGCTTACTCCTATCCAATATAGAAAATCTTCTAGCCCGGTGCCGGTTGCCATTGTTTATCGTGCCCTTGTCCTTCTTTTCTTTACAAGCCGAGGGGTAGCCCGTGGACTCTGAGGCTGACTAACACAAGCAAACCTCACTAAGGTCCTTGCAGCGGCCTCTGTTTGGTCCACTTGAGCAGGAGTCGGTCGAGGGGAGTTGCTCTGGACCAACTTCAGGAGATCGGTGAGAACAAAGTGCTTCCCCTCAATGACCTCCACGGGCGACAAGCGGAGGACGATAGGGATAATGTAAAGGAAAAGAGTACACCCTGACTCTATGAGTCTTCACCGGTAGAAGCTCATAATTGTGCTATGCCTTGAACATCTCAGCTTGAATTTCTGATGTTCTCAAACCAACATTGTCAATCCGGTTTACTAAAGCGGCCTCGCACTGCACTTATCGACGACATCGAGAAAACGGGAGAAGTACATCCCCGTACGCCAGTGCAACCTAAAGCGAAACGTAAGTAGAAACATAGCTGAACCAACACCAGACACCAGGGGGCGGATTAACGTTTAAGGAAGCGGGTCATTTGGGCGTCTCATACCAAGGGCCCCTAACTAAGACAACCCCTTTTGCCTCAGTTTTAGGGGAATCAGGGAGCCCGATTATAAAGTGAAGCTTTGGATTATGGGTGGAAATCAACAATCTTCCCCCAGCCCCGAGCTTCAGCTTATAAACAAAGCAAATATCCACCAATGAGATATGCAGCCGGTATAGAAGGTTGAGCACACTGCAACCCATCAGAATCCGAATAAAGTTCGGATAGATAAGCTAAGGGGGTGCCTGAGAAACATGTAGAAATTGTTTCACCAATGATGACACAGGGAAGCAAAGTGCAGCCGCAAACTTCCCCGTGTAAAATATACGTCGCTATCCACTTCTCCTATCGTCGATCCAGTCGAGCCGTCTGACACTTCTAAACTAATTCTTTCAAGGATATGGTAGAAGGATCTCAATTCATCCATGGACATAAAAGAAATCAGGCTGCTTACAGAAGGCTGATTTTGTGACCTTTCTGCACCCTAACTTGATTTGGTGAAGTCTCATGACCTCTCGTGATACGCAAGCGACGATAAGGGGGGGGAGGTCAACTCGGCAATAACCTACCAAAATGATCACAGGACTAGAAAGGCCGAAGATTTATAAAGCCTATTGAGAAACCCTCAGGCCCGGATGCATCTCAAAACTCCACATTCATATCAGTCCCTAGAAACCTACCGACGCTTGAATGGCCCGCGTAAAGGAAACAAAACTAATAAACAATCCACGCAAAATCGAAAGCAGAGCAAATAAAAAAAACCCACTAGAAGACAAAAAGATATCAGGATCCTCCAAAAGGCTCCTTCATTAAAAACTTTAGGGGTGTTTTAGAAAAGTGGAATACTTTCAAACAAAAAGACCATAAGTAAAGAAGTTGCCTTATGGGCCCCTACTTTTATATAGGGTAACGCATGAAAAGGCTCATTAGTGGCACCGAAGGATCAGCCGCAATATTGGAAGATGTGAGTTGTTCCACCCAACGTTTATATTCGCAAAACACTTCTCCTCATAGGGCATATAACAAAATAAGTAAGACATGTGAGCCCAATAAGTACGGGTTGCGAGCTCTAGGCTTCTTATCGAGCTTGGGCCTATAGACAAGAAAAGGCCTATAATCAGCCCCATTCGGGAAGTAGGGTAAATCATCTCCATGAACCAATAACGGCTTCTCAGGGGTCCCCCTTAGGTAACCTACTCCTCTTGGCGGACACAAAAACAGAATGGGAAATTAAAATTCAACATGGCCCGGTATGTCAAAAAGTCATTTTGTTAAGTATGACAAATAGTTGTTTGTAAGACAAACATATTCGAACAACCTTGGTGGATCCCCTACAAATATATCAAGACAAATGTACTAAGCTGCTTACATTCACAAAAGGAGAATAAAAAAAGGACAACAGGAAAATCTAAAAAGGCTAAGATGAAAAAGGATGGAGAGGAAGAGGGGAAAATCAAGAAAAAAAAAGAATCTGCATTAACCCACTTAAAATTTCCCCTCGTCTATACTTCGCACCTTGATAGTTGAGGATGCCAGTGCAAAGGAGGGGAGGGGGAGGGGCACATATCCATAACACAAAAATCTAAAAATAGGGGCATCGATGTAATCAAGTGTAACACCCCGTCCCGAGAAGGTGCACAGTACATGTAACTGTAAAGGCACCAAGTGCCATTGTAAAGGATAAAATTGTAAAGTTTTCAAAGAATTGTGGCACTTTTGCAATTAGGGAAAGTGAAGGTGGTGAAAGTATAATTAATGGAAGTTTAAATAGTAAAATAATAATAATAATTTGCCAAAATAGTTCAGGGAAGTCTCAAAAATTCTCTAGATCTCGGATGACAAAATAGACTGCGCCGTTAAGTTCGTCTCGCGAAATCTAGTGACCTAGAAAAGTTTCATTTAATTCCGAGACAGTCGGAATATTTTACGAATTTCTAGGCGACGGATATAGAGTGAAACTTGAAAACGGGATTTTTGAAAAATTCCGAAAAATGGAAAATATTTAAAGAATATTCAATTAGGATAAAGGAAATTGAAACCGGGACAAAATAAATTGTTTCGGGGCTGAAACGGACTGATAAAGGAAGAAAAAGGGATATATGGGTCCCACTTAAAGAAAAAAAAATAAAAAATGAAAAGCTAAAAGGATGAAGCAGAAGGAAGACAGACAGAGAAGGTGTGGAAAAGGAGATAGCTTTATGTTATTTTTCTTCTCTTAATTTTTTTCTCAGATTTACGAAAATCTGACCGTCGGAATTCGTCGGGATAAACACGAAAAGTGCTCTATGCGACGAGGGCTACGCGTGAGTACCAAAAACATGGGATTTCACCAAGAATTCAGGTAAATATTCGAAAAATCCAAATTTTTAGTTTTTCTCAGATCTACGTCATTCTAGTGGTCAACACTTTTCAGACCAATACGTAAAGTTACTCTACGCGACGAGGGCTACGCGTGAGTACCAAAATCACGGGATTTCGCCGAATTTCCACGTGAAATCGTGAATACGTATAAAATAAAGTAATGCGTAATGAATACATATAAGTACATAGTGCGCAGATTACGCCAGATGCAGTACGGTCGTAGTGCATAGTGCAAGTACATAGTGCATAGTGAATAATGCATAGTGCATAGTGCATAGTGTATAGTGCATAGTGCATAATGCATAGTGCATAGTGTATTATGCATAGTACATAGTGCATAGTGCATAGTGCATAGTAAATCGTGCATAGTAAATAGCGAATAGTATTTGGTTGGTTGTGCTGACGTATGAGGTCTAATACATCAAATGTGTAGGCTAAAATCAAAGGCGGGCAAAGTTGTGGAGTAGTGCTCAAGTTTAGTAAGAAGAAAAGGTGAGTACTCAAAATCATTTTCTAAACGAAAGTGTTTAAATTACAAATTTGTAAAATGCTTTGAAAATATAAAGTAATTTATAAAGCATTTTTATTACCTCCCAATTGTTATACTCAGCATAAAAGTTTGATTTGTTATTTAAGCAGTTTGGCTGGTTTGGCAAAACCTCCTAGATGGCATAGCTCGGTTTCCGGTCAGATGTATTTCGGATTGTGCATGGCAAAGTTATGGGATATTATATTCATATATTACGGTGACGGGTGGGGATTAGATCTAGTATATATTTATATAGTGAGTTGCCTCTTGCATGGTCGAGGTATATAGTTGGCGGCGTTGGCAAATGAGCGATGGGGTGTTGGATTCCGAGGTTCCCTGCGACATTTTGGTCGAGTTCCATTATGCTATATAGATCGCGCCCGTGTTCACGGACCATCTTAGCGGTGGTGTTAGAGGTTCACTACCCGATGCAGTCAGGGATTCAGGGCATCACTTCTAGGGTATTTCATAAATGGGCCATAGTGGTTGGAACTTGATTCAGTATATCACTGAATATTAACCACAACAGTTGTGCAGCATAAATAGTTTCAAGAGCGGTTTCGGTGCGAATTAGTTTTGAGCTGTTTTCCGTAGCGAAACTTGATTTATTGGCGAAATAGTTTTCAAAGCGGTTTTGAGAAATGGTTTCTGTAGCTTCATTTTCTCATAACCGCACAACCATTTATGTACGATTTTCATATTGGGAGGTACAAGCGAGAGAAAGCCTTTAGAACTTATAGTACTCACGCGAGGAGCCACGTTTGGCTCCACGGTTTTGTTTTAAAATAACACCCCAGTGCAAGTGTTGAAGCCCCGAAGACTTTTCCGGGATCTCGATCATGACGATGTGTTGTGATTATATATAAGATAAGGTGTGAAGTAAAAGTAGTAAAAGTTAAAATGTGACATTTTGTATATGTAAATATCTTTTGTAAAATATGCATGCATGGTTTTTGAGAAAAACAGGTTGCGATAAAATTATGTTGGATTGAATCTTATTTTATATTTTGATGAGGACCAGAGGTCCTTTATGATTGTAGTTGGATTTTGCAAAACATTGGGAGTGTATTTTTTTTATACAGATGATTTTGTATTATGGGCTTGACCACCGTGCAGTCGTTTTGCTTCCGGATTTTTGTTAAATCTAAAGGTGTGATTTTGATAGAAAAGTGAAAAAATTTTAACCCACGTTTTCCAAATACAGTTTCAACGGTTTTCTTGACTTAACATTGGCTTGTCGGTCGAGCGAGCTTGGTGGGAGGTTATGGCGGAGTTCTTGAAGATTTGCCAATCGCTAGGAAGGGTGCGTCATCAAGCCCCTCATCCACCGCCCGAGGCCCGATCTACGCCAAGGCCCTAGCGAAGAGTTCTTAGAGATATTAGCGTGGTAGCTTCCCACTGTTAGGCGTCCCAGGTCAGTTTGACATAGGCGTCGTCTTGGCATACTGATAACCATAAAGCGGGCTTGGTTGCAAGGCTTAGAAAATCTCCACCCATCATTGTTCCACCTTCATTGTCCCATAGAGGAACTCTCAGTAGGGAGATGAGCTAACGGAAGACAAATCCATTAGGAATCTTATAAATTTCGCTAACCTCTTCATCATATATATATAGGGGTCAGTCACTAAGGAGCAGTAAATGCATCATTGGGAACATAGTATTTCCTGGTAACACGCGCCTCAGGACTAATTCACATTAATCACTTCAAGTTTCCCAAACAATGGGGCCTAACAAACAAATATTTTCCCCGCCTAAAAGACCATGATATTCTAGACGGAAAAAAGGGGGCATTGTGAATACCATGGATTTTCGGCCCAAATCATACTATCCAATAGGCCCAACATTTGCAAGGGCTTATTACTTGGTTCAAACCCTACAGGGCCCAAAGCAACTTGTTACCTCAAATTCATGCGGGGGTTGCTTAGACATGAAAAATCCTTACCTCGTCTAAAGCCCTAAGTTCCCAAGCTGGCCATACTGTCGTCTACAAGATATTCATCCACTGATCTCTTAACTCACTACGTTTCATAACGAAAATCCTAAATAAGGGAATTGGTCTTGGATAAGGAAAGTCAAATTTTATTGGAGATATTATCCCTCCAAAAATAGCGGGAATTGATTGCTCTAATAATGGCAGAAGTTCTCAATGAGATGACGCAGTTATCTTTCAAAATCAAGGAGAAATTCAAGTACTCACCTTGAAACCCCACGGAAAAAATTATCAATTATGTTTACGATTAACTGCGATCTTCTCCATCCTTTTTTTTAACTTAAGCATCGGAGAGGCGGCCGGCACACCCCTGCCCTTTTCTCTCAAGTTCATGTCGTCCCGCTAATGCCCTGAAAGCCAGACAAATTAGGTACCGACAGGAAGACTGTGAAAGTAATTTTGAAATAAGCGACACAACTCATAATAAATTGAGGTGGGGCCCAACTAATAATGAAACTATTGCACACGTGGAGGAGTGAGCAAAGTTATTTGAATGAGCCTTTCTATTAAATCTAACCGGCTCTTTTGCTAGTTCGATGTCTGTTCAATTGGATGTTTTCCCTAATATGTGACACCTCGAACCCGGGGGTTCGTTGACAACTCATCAACTTGCGAAAACTTGTGTGTTTCATATCATGAGACCCATACATGAGTAAAATAATCCAATAGGGCTCATCATACATACTCATCCATACAGTTACAAAACCATACATTTCCATAGATTTAAGAGTTATTACATCACTCTTAATACAAACATATATTAAAACTAGTTCGTTCTAATATATACAAAACATCAATCAAGGCCACAGTCCAGCCCGCTTCATAATCCAGGCCTCTAAGGGCGTAGTGCATGTATGCCTTTCTTGTACGAAGGGGGGATCCCTCTGACGAGATGAGCAATGCCCAGTAGTGATATTTTCCTACATGGATTACTCCCCACCTAAGTGTTCATGCAATGGTACACCAAACATTCAAATAAAACATACAAGTTCCTACTCAAATGTCTACATGTTATGGATGAGAATGTGACTCACTGGCCTAAAATGTGAGTCCCTCACCAGAGGACTCCCTCACGTGTACTTTAAGCAGTGTGAGAAACATTGTTTCAAAGCAAGGTTTTGTTCTTGAAAGCATAATACAAATTCAGATAAAATTACATTGGACATCCCTCCCAGAGTGAATTCTTTGGATAACTCTCAAAGCAGTCATGGTGTCTCCCAGGAATGACTGTTGAACCAACTCTCCAAGGAAACTCTTTGGAAAATCTTCCCATGAAATTCATTCGACAACCATGTTTTTTCATGTCATTCACCCATACTTGCTATTTTAGGTTACCCTAGTGCATATGAAATGCAATATGCCATTTCACAATAGCTCATGTTAATATATCACGCATGCATATGTTAACGAAAATCATATATCACGCATGCATATGTTAACGAAAATCATACACAAAAAACATGTTATTCATTCATAATGCAACCACTTACCAAGAATTAGCTCATAGTACAATAAGCAATATGTGAGTCCATTTTGGAGCGCCCCGAAAAGGATCACTTAATAACTTGCAACATGTTATTCAACATAGCAATAACATAACAACACACAAGCAACACATGCAGGCCACGATTAGTTTCAGGACTGTCCAAAACCACTATAGGGATTTCCTCACTCAGTCCAAGTTTTGGAACCGAATGAACAGCCATTTCGGCCCCCGAACATCCTTAACCATTAAAATGGCTCTTAAACAAAGAGTAAAACAAGTAGGGAAAATAGCTACATGTGAGTGGGGATCAACTTTGCCTCTTGTCTAGCCGGAATTTGACGGACCGATCACCTGGAAATTCAGAGATAAGGTAGACTATCTCTCTCTAAAATCCTCTTCTTCTTCTCCTCTTTATTTTCTCTCTCTATTTTCCCTCTCTTTTCCCCCACCCAAGCTTGTTGGGTCAAGTTGGGGTTAAGAGAATTGTCCTCTCATGCCACTTGTCACTTTCCCATTGGTTCCTCGGATTTCCCTTATCCTCTTATCCATCAACCATGGATTTTCGCACTACTTTCGGATGTTGTACATGTGCCATGGGTCCCCGATTCCAGACTTCATGTTGACTGTTCGCACATGACGGTGGCACCTCTTCGCCACTCAAATATTGTCAGTGTCCATGCGCTCCGGTGCCTCGAAAAAACGTGAAATTAAATGTCTCGGAATTTGTTGAAATTTGACAGTGATAAGCTAGATTTACAATGAGATGGTTCCAGCGATTGAAGTGTTTAGGTCATCCGATGTCTGAAAATTTGCATTTTGACGTGCATTTTTATCATTTTCTCGAAAATTAGAATTTTCTAGGGTCTTACATAATAAGCAAATTGGACGAATAAAGAAATTTGGTCGACCCGGGTTTGACAGTGATCAGAATATTCTATTCTCGGGGGCTGAACACAGTCATCCTTATAGTTTAACCCTTATTGTTAAATGTTAAAAGAATATATTGTTAAATGTTAAAATAATGGACATATAAATATTTTTTTTCATTACAATATATTCTTCAAAGATTATTTTTAAGTCTTAACTTATATACTGAAATGGTATCATTTTCTTTTTTATTCCAATCATTTTCATTTTATGAGGTTTATCAGATTTGCTTTATATTTTCATATATTTATGGTAAAACAAAATTATTTATATTTTTCTAATCATTTTCATTTTTTTTTAGGTATATGGGATTTGGCTACGTTTGCTTCGATTTTGGATGAGGTAGCTTTAGCCTTCGTAAGAAATTGTTAATGATGTTTTGAGACATTAGTGGATCCCCCATTGCAACTTCTTCCATGTGTTAGATGTTTAACATTTGTATAGAAATAATTTTTTAATTACGGACTCTTTGTTATGTGATAAATTTATGATAGTTGTTAGAGTAATTTTATTTTATCTAAAATTTATATTATTATTACTTCAAAGTGAATTAAATTTGGTACCATGCATGAAAACTTATTAAATATGATATAATAGATGAAGGATATTGGCATCATTTGATAGGATATTCATAGGTTAAGTTGACATATGAATTTAGTGAAGTATATTCAAGAATGCCTAATAAAGATAATTGTTAAAGTAGTGATCTTTTGATTTGTTAAATTAGTCTAATTAATAAGATTTTTTTGGATAATTAATCTTAGATAAAATGATCTAAATCACTCTATCATTTATATGCTCATCATGCAACAGTTAATCTTCATATATTTTGTTGGTTTGCATCATGCGCTAATGATCTCTAATTATGCACCCAAAGTGATCATCCTACAACCAACTGTCAATTTGATCTAGTGATTTAGGCTATGACATCATAATTATTATCATGTTAAATCATGTTCTCAAATTTAATAATAATTTAGTACTAATATTATATGATAAAACCCTCGGGGTTGTTTGTTTGACAAAGAGATAATTAGCAAAAATTTCTTCTTCCTTCATTCATTAATTATGAGGCTTTAAATACAAAAATATTAAAGAAACGTGCATCTAGTTTGCTTGATTGGATTCTAGAATTTGATCCACTAATTATCTAAAATAAAAGATAAAAATACAACAATTTAAAGATAAATTAAAATTAAAGTCTTCCACGTTTGATGTCTGACTCCACAGCTTCATTTCTCTCCTTGACTAAGGAGTCTTGCCAATGGTGACATGGCTAGCTATCATTACCCCTCCTAAAGTTGGAACCTTGTCCAAGGTTTAATATGACTGTGTGACTCCCACCACCGTAGCGTCAGTCTTCCTTGATTCCTTGTACTTAAAAAGTAAGTGTCTAAACACATGTATCCTCCTCATCCACAAGATTTTATTTTGCAGCGTAGCCTTCGTCGTACCCTTTCAGTTGACATAGCCATAGTGATGCATGTTTCACTTTGCCTAATTCTTCCTACGTGCATGAGATCGTGTTGGATTCCTTATAATAAAATCACCCTTGACCAGTTTTCTAATGTTTTGCCTGGAATTGGTCATGGAGATCTCGTTGACTTCATTAGGATCCTGCCAAACCCTCCCTCTCTCACACTTCAATACATTAGTTGCAAGGCTCTTCTGGTTGTTTGAATAATTCTTTTTAGGTCACCATCAGTGTACCTCGGGAGCTCCTACATGTTCCTTTTTTGCGATGAATTAACTCTTCCCGACTCTCTCTCAGTCCTTGGTGAATGGTTGTTCACCTTGCTTTGGGCAAGGCTTCTTTGCCAAGCATCTCTACTTGAATTCAGGGATTCAAAAAACCTCTGCAACTCAGCAAACATCTTAGCCATGTCTCCTTGGATCTCCAAAGTTTTAAGTCTCTCCTTGTGGGTTTCCATTTAGGATGAGGCTCTGATACCAAATGATAAAACCCTCGGGGCTGTTTGTTTGACAAAGAGATAATTAGCAAAATTTTCTTCTTCCTTAGTTCATTAATTATGAGGCTTTAAATACAAAAATAATAAAGAAACGTGCATGCTAGTTGCTTTAGTGAATTTTTGAATTTGCTCCACTAATTATCTAAAAATAAAAGATAAAATACAACAATTAAAGATAAATTTAAAATTAAAAAATCTTCCATGTTTGAAGTCCACAACTCCATAACTCCATTTTCTCTCCTTGACCAAGTCTTGCCAATTGTGACGTGGCTAACTCTCGTCATTATATTAGAGAGAGCCATAAGTTGTCCTCAGTATAACCCAGAAGCTTCACATATGAAATAAACGGATAAGTTGCACAAATGCCACCAAATTTTGGCTGTAAGTCCAATTTTGCACCTGAACTTTTTTGGGTCCCAAGATACTCTCGACACTTACTTCCGTACTGTAATCATGCCCTTGTCGTTAATTAATTGCACAAATGGACAAAGGGCGTTTAACGCCGCTGACATGGAATGCCACGTGTATATCTCTTTCGTTCCTAACTTGAGATCAATTTTTTTCCCAAAATTTACCCTAATATGTGAATGAAATTAAAAGGAAAAAAACCCTTAACTTTAGACCCGAAAGCGTGATGTGTAAAATATATACGCCTATGTGCGCAAGTGCACGCGTCGTATCAAGTAATACAGTGTACTTAAGTACGAATATCGATCCGCGAGGGGAGAAAATCGTTGATTCTTGATTGAATTGCCCAAAAGTTCTATTTTGAACCATATTTTTAATAGGTTTTGAGCGCTTTTTGTGTACTAATTATTATAATTAACCCAATTGACATGTTCAGGTCCCTATTGCACTTCTAATTGCATTTCGAGGCTATTTTTGTAGTTTTTGCAGGAATTGGAGGCCAAATTATCATGTCAATCCAATCATAACCAAAGTCGGCTGATTTCATCACTTTATATGGTCTTTCCCATCAATTTCAAGAAGCCGAACTAAGAATATCAAAGCTTGAAGAAATGGAACAAGTGCAAATGAAGCCGAAGTCGAACAAAGAAATTGTGATGGTGGAAGTGAATTTCTCAATATGCACATTTTTTCGCTATCATAGCGAAGTTACCGGGCATAGCGAAAATTTGAATTTCGCTATGCACAAATTTTCAAGAGTTAGCTTAAATTTCACAACTTTTAATAGCAAACCACTCAATTATAATCTAAATTTTTGGTTATCAAGTATTTTCTTTGTATTTTTCGCTATATAGCTAAATTTTTCAAGATATAGCGAAAATCACTATGCATAGCGAAATTTCGCCCCTGTGTTTTTAATAGATTCAAACCACTTTCTGTTTATTTTACAAATTTGTCCCTATTGTAATTACATATTTAGGCATTTTTGGTATTTCACACATTCAGATGGCTATATAAGCCAAACTTATAGATTTTGTAACCCTTAACTTTAATCATTCACATACCTGAGCAAATTTTGTTCCATTTTGCCTTCTTTCTCTCCTCTTTCTCTCATTTTCCTCGGCTACCAAACACTCCTCCGAGGATGACAACTGGAGGATACTTCAGACCTCTTCCTCCTTGAAGAAAGACAGGTCACCTGCAGGCTCGGGAGGTAAGTTTTCATGCTCCTCTCATTTTTCACCGCATTTATGAGCATTTAAACTCTCTCGCATCTCACTCTATGTTGAAACCTCCTAGATCCAAATTTCAGCCAATGTGTATTTGGTAAGCATTGTGGTTACAAGGATGCTTATTCTTAGATCCAACGTCATCCACTTAGTCAGCCTCTTTACAGTTGCCGCAGGTTGCCTTTGAGGTCACATGCACACTGCTAGGTGTGACTCAATGCTCAACACGCCATATCTCATGAGGGAACTGTCCTCATGTTTTTCATGCAAGCATTTATCCCCTTTTACTGTTTCTGTATCTCACTTTTTAGGTTTGAACCGCTGTGATGTACCCTGAGTGGCCAATACTAGGCAACTTTCACGTTCAAAGGGATGCTTACTCTAGATCCACCGATGCCCACTTAGTTGTCATTTCATGAAGCTCTGGTGTTAGATCCAGCTGGAGGGTTTTGAACTGCTTGAGCCTATTAAGGGGTAATAAAATGCTACACATTAGAAGAAATAATTTTAGGTTTGAGGTTTTAATGCCAAATGAAGAGCTTGCTCGAGAAATGACTATATGTCATCCTCCTAACGCGAGGAAAAAGACCCGAGGACATGTTGAAAGCCTTCTAACTCCTAACCCAAAGGACCCTAGAGACTTCAAGGGGTTCTATTTACATTTTATTTTTATTTCAAATTTCAGTTTGCAAAATAAACAACCTATCTTGCTTAATTTCACCTTGTGTCCAAACCAAATTCACCATTTTTACTTCACTTAAATCATTTGTACGAAGAAAACCCACCCCGGTTCGACTCTAGGGATCAATACCTATATCAAGTAAAGAGCTTCGACTACAAAGAGGGAGGAACTAAGGAAACAAATTTTGTTGATTCGAATCACCCCACCGTGGCACGGTAATCAAAATGGCGCCGTTGTCGGATGGTACCTACATTTGACGAATGGTGGAACACTTGTGATCCTCATCACGAGTTTGGTGAATTTCTTTTATATTTCATTGTCATTTATTTTATTTTATTTTCATTTTATATATATAAAAAAAAAAGTTTGTTGCAGGACTGTTTTTGGGTATCCTTGCTTTTGCTGCAGGAATCCATTTTTAGTGGATCAAAAATTTTGAAGGCAAGCAGTTCAGGTTCTTTGGGATTATTGACTGTGATCAAATGGAACACTTAGAGGGAAAACACGCAAATTAATACACCATGAGGTAACTCACGGCATATATGTCCAGGGATTACATAAACCAACCATGGCAAAGCCAAGAACTGGAGAGGAACCCAATGAATATAGGTCCATGAGGGACTACAGAGACCAATGGATGAGTTCACCATATGGTAGTACTTACAACCATAGTTGAGGGAATCACACAAATTCCTCATGGGAACCAAAACCTCCACAATATGCACCTCCTGAACCTCTTTATTATGCCCTCATTTCTCAACAGTAGCAACCACCAACCCCATCCCCTGTTGAACAAGCCATCCTGAACTTGAGCAAACAAGTGGATAATTTCATAGAGAAGCAAAGGACAGTTGATCGTCTGTGCTAATCGTGAAGCCGACAATAGAGCTCGAACAAGAAATTGATGGGTTCCAAAGTGAAATTGATAAAAAATCGACACCCTTATGAATCCATTTCAAAGCTCACTAATCACTTGTTCATCAAGAGGAAGTGAAAACCAAGGATAAAAGTTTGACCGACATAATGGTAGAGAGCAAAGGTGAACAACAAATACACCAAAGAGCTTATAGAGGATTTTATTTAAATTATCCAAGGATCACCAACTTCGATATGTGTGATGTTGTTCTTCCGGGCTGAGAAATCCAAGAAGTTGTTCAGCTGCCATGCTGATTGAGGAGGGTAATGGAAAGGAAGAAATGGAAGAGCCCCATCAGTTCACAACCAAAGCCACCAACAACTCCATTGCTAGAAAGACTTCCCTCGACTAATGTTCAAACCGCCCATAATTACAAGAAGACAAATCCAAAACCGTGAAAACACCCACCATAAAGGCCACCCTATCACCGGTCATTTTGCAAAAACTTTAGAAAGTTAGGTGGCCATCAGACATAATTTTGCCACTACTAAAGAAGATGGCAACAGACATACCGCATGCAGCATAGTGGTTGAGCCTTGGTGCCTGGCTCTCGATTTGGAGCATCCGAACCTCTGCATTTCTAAGCTCCTCCCCCACTTTTTGTTTTAATTTTTCTTGTTTTATTTACTTATCGTATTTACTCTTTGATTTTATTTATTTTTCTTTATAGATTTTCTCTCAATTTTTAATTAATTTATGTTTTAACACTTCCACTTTTCGCAATTTTTCTTAATTTTTCGTGATTAATTTTTCAAATTTTTCGTGAAATTTGAAGCTTTAATGGAATATCGTATAACTGAGCAAGACAGGATTAAGAGTTTAGATAAAATTTCACAACTATAGCGAAATCTTTCATTCCAATAAATGCTAAAATTTTCGCTATAGTGAAAATTTTATTTATAATTTCGCTACCAATAAATTTCGCTAAGCTAGCCAAATCTATGAAATGGATGGAGTTAGCAAAGGTGACCATCCCGCTAAAGGACAAAACAGCGTATAGTACTTTCATTTTATTTTATTTTATTTTATATTTTATATATTAAAAAAAACGTTTGTTTTTTTTATATATATTATTTTTATTTTAAAAAAATTATTTTTATTTTATATTTATATATATTATTTTTATTTCAAAAAAAAATTTTGTTTTTATTTTTATTTTTATAAATATTATTTTTATTTCAAAAAAATAAAAAATTTGTCTCTAAAAAAAAAAAATAATAAAAAATAATAATAATAAAAAAAGAAAAAAAATATGTTTTTATTTTTATTTTTATTATTATATTATTTTATTGTTATTTTTATTTATTAATTATTTTATTTTATTTTTCAAAAAAATAAAAATAAAAAAAAATCAAAAAAATTGCGCTAGCACTAGCGAAAATTACGCTAGCTAGCCAAGTTTTCCGCTATAGAAATTTCACGAAACACTGCGTGATTTTGTTGTATCAGCTTTTAAATCCATTTCTAAGTTTAGGCGTTCTTGAAATGCGGATTGGAAAGAACTGCAAGTGTAGAATCGAATGTGCTAGAAAGATTATTTTGAGATTATTATGAAGTGTAATTTTAAAAATGATCCAACTAGTCACTTTCCTCTCTTTTTTCTTCTCCTAACTTGTTATTTGAAGCCCAAGCGGAGTGAATAAGGTGTCGATGGAAGCTTGCTAAGTTTCTATCTAGCAATGATAACATCTCATCAAGGAGGTAACACTTCCTTCTCTAATTTTCCAATCAATCCCATTTCGGACTGCCAAAGGATGTTTGGGTTGGGGAGGATTAGCGAGTGGCTTTTGCATTTATGTTTTGTTTTATTTTGTGCCAGCCCTTTTGTGTGTTGTTCAATGGCTTGTTGGAACTTCTCTTTCTATAAAGCATTTATACCATACATTGCTCAAAATACGGACCCATTTGCGATCAAATTTTTTTGTGGTTTTTGCCTAACGCAAGTTGGAAAATTTAAACTTTGTCCAATTCTATTGATGCTAGATTGGTTCCATGTTTGGTTGAGTGAATGATTAGTTGAATTCTTATTGATTTGACATTTTTCTTCCACCTTTAGCTAACCACACCGGGCACATTAGGTTTTTCAATGATAGAATTTGAAAAATGCGCAACCTCCTTTACTTTGCATAACCTACCCTAGTTTCATTGACCGCCTTTAATAGGTTAAGGACCCTTGTGGAAAGAAGGCCAATGCGTCTTCGAAGAAAAAAAAAAGAGAAAAAGAAAAGAAAAAGAAAAGAAAAAGAAATGAAAAAGAATAAAAATTGCAACGCTTTGCCTTGAAACCCGAGCACGGTCTGAGGGGTATATGGCGAAAGCCTTTAAAGCCGGTGCCTAAACCTTCTTTGGTTGGGAATACTTAGACTTGGTGTTCGTTGTAGGTGGATGGGTGGAGTTTGCTTAAGTTGTAGGTATTTGGAATCTCGAAATCATTCAAGTTCGAGTGAAACACATAGAGTTTGTGGTCGAAGATCCTTATGACTCGGTGCCCTAAGCCTTAATTGGTTGGGAGGGTCATCGGTAGATCCCGTTACATGGACTTTGGTGGGTCATTCCTCGGCATTGCACCTACAGCATAAAAATTGTGGAATAAGAGGTGGGTCTGATCTATTTAGGTTGGTTAGCATGCTAGGTCATGGATTTGTAGCTAGGTTGGAAAGTGCGGGTTTGATAGTTTTATTGTTGAGGCGATCAAACAAAACACTTAGATTTTTGGAGGAAGTTTACGGCTGATTCACCAAGAAGGAGGCTCTTTTAATACTCAATTTTTTTATGGCATTCGTATCTCTCATGATAGTCATTGGACACGACTTTGATGATTTTACTTATGGTTGACATTACTCATTCACAACCTTTTTGAAATACCATTTTTGTGAGCGTTATTTTGTTATAGTTTTATATGTATTTTATTACTTTCTTTCTTGAATTGCTAAGGGACTAGCAATGTGGTTAGGGGAGTGTGATTGGTGCCTAAAGTTCTATTTGAACCTATTTTAATACGTTTTGAGCGCTTTTGTGTACTAATTGTATAATTAACTTGATTGACATGTTAGATTCCCTATTGCACTTCTAATTGCATTCCGAAATTTATTTTTGTAGTTTTGCAGCAATTGGAGGCCAAGTATCTTCCATCAATCCAATCATAACCAAAAGTCGGATTGATTTCCATCAATTTTATATGGTCTTCAATCAATTTGACAATTTGGGAATGAAGAATATCAAAGTAAAACGGAAGGAAATGACAAGTCTTGTTTAGGCAGGAAAATTTGGAGCGATGGCGGAAGTAGGATGCGGGGAAGTGATTTACTTTATGCGGTTTTCGCTATCATAGCGAAAGTTCTTTGTGCATAGTGAAAATTCGAAATTCGCTATGCTGGAATTTTAGTAAATAGCGAGAAATTTCGCTAAACAAGCGAAACTCGCATTCATAGAGGAGATTTTTGGTTATCGCTATTTCTTGCAGTTTTCGCTATATATAGTAAATTTTCGCTATATAGCGAAAATCACTATGCATAGCGAGGAATTCACACTTTGTGTTTTGATGTTTGTGATTCAAGCGACCTCATTTTGTTTATTTACAATTTGTCCACTGTTCATGTTCCATATTTTAGGCATTTTGGTATTTCACACATCTTGTATGGCTATATAAGCCAACTTATAGATTTTTGTAACCCTAACTTTAATCTTTCAGTACACACGCAACTTTTGTTCCATTTTGCTCTCTTCTCTCTCTCTTTTCTCTCTCATTTTCGGCTGAGGCACTCCTCTGAGGATGTGACTCGAGAGGATGTTTGTGAACCTCTTCTCACCGAAGAAGAGAGTCAACGGTATGTAGGTTTGAGTGAGTTTTCATGCCCTCTCATTTTTCACCTTTGTGTTATGAGCATTTAAACACATGCTCTAGTTAAGGAGAGGCACCTCTAGATCCAGCCTAGTGATGTGTATTTGGCAAACATTGTGGTCTCACAGTGGATGCTTATTCTTAGATCCTTTGTCATCCACTTGGATTGTCTCTTAATGGATTCATTGAGTTTGCCTTTTGAAGGTCATGCACCTTGTTAGGGACAGATGCTCCTTTGAATGCCATATCTCATGAGGAAACGTCTCATGTTTTATATTACAAACATTTATCCCCTTTTCGCATTTTACGTATCTCACTTTTAGAGTTTGAATCAGCTGTGATGTACCATGAGTAGCCAATACTAGGCAAACTTTCAAGGAATTTGATGGATGCTTTACCTATTAGATCCCTTGATGCCCATGAATTGTCATTTATGAGCTCCTATAGGTTAGATCGGTGAAAGAAACATTTTTCCACATGACACGAAAGGGGGTAATGTCTGTTCTGTCTATTCTATTACTATACATTAGAAGAAATAATTTTAGGGTTTAGGTTTTAATGCCAAATGAAGTGCCGGTTCGGGAAATGACTATATGTCATCCTCCCAATGTGAGGAAAAGACCCTAGGACATGTTGAAAGCCTTCGAACCCTAACCCAGTGGCCCGAGACTTCAAGGGGTTCTATTTTACATTTTATTTTTATTTAAATTTTAGTTTGCAACCAACCAACCCACTGTTTTTACCCCCACCTTAAAAATCCAAACCAAATTCACCATTTTGACTTCACTTAAATCATTTGTACGAAAACCCATCCGTGTTAGGCCATGGAGCCACTATCTTTCTTTTTTGATAGCTTGACTACGATAGGAGAACTAAGGATACAAATTTTGTTCATTCCAAATCACCCTATCGTGGCACGAATCAATTACTAAGTTTCGCCCTTGAATATTATCTGGACGTAAGCTTTGAGTGATAAATTAACTAATGTGTGAGATTAAACTAAACTAGTTTATCTTAGTATTTTACTGTGTTGTGGAGACTATGGCTATGTCTCCCCCTGCCATTTTTGATGGATTACTACCTAGAAAAATTACTATTCACTCTATTCACGACTCATTGATGACATGTTGATCATGCCTACGAGATACCCTCTCACAAGTGGTGTGTCACTTTATCTCAGCGGGGTTGAGTGTATCTCTACCACTGACCTAATCACTACAGAAATGCTTAAATGTTCTAACCTTAATCACCACCCTCGAAATCAAGATATCTCTATGTACCGAATTGACCAAGGGTCACTCTATTCAGATCCTTGGGTGTCCTCATCTCTCGATCTCGGATACCAAGCAAAATCATGCCAATGTTGGCCAGACATCAAATGTATATAATTCATAGATATAAAGCAAATACTAACAAGTCATGAATAACTGAATAATATAAAATCAAAATCTTAATCAATGCAAATGTGACAGGGTTCAACAAAACCCTATATGTGAATCTAGAACATACTGGACTTGGTTATACACAAAATCAGTTTATAAATCATCAGAAGTCTTTCATAAAAGAAGAGAATACAAAAGGGTATCTTATAAGTGATTTAGTTCATTCTTGCTCTCCGCTTCCGGTGCCCTCGTCATGCGTATTTCCGATCCCCCCCCCCTCGATTTTTGGTCCATGTGCTTTAAATGATGTTTGATGCAGAATTTGCGCTAAGGTCGCGACGTGCAGACGTCATAACGTTTTCCGCTTGTTGACTTCCATTCTCGTTGACCCGACGTCGCGACGTTCCTACCCGACTTACGCGCCCTTTCTCTTCTCAAAATGATGCTCAAAAACCGCCCGTTTCACCCTCGCATTTCACCTGAAATGCAAGAATCATATATCGAGGCTAAATCGTATTCGCGTAAAATTAACCTAAAACCATAAGACCAGGTAGCGGGTATGGCATGAGTGTTTTAGGCACTCACATCACCAACCTGCAGTCTCCTCCTTTCTTGAGGGCCGAGAGGATCACGCATGTGCCTCAAGACCTGCGGAGGTTAGTTGTTGCTTGGTTTTCAAGTGCACCGGCTCTTGCGATGTGTAGCAACTACACTTGCACTACATAAGGGTAGCGATTCAGTAACAACAACCTCGGGAGTCTGGTAGTTCAAAGCGGTGGTTGTAGGTTGTATACGCCCACCACCCCGGCATCTTCTTCCTCTACTAGCCATCTACACGTGTCAGAAAGTAATAGAGTTCTCAAATTTATACCTTAGTCTAATTAGTAGTGCACATGCTAACCACTAATAGACTTTAACATCACGAACTACACCGTTCATCACTTTTTCCTTGGTAGTACATAATGCAAAACATTAATACACATCAGTTCCCGAACTATCATGTTCATTTTGTTTTCTGAACCCCTCAGGTTATGTTTTCTAACCCTAGTGTTCCATATACAATCCACCATGTATATTATTAACAAAAATCACCACACATATCACACAACATGTTAAGCACAAAGCATGAACACCTGACAATGCATGTGGTTTGGGCTTGAGTTGACGTATACCTAAATTTTGTTACCAAGTTATGCTTCTTTCAGGAATTACTTATGGATGCCCACATTCGAGCTCCCTAGGTAATCATTTACCTAAGCTCTAATACCAAGCATTAGCGCCCTAAATCAGGGAGGTCGGGTTGAAACGTGTGAAGCGAATTCCTATGGATTTGGGTGACCCGATACCACCTTTGTTTGTGTCCCATTGGGATCCATATTTTCACGAATCAGGCAAAGTTTCCTTTGTTTAGGAGCTCTACTCAGCATACAGCACAATATAGCAGTATAATCATAACCTATCCGGTCTCAATATAAAGTAGTATTTACCCCGCAAGGTCCATTCTATCCATATCAGCAATATACACATCCCTTTCACAAGGACCATTCATTCACATTTAAGTAAAATATGAAAATAAAGCAGTTTATTTATGGTCAGGTGTGTACCTTTCTCGGGGTCCCGTTGACAACCCGTCAACCTGCGAAAACCTATGGATATTGAGTGTCCCGAGATCACACTCATTTGTCTCATGTATTGAGACCCATTACTGCATATTTAGTTCACAAATATACAAAAATATATGATAGACTATTTAATCCATGATCCATTTACTTGATCCTTTTATGACTAAAGGTATATGTTTTAGTTACGCTTTCGAATATAATACAAGACAAAACAACAAAACATAACAAAGATGCATCCGACGCTCATCCCTCATGCGGTCTCATATGTGGGTCAGACGCCTACCGAACCTGTACCTGAAAGGGGGTCCCACGACGGGGTAAGTAAAGCTCATTAGTGATATTTTCAAACATTGGGTTACTCCCCACCTAAGTGCACATGCAATGGCAACCAAACAAACCAACAAACATTCAAATGAATCATGTATATCCCTACTTGAATGTCTACATGCCATGCATGAGAATGTGACTCACCCTATCCCATATTTCGAGTCCACGCCGACTCCTTCACACATGTTATTTTCAGTGTAGACTACCTATCCTTTGATAGCGACCATTTTTTAAAAGCAAGATATTTGTTTTATATTTTAAATACTTTGGACATTCTCCGAAACCCTAGGACACACTCCGAACATGGGAAATCTCCGAATCATGGACATACTCCGAACCTTAGACAATTCTAGCTAAGGAATTTATTTTAAGTGGACATTCAGTTACTTGCTAAAACCATAAGCTTAGTTTGGATGAAGTCTCGCGCCGCGGGCCACCGCCGACACTAACCCAGAAATTGGTCTCACCATCTCGCCTTAATCTATCAAACACCAAACACGGTGATACTCCGATTCACCCAAAAGTCGACACTAAACATAGGATCGACCGAAACCATGCATTCACACCCAATGTCATGCGATGTTCTTGTGCATACCAATGCATGATGCCAATGCATTTATTTTATGTCACATGAATAATTACAATCTACATGAAACATAATCAATAGCTACATTAACATGTTATTCTTCACATTGTATGTTATTCGATCAAGCAATAACACACAAAATGGCCCAAATCTCATACCCATATAAAATAGGGCATCTATTGGTCCCTTCACGGTTCATCACGGATTAGTACCCAAAAAGTGCTATTTTGAACCCTATTTAAGATAGGTTGACCTTTTGTACTAATCATGTGGATAAACCCGATTGACAGTGTAAGGTCCCTTTGGTACTAATGATTGTATTTCGAGGCTGTTTGTGGTAGTTTTTGCAGGTTTCAGAACCTATTCTATCATATCAAGCTAGGCATATCGAAGTTGAGCTGATTTACATCGTGTTTGTATGATTTATCTTCGATTGCATCAAGCCAGGAATGAAGAAATTTATCAGGAGCAAGCAGGAGCAAAGGGGCAGAAATTTCGCTATAGAAGTGAAATTTCACTACAATAGCGAAATTTTAGCTACTATAGCAATTTCGCTACATAGCAAAATTTCGCTATGTAGCGAAAATTTCACCTGTAGCGAAATTCTCTGCTCCCTGGTTTTATGTACAAACGACCCCATTTTGGTTAATTTCATTTCTACCCTCACTGTAATTATACTATTTAGGTTAGATTGGTATTTTCACCTGTTTGTAAGGCTATATAAGACATTTTTTGAACAATTTGTAACCTAACTTTAACTTGAAGCATTCTCCAGTACAAGCCCCTATTTTTTGCCCTCATATTCTCTATTCTCTCTCTTCTTTCTCTCACTTTCTAGGCAACCAAACACACCCTTTGAGGATGACAACTCAAAGGATGTTTGGATAAAACCTTTACACCTTGAAGATGAGGGTTGCTAGGTAGGTTGATAAGGTTTGCAGGTGATCCTCTATTTTTCACAAGCGATGCTGAGTATTTATGTTCAAACTTTCAAAACTAAGGTTTAAGCTATTTGATGTACTTTTATTGGTCAATACTTGGCAGCTTTTAGGGTTCGATGCATTCCAGCAGGTGTTAGATACATAACATCCATTAGTTGTCATTTATGAGCTAGCCATTGGAAGTAGGTTCGTCTTGATTTCAACCGGGAGCGATGAATGCTCAGTGAAGTATATGTTTCAGAAGTAGGTACTAAGGGTTGGTCTTTAAGTTAAACAAGATCGGTTTTGAAACAAAGCTGAATCTTTTCCCACTGTGCGAGGAAATAACTTGGGGACACCTTGCAACCACTATCATACCAAACTAGTGGACCCGAAACTGGGACTTCTTTTTACATCTTATTTCAAATTGCATTCAGTTAGCATAGTGAAAACAACCATTATTTTTTATACAAATCCAAAATCCAAACAAAAGCCTCACCATTTTGAATCATTACAAAATCATTTATAAGATGAAAACCTATCCTTGTGTTCGATCCTAGGCGCATTTATCTTTGCGGATTACGCTACGGTAGTAGGAGTAGTTTAGGTATAAATATTGTTAATCAGAGCCTGCTGGCGGCCGCAGATCAAATGGCGTTCTGCTAGGAGATGTTGCCTTATTACAGATGATGAGTTGATGAGTTATTGTAATCCTCGTTACAAGTATTGGTGACTTTTTAAACTTTTTTGAATTCCATTGTTTAGAATTTCAAGTTTTTTTTTTTCTCGTGATCCTTTGTTAGATTTGTTTTTTTATGAATAGTCATTTTCATTTCTTTGCTATATTTGATCTTTTTGGCTTCAAGCCCAGTACATTCTTCCTTTGTCTCTTTTTATTTCTGGTGTTTATGTACCACTTCAGGATGTAAATATATCGAATTAGATTGCAAAGTTAGTACACCAATTGAGCAGGTTTGGCCAAGTCATTGTACACAGTGGCAAATGGATCTCTACTGTGAAGAACAACAAAGTCAGCAAGGGCTCAATAAATCCTACGACATATATGGGTCGATGAGGGACCACATACACCCTCACAGAGTCGGTGCACCTTCTTCAAATCATACCACACAACTAATGATGTGGTAGTAAGACCATTGATGCCTTCTTCCCACTTTTCATGGAATGGAGAATGAAAATCCATATATATCGGGAGTTCGAGAAAGTATACATGACTTTTTAAGAGATTATATCGACATGGACTTGCTTAGGTGACCCATTTCATTGACGAAAGACAGGTGAGATTTGGCTCAATTCGGTGGTAGGGAACAATTAGAATTGGGTCGATCTTCAAGCTGAATTTTTGAAGAAATTTTTTAGTACAACGAAGACCAACAGTTTGAAGAGCAAATCTACACTTACTGCAAACTCTGATGGCGAGAAGTTTTATCAGTGTTGGGAGAGCTTCATGGAGACCATCGGTGCATGTCACGCCGTGGTTTCGATACATGGATCTTGTGAATCACTTTGCTGATGAGTATATCTCCGGCCATGAAGCAACTACTGGAAACCATGTGTGGCGGGGACTTCCTGAGCAAGAGCCCAGATGAAGTCATGGACTTTTTGAACTATGTGGTCGAAGACACGGAGATGAAAGCAAAACTGACCACTTTGACCAGAAGGTTGGAGGAGCTTGAAATGAGAAATCAGCATGAAGTGCAAGCAGTAATTGGAATTACGCATCTCACGACCTTTTAATTGTCGATCATGGCAAAAGCCATCTTGGGGAGCATTGTCCAATGGTTCCTTCAGTGAGGGATTTGATGCAAGAGCATGCCCATGTTTTAGGCCAAAATAAGCCATCAACAAATGCTCCGTACGACAACACCTATAACCCTAATTGGAGGAATCATCTGAACCTATCATGGAAGCCAAAGCCCCCTTCATATGCTCCCGAATTACGACAAATTCATTTAGCTCCACCTCAGCTAGCAATGTGACCTCTGCTTCTTCTCTTGTTGAGCAAGCAATTACGATTTAAGCAGGTGGTAGGTGCCTTTATTGGAGGACAAAGAGGTGTTGAGATGTTGAACTAATCAAAATTGAGACAGATAGCTCACTTAACGAAAATAGGCAATATGCATTATGAGATCTCCGACAAAATATGACAACTTGCAAAGTTCCCTTTCAAGGTTGTCTAACCCCTTGACGAGTCTGAAAAGGAAATTCCTTCCAGACTGCAATGAAGCAGGGAATGCATGAGATAAGATCCGCCCGGTGATCGTACCCAAAAAATTGATGAAATCAGCCATTAGTAACATTGAGAAGTGATGAGAACTAATACAGCAGTCAGGGCCCATGAAAGCTCATGGTGGTTGAACCATGAAGAACCACATTGAGGGGAAGAAGTAAAACCTGATTATACCCCCTCCGCTTTCCACGGGCACTTGAAAAGGAAAAATTCAGTTAACCAAACTTAAATTTTAGAAGTACTACGGTAGGTGAAGGTTAACATCCCTCTTCTCGATATGATCAAGCAAAGTCCCCACGTGTCTGAGAAGTTTTGAAGGACCTATGCACGGTGAAAGAGGATTTAAGGTGAATAAAAAGCCTTTTGGCGGGCAAGTGAGTGTCATCATTGAATGCAAGACTCACATGAAGTATAAAGATCCGGGGTGTCTATGATCTCAGATTTAACTTAGGCGACACTTGTGTGGAAGAGGAATTGCTATGTTGGGGCAAGTGTTAATCCTACGCCTTTTCAGTACCCTTGACTTAAAATTTAGGTGAACTTAAGCCAACCACTATCACTTTGTCTCTAGCTGATAATTCCATCAAAATACCAATGGGGATAGTTGAGGATGTTTTGATTCAGGTGGACAAATTCTACTATCTAGTGGATTTTGTAGTGCTTGATCTGAGACTAGTAGCGGTGAGAATTTAACCATGTTCGATCATCCTTGGAAGGCCATTTTGGCCGCTTCGATGCGATCATAAATTTTGAATGGGGTGATCGGCTAACCTTTGGAAAATATGACCTTAGAGCTCAATATCTTCCATCGGGCAAAAGCACATGCACCCAGCGAAGGAGGAAAGGCAGTGAAGAGGTTTGTGCGATAGAGGCCATCCCATGAAGAAACAACAAATGAAACCGCTTGCCAATGCGAATGTATTAACCGGGAGTTGGTTGTGATAATGAAAATCAGCAGGGCCCAGTAGGCCTATTTGCATGGGCAATAGGAAGAAAGGTTGAATTTTACCTCTACTTCAAAAGTGAGGAACATGGTCCTCAACAGTTAGATCTTAAGCCCCTACCTATTGAATTGAAATATGCATTTTTGGGAGGAAAAATGCACAAAAATGCATTGTCCAGTAGTGATTTCTTCACTATTGACCAATCCATAAGAGGTTAGTTTGATTCAAATCCTCCACAGAAACAAAAAAACAATCGGATGGAAGATTTCCGATTTGAAAGGCATCGGCCCGACCGTATGCACCCATCATATTTACTTAGAAGAGGAATCGAAAGCGGTTCGACAACCATAGAGGAGACTGAATCCGCACATGCAAGAGGTGGTACGAGTTGAAGTGTTGAAATTGCTACAATCCGACATCATATACCCCATATCCGATAGCTCTTGGGTAAGTCCAACCCAAGTAGTACCCAAGAAATCAAGGGTTACTACGGTGCTCAATGAGAGAGGAAATGCCCGCTGAGCTTACTGGGATGGAGGGTATGCACTTCATTCTGAAGAATTTGAATGAGGGTGACTAGAAAGGATCCCTTTCCCTTACCTTTCATGGACCAGCTCCTAGAGAGAGTATCAGGTCATCCCTTCTACTGCTTTTTAGATGGGTATTCCGGCTACTTCCAGATCGAGATCACTGTCAATGATCAGGAAAATACCACTTTCACTTGTCCTTTTGGTACATATGCACATGGAGGATGCAGCGGTTTATACAATGCCTGAGCCACTTTTCGGTGTATGCTTAGTATTTTCAGTGACATGGTGGAGCGTATTATGGAGGTTTATATGGATGACATAACAGTTTACGAGGAAAGATTCGATGAATGCCTAGTCCATTTGGAAACTGTCCTCCAAAGATGCATCGAAAAGAACCTAGTGCTAAACTGGGAAAAAGTCCATTTTATGGTAAATCAGGGCATAGTGTTGGGGCACATCATTTCCGAGAGAGGAATTGAAGTGGATAAGTGATAGGCCGAAAGCGTGGTGTGTATAAATGTGTACGCCTATGTGCGCAAGTGCACGCGTCGCCTCAAGTAATATAGTGTACCTAAGTACGGATATCGATCCACGGGGAGAAGTGTGCTGAGTACTGACTTTACGCTTTAAATATTATCTGGACCTAAAATCGTAATGAATTCCGATTAATAAAAAGAAAAACTAATCCTATATTATTTGCTAAATCAATTAATTATGAAAAACCCAGGGTTTCCTTCTGTCACACTTGATGAATTTAACCTAAATAATTATTTATTTAATATTTCATATGATTCTGTAGCGGGTTGATCATGCCTACAAGATATTCTCTCTCGAGATATATACTTTGTATCTGCCGATTAAATTGTATTGCATCTACGCATGACCCACCGACTTGAGAAAGCGGCTTAAATGTAAACCACAATGCCACAGTTGGAACTGAGATATCTACATTCCGTTGACGATTGTTGCTTTATTGTGTCCACACAAGGTCATCATCTCTCGATCTCGGACTCCTAGCAATGGCTTATGCAAAGTTGGCCAAACCACTAACATGTAATTATTCTGAAATAAAGCGAGTGATAAAAATCATACTTATATTAAATAAAATGAAAATTATTAATCAGTACGAGTGGAGTTAGTTTTAATGAAAACCACAGAGCGAAACCTAGAACATCACCATGTGGAAGAAAACCATCAAAGAAGAAAAAAAAGAGAGGATGAAAATAAGCGATTTTGGTGAAAGCCCGTCTCCCTCTTCTTCAATCTTCTTAACTTCCGACTTTTTCCCTTCAAGATGTGCCCTAGGGTGTTTACCCAAAGAAGGCTTACTCCGCCTCAAAAGCGTCAAAAACCGTTCAAAATCGTCATCTCGATCCCTATGGTTTGAGTTTTAAATCACTCCATTATGGGCTCGAATGGGCTAAATCCATCCAAATCGACCCTAACGTGGCGGCGTCATTTGGCAACGTCGCGGCGTCGTTTTACGCGACTCTGCGCAGCGTCGCGACGTTGGTTTCTCCCAGCGTCGCGTTCAACAATCCTGTTTTGCTCAACAGTGGTCGTAACTTTGTCATACGAACTCCGATTTAGGTGTTCTTGGTACCGTTGGAAAGCTCTTGAAGTGTAGAATCTATCCATATATGAATTGATGTAATATGAACTCATATGTTTTCTGAAAACGTCAAAATACAGTAGCCTCTCCTGCTGAAGGTGCTGCAATGTTTGCTGATTTTCTTCAAGTTTTGGAACTTGCATAACTTCTTTGTTCGAACTCCAATTTTTGTGTTCTTGGTATCCCTGGAAAGCTCTTGAAGTTTAGAATTCATACATATAAATCTTGCTTCAATTGGAGTTCATATGATATCTGAAAACGTCAAAATACAGTAGCTGCTTCTGTAGTAGTTTTTCCACCAATTTTACACAATTCCATCAAATGGACAGCCTGATCATAAGTATGAACTTTTTAGAGCATTAGGGCACTTATTTAACATAAAAAGCACTAGAAAAAATAATTAAAGCATAGGGATAAAATGAGTATTTAAGATACTCATCACACCCCCAAACATAAATTCTTGATTGTCTGAAACGAGAGACCTACTCAAAACAAAACAAAATTGAAAATGACATGAACTAAAAATAATGAGATGAGTATGATAGCATGAAGTTCCAAATGGAAGAATCACTAGACACAATTTAGCAATAATGGCCTTTTCAACCAAGAATTTAGGATCCTTAAACTTAAACTTTCTAAGGAACATGTAAGAAACAGCATGGTAAAGCAAAGCAAATCAACCCCCGAGTCCCTTGGTGACCTTTCCAGGAAACTAAGTGTAGGTGATGGCATGATCTTGGGTGTATAACAGGTCCTAGCACCCCCCCGAACTTGTGTACATTTGAACATCTCTATGTGGAAAACCACATCAAAGAAAGAGAAAAAAAGAGAGAGGATGAAAATAAACGATTTTGAGTGAAAGCCCCATCTCCTCTTCTTCAATCTTCTTCTTCTTCAAGCTTTTCCCCTTCAAGATGTGTGCCCTAGGGTGTTTCCACCCAAAGAGAGGGCTTCTCCCTTTCAAAAACGTCCAAAAAACCGTTCAAAATCGTCCTCCTCTCGATCCCTATGGTTTGAGCTTTTAAATCCTCCATTATGGGCTCAAAATGGGCTAAAATCTATCGAGGAAATCGACCCACTAGCATTCGCGACGTCGTTTAGCAACGTCGCTGACGTCGTTTATAGCGACTCTCACGCAACGTCGCGACGTTCTTGCGGTTCTGTTTTGCTCCAACCGTAGGTCATAACTTTGTCATCCGAACTCCGATTTAGGTGTTCTTAGTACCGTTGGAAAGATCTTGAAGTGTAGAATCTATCCATATATGAATTGATGCAATATGAGTCATATGATTTCTGAAAACGTCAAAATACAGTAGCCTCTCCTGCTGAAGGTGTGCGATGTTTGCTTGCTGATTTTCTTCAAGTTTTGGAACTTGCATAACTTCTTTGTTCGAACTCCAATTTTTTGTGTTCTTGGTATCCTGGAAAGCTCTTGAAGTTTAGAATTCATACATATAAATATTGCTTCAATTGGAGTTCATATGATATCTGAAAATGTCAAAATATAGTAGCTTCTTCTGTAGTAGTTTTTCCACCAATTTTACACAATTCCATCAAATGGATGACCTGATCATAAGTATGAACTTTTAGAGCATTAGGGCACTTATATTACTTATTTACTGATTTGATGTCTGTTGTGAATGCAAGAGTATTGGGGTGAAAAGAGCAAATAGCTGGAAGCAAGATTTGCTAAATGGGAACAAGGCGAAGTACTGGCCACGCCGACGTCCCTAGTCGCGACGCCCCACATCACGACGTGAGGTCAACACCGTAAAAGTCATCAAGCTCCCAACGCCGCTGACACGCGTCTCCACGCTTCGCGGATGCCGCCACGTCGCGACGTCTCCACGTCGCGACGTCAGCACGAGATCTGCCCTCATCATTAAAGGCAAAATAGGGCTCAGAAAGAGGGAGATCGGGAAGCGTACGAACGGAGGCAAGAAATTCCAGAGCAGAGTGACAATGCACTTAGAGTAGCGCCCGGATTTGTAATCGCTTCTTACTTTGATAATAGGAATCATGTTTTTAACACTAAACCGCTTTTATCTTTTTCATTCAAGATGTTCTTAGATTTATTTCTAGGGTTATATTGAACCCATTATATGTTGATGGATTAAAGTTTGATCTTTTTATATTATTCACCTGCTTATCAATTTGTTACATCTGCTCTATTTCTGTAGTTCAATCACATGTTAGTCGTCCGCCAACATTAGCGTAATTACACCGGGAGATCCGAGATTCAGAGATGGAGGTATTCGTGGACTGGTAGAGTAGCCTTCTGCTGATCTTGCAGAATAGAGATATTCAACCTCGAAGGTGGTATTTGGGGTTGAAAGTACTAAGCATTTCGAATACCGAGTCGGGATAGAGATATACCCGATTCTATTCACGAGATAGCTGATATACCTGGTAGAGGATCTCGTAGCAAGATCACCTCGCCATTGACATATTGTAAATGAATTGAATAATAATACCTTTAGAAAATTAATCCATTGAATGTGATAGGGGGAGATATAACCCTAGTTCTCAATTCCAAGTGATCCACTTAGAATCAATGCTTGAAGTTGTTTACATGCTTATTATCTTTCTTAAAATCATATATTCGTATATTATCTAAAAAAGCGTGACTTTGTAGTCAATACACTCCCTTTCCTGGTGGATCTAATATTCTACTAAAAGTACACTATATTACTGGAGCTTATCACAGGCACTTACGCATTACAGCGTACATTTTACACACCGCGTTCGGTCTGGTCAATAGATGCTGTCGGGAAAGGTTTAGATTCGATATGTGAGAATTAAGCAAATCGCATATTACCCGAAAAATTCTTTACTTTTGTTTATTTTTCCAAGTGCTGGTAATTTGGTCTTGTTAGTTCATGTGTTATTGCAGTGTAGGCATCAGTGAGTACATGCGACGTCGAGATCAATCTAACCAACACCTGTTTGATCCTAAACCAGAAAGGCTTCTGCACAGATTGCGCCGAGAACAGAGAACAGCACAGATTAGAAATCCAATAATCATGGAAAACACTAAGAAGAAAATTCGCATTGAACGTAGACCAACCAATAGAGTTTAAATGGGAATCATGGAAGGAATCAAGCACCCATACCGTTTATACAGCCAGATGATCCTTTCATGCTACTAAATGAGTTCGTTTTACCTCCAACGGTTGTTCAGACAGCTATCAGACGACCACCCATTCAAGCAAACAATTTCGAATCAAGTCGCATTACAAGATGATGCTTCTCGTAATATCTTGCTCCATGGACTACCCCATGAGAACCCGAATATGCCACAACTTTTCAAGTTTGCGATATCATCAAATACAACTGAGTTATCAAGAAGCTCTAAGGTTACTTGTTCCTAATTTTTAATCTGGGATAGAGCCAAACATTGGCTAACCGCCGCCCACCGCATTCCATTACATCACGACGACTTAGTGCAAAAATTCCGACCTCGGGCCCTTCCCACCTTCAAAATTTGCAGACACCTTGTGCAAGAGATCAATACGTTTGGACAATTAGAGGGGGAGAACCCAGGTACACGGACGATTTCACGACTATCAAGGGAAGTGCCCACACCACCATCATCGCATGGATGTCCGACCTTCTAAATGGTCCGAGAAAATGCAACTAACAATTACATTTCATGCTTCTCACCGAGGAGCACCGATGAAAACCACGTGATCGCTTATGGAAAATCTTAGAAGATGTCGCGACTAACACTAATCAATGGCCTAGAGAGAAGGCCACACATGTAAACACTGCGGTAGCAATATAATGAGGTATCTCAACCGGGTGAATCATGTAGCACACCGACTAAATGTACTAACAGCAGCAAGGAACAGCAAATGCCATACGTATACTCCACGGAAAGCAGGAATTTGCGGTGGACCGCACAACAACACCTAATGTCACCAGAAACCCTACCGTAGAGCAAGCCCAAAGACGTGTCGAGGTTCAATCTAATCAATCACGCAGTTAAAGGACCGTACGAGGGAAACAATTATCGACCAACCAAGGCCAAGGGGTGGCATAATAATCAACCAAGGCCATATGCGCTAATAATCGTAAACTTAATAGTCGCATCAATCAAGGGTATGGATGGCGGAATAATCGTAACAACATGCCATCGAACCGAGCTAGTAAACACCGCAGTAAAAATCGATTTAGAACAAGCCCTCGCGACAGATGTTAACTTCCCACCACGGCTCATGAATGAGACTAAAGCAAACATGCGCCAGCTAGCAACCCAATGAACATTCGCAAAGCAAGTACCGCAGCTCTGAGGCACACATGGGCCAAATGGCAAACTTTACCACGTAAAGACAACCGGTTCTCGGGCCAAGCAATTCGCAGGTAAACCCAAGCAGTTATACGGAATGAGCATGTTAAAGCAACATGTCGAGGCGGGAGAGAAATTTGAAATACGCTACAACCCCCATCATAGAACGCTGATTGAGAAGGTCATTCAACCAGAGCAAAAAGATGATGCATAAAGAACTCTCGGTGGAGGAAACAACATCGAGAACCCCATCAAGCAAAGGCCAAGATACCAGCTCACCACGCAATGCCTTAAGAAGCATAAATCGATAAGCACTACGAAATTCATGGATGTGTTTAAAAAGTCGCATATCAATATCCCATTTTGCCGATGCCCTAGAGCAGTATGCCCGCTATGTAAAATTCATGAAAGACATCTATCCCATAAAAGAGACGATTAGCCGACAAAATGCTGAACTTTAACCGAGGAATGCAAGGCCATACTGCAGGAAGCCGCCGCAAGCTCACATCCAAAAAGGCTTCACTATCCCCTTACAATTGGAAATGCTATTTTTGAAAGAGCACTATGTGATTTGGGTGCCAGCATTAATCTTATGCCCTTATCCATTTTCAAGCGTTTGGGATTAGGAGAGGCTTGCCCGACTACAGTCACCCTTCAGCTGGCTGACAGATCTTTGAAACATCCGAGAGGGATAATAGAAGATGTCTTAGTAAAGGTCGACAAATTTATCTTTCCAGCAGATTTTATTGTTTTAGATATGGAGGAAGATAAAGAAATACCGATAATCTCAGACCAAGCTTCGCAACCGGCAGGCAATGATTGATGTTCAAAGGCGAACCGAACCGAGAGTACAAGAAGAGGAAGTAAAGTTCAACGGTTTGACGCAGCGGGAGACACCCAGCCAAAGATACTTGTTTCATGTCAAATGGTTGAGGCTACAAGACCCACCAAAGTGGTCTCACCGATCCTTCGAGACTAGCCTAGCGGAGAATGAACCAGAACCCGAGCGAAGAGGTTAAGAATATGTCAAATGGATGGACTCCTGACACAATAGACTGAAATACTTCTCGAATCTCCTGCGAAGGAGTTAAAAACGCCACTTCCATCGATCGAAAGCAACCACCCAAAATGGAACAAAACCTCTACCTACCCATTTGAAGTATGCATACCTGGGGTAGAATCTACACTCAATTCGTGATCATTTCAAAGATTCGACCGCACTAGAGGAAGAGAAGTATCGAGGGTCCTCCGAGATCACAAACATACCCGATGGTCTCTAGTCGATCTCGAGGGATTCGTCCTTCTATGTGCATGCATCGTATTTTACTAGAAGAGGGACATAGACCTTCAGTGGAAGCGTAGAGAAGATTAAATCCGACAATGAAGGAGGTCGTCCGTAAAGAAGTGCTAAAATGGCTAGACACTGGGGTGATTTATCCATTTACAAAGGCATGGGTAAGCCCAGCCGTAGTGCCAAAGAAGGGAGGAACAACTGTCATCAGGATTGAAAACAACATCTTACCGTCTAGAATCATACGGCAGGATTTGTATTGATTATCTAAGCTCGAACAAGGCTACTCGGAAGATCACTTTCCTTTGTCGTTTCTAGATCAAATGCTCGATCGACTAGCGTACAGAACATTATTTTGCTTTGACGATGATTCTGGTTACAACCAAATCGCCATAGCTCCCGAAGGTCAAGAGAAGACAACATTCATGAGCGTCCTCGCTGGCATATTCAGATCTCGGGCGGACGCCCTTTGGACTCCGTGCAATGCACGTACTTTTCAACGATGTATGATGGCCATATTCTATTACGGTGGAGAAGACAATTGGATATTTATGGACGATTTTTCAGTAATGGGAAATTCATTTGATAACCGCTAGAGAACTCGAGAGTCGCATCGCAAGATGTGGAAGAACAACTTAGTACTAATCGGGAAAAAGTGCCATTTCATGCAATAAGAGGGTATTGTCCTGATCTCATTTATGATAGAGGTAGATACCTACAAGATTGAAGCAATCGAAGTTACCTCCACCTCGCGGCAAAAGGATTCAAGTTTTCTAGGCCACGCGCCGGTTTCTATAAAGTGCTCATCAAGGATTTTTCTGGCTGCATTGCAAACCACCTAACCTACTAGTCCAAGGGACCCTTACTTGAATTGATTCACAATGTTTGCATGCATTCTCGTGTCAAGCACGTTGGTTTCAGCTCCTATCATGTGGCAAATTTATATATTGGTCTTTTCCGCTTGAACTCATAGACGCCAAATGACTTCGACAAGTGCGCTTCGGGGGCGTAAACGAGAGAAAATCTTTTCAGTAATCTATTATGCTAGTAGAACCGAATGATGTCAACTAATTATGCCACTACGTATGAAAGAGTCAAGGTCATTGTGTTTGCTTGATAAGCTCCTAAAGATATTTGATCGGGCAACAAGGTCATGGTGCACACCTCACTATTCCCGGCCATTGCTACTGATGACCAAGAAAAGATGCAAACCCCGATTAATTCGCGGGTCCTCTTGTCGCAAAGAATTCATGTGGAAATTAAAGACAAGAAAGGCAATCGGTGGACCAGCGCGTACCATCTTTCTCACAATCGAAGTATTGCAGATGATGTCCCATTGAATACCTAATTTCAGACGCAGAACTCCCATTATCGAGGAAAAGAGGGCGCCCATGGTTCGCAGATTATGTGAATTATTTGCAAATCTAAAGTATTCTTCCTAATTTAACTATCGCTATAAAAGAGGTTTTTCTACACTCCAAAACACTACTATTGGGAGGAGCCACTTTACAGACACACTACACTGGGACAGTCATAAGGAGATGTGTGCCCGAAGATGAAATGCGCAGCATTCTAAAACCATTGTCACACTCTGCACCGTAAGGGGCGGACACTTTCGTGGCCGTGAGAAATCAGCACAGCCTAAGGTGCTTCAATCCTGGCTCTTTACCGCCTTCCTTGTTTAAAAGATGCTCATCACTAAGTTTCACTGCATGAATGCACAACCAAATGGGGAACATCTCTAGAAAGGACGGTTGTCTCATGCATCCCATTTTGAGTGTAGAATTGTTTGATTTATGGGGATAGATTTCATTGACCATTTCTCATCATACAAAGAATCAGACATCTGTTTCGGCAGGCTATGTCTCGAAGTAGAAGCTGGCCTCCTACACGCACCAATGATGCCAAGGTTGTGGCTCAATCTCCTGCAAGAAAGAATATATTCTCAATGCTTGGAACTCCTCGATTCTCGACCACATAATATACCCTATTTCGCACAAGGTAATTGATAAGGTTTTGTGGTAAAGTATGGGTACGTCATCGTACATCACTTCTGCATATCACCACAGCCAAACGACAAGTGCAGTGTATCAAATAGGAGAAAATCAAATACATTCTCAGAAGACAATAACGACTCCCAAGAAGG
Organism: Tetrastigma voinierianum; assembly: GCA_016808115.1. NCBI lineage: Eukaryota > Viridiplantae > Streptophyta > Magnoliopsida > Vitales > Vitaceae > Tetrastigma > Tetrastigma voinierianum. Next base: position 274,314 of record JAEQBH010005593.1, on the reverse strand, counting down.
ATTGGTCTAAAGGTGGACGATGCACTCTGGGCATACCACAGCATTTAAACCCAAGTATGTCACCGCTCGTGACCGCTATGGTAAAGCAATATCTTCCAAAGTGATTTAAGCGCATCGGAGCCTATCAAATAATTGATAGCAGCTTAAACATGATAGTACATCGACGGCAGAAACACCGCTCAAACTCTAGCAGAACTGTGGTCGAATTCAAACGTTTTCATTTAAAAACGCCCATTTATATAGAAAGACTAAAGCCCGCACTCCACAAACACATCACCTCGTGAAAGGGAGTTCACTACGAGCAACAAGTTCTTCATCAATTCTACTCAGTTTTTCCAGAAATTGAAGTCATGGTCTCGGGGCCTCAAAGACTGGTCTTTTCACACCTGGCAAAGGTTAACATCCCGAGAAAGGTACATTTACAATACCACCCAACTATCGTCAGAGTTATGGAGCGAGTTTCACCACAAGCAATCATTTCTTTGACAAAGAATGTACAAGATGTCGTAAGCTTATCGGCAGAGTTCTGCCCCAAAGACATTATGATTCAGTATTCGCCGGGCTAACGACATTAAACATACGCTTCTAGAGTAAACCCAAGTGTGTTTCTTAACTTTTCCTTTTTCTGGGCCTCCAATTTCTATTGTTTATTTTCGCAATATAGTAGTTCTAGCTTTCCATAATTATACTCTACTTGTTTGTTAAATTTAACCCGCAATGCAGCCAGTAAAGATTCGCTTCAAGAGGTGCACATAAGTCTATAAAGTCACAAGTACGAGTGGAGAGGTTTTTTCTCGAGCAAAGAGATCATCAATGTGCCCAAATTTAGCACTGGCTTTATCATAGATCTCTTCCTCACACGCCGCGACATGGATTTCTACTGCCGCGACGTCATTTTCTGTGTTTCGTCACAATGCACGTAGATTTCAATGTCACACGCCATTTTTTTTACATACCACACGCCGACGTATTCAACGTCGCCATCACGCTTAGTGAAGCTCTTTCGCGCACGCCGCTGACGCGACTCCCGCACGCCGCGACTGCCGCCTCGGTTTAAGGCCAAATATTGTTCATTTTCTGCCTTCACCTTGCACACCTTTCACCAAACCCTAGCACCCTCGCAAGACCATCCGTGCCATACCTTTGCCAGAGCTCCTTTCTTCGCCCACCAGACTCTCCGATCGCTTCACCGACCACTAGTACTTCAGTCACCCTCTCTTCAAATGCTTGGGGTCATATGGCATTTCCACCACTATGTACCACTCTAGCTCGGGTACAAAGAGTCTATGGTTCCTTACAGCAGATACTTGTAGGTACCATTTTGCCACTGAGTTACCTAGTATCTCTCGAGTCCCATTTAGATTTTGGGGTCATTAAAGTAGTTACTTTAGTTCCATTTTTTTAATGCACATTAGGTGTTCTGCTTTTGTCTAGGGTCAAGAGCTGATCTTTAGTTGGGTTTGTCTACACTGCGCCGATGTCCGGGGCAAGAGGCGTAAATTGCCCCATTGCGAGTTCCGCCCGGGCCGATGACCCGACTCCCACTCACGATGTCACGCGATTTGACCGCTGGATCTAAGCCAGATCACTGCAAAAACCGATCCTTCATCAAGGAGATAGTCACCACCCCGATGATTCTTCCGCAAGACATCTTCAGTGGCTATGGGATGGCGTGCTCAGCTAAATCCACCTCATCCCAAGAGCCGATGAGTGTGGTGCGTGAGTTCTACGCCAATCTCGCCTCCTATGTCTCAAGAAAGTCGCAGGCAGGGCATTGGTCTAATTTCCAAGTGAGCCTACCCAACAGTTACCACAAAGCCTAGAACATGTCCCTTCGGAGCCGTTCGATCGGCTCCGCGAGCACCCCATCACCCCGAGATTATACGCAGACGACCAATGGTCGTGGTGTGAGCCGGAGAATCAACGAGCGCAGGTCAGGCGGGTAAATTTCAAGGCCAAGCATTCGCCTTCATTCCTGGTTGAACCGCATCATTTCATCACGCCGCCTCATTCGCCGACGAACGCAGGTGAGCGGATCGCCCGCCGGCCGTGCTCAACTATGCCATCTTACGTATACCCTTCTCGATGTCAAGGTGCTATCGAGGATGCCATCCTCCATAACCGGATGCTAAGATGAAACCCAGTATACCCTCTCGATCTTTGGCTCAGGTAAATAAGCCGGGTGCCCCTAGACGACAATGAGGCCCTCGGCTTCATCCCATCAAGGCACATTCGCTGCTAGACACACCGGGCACCTGGAACCCAGCGTGGGGCCTAATACGATTTGCAAGGCCACGAGCTCCTGACGAGGACGAAGCTTTAAGGAGTATCTAAGTCATATGGATCCCCGGGCGATCCCTGTGGAGACATTGGCTCGGCCTCCTCTCGGTCCCACCCACCTCCACCACGCCCCCAAAGAAATTATCAGCGGCCGCTCCCTCCAGCCCTTTCCCCTGACTGAGGAATCCTAAGTGTCCTCCCCTCACCGAGCGCTTTGACGCATTCCTCGACGGACCCAGAACACCACCCGCCCCACAGACTTGAGGCCCTCCGTATGCGATATGCGCATACTGGCCGGCCAACCAGCCACACTATCTTACAAAGAAGAAAGAGACATTGCAGGCTCAGCTTGCCCAGCTCTTAGCCTTCCACCATCCACCTCCACCACCACCGTCGTGATCACCAGGGGAGTACCCTTCCCCCCTTTGTTATTTCTCGCCTGCAGGACACCGGCTATTTTGTTCGGGGGTGGTGGATCGTTTTGTTTTTGTTTAGTTCTGCTTTGTTTTTAGTGTTTTTATAGTGCTTGTTTTATTTAGTTCATGTTTGGTTCGGGCTTACTGAGACATGTGTACTGCTTCAAGGCTTTGTGTTAGGTCAATCTTATATGTAATAATTGCGTGTTTGTGCCATGTAAAAATTGAGGATCACTTTTGGACTGAATGACAATATGAATGTTCAAATGCATACAATGTTTTGATGTCTCAGAATTAGGCTGAATAGGATGGAAAGGGTTAGCTGAACCAATCCCGAGTAGTCAAGACACCGCTCAAGAACCCTATCACACTCACACACTAATGACCTTCAGAGTATACATAGGCGCCGAGACCAACTACTGTAGTTTGACTAACCTTGGGAGACTCGAACCATTTAAGTGATGGGACACTCAATGAAAAGAGGATTGCCATCGAGCCCCAAACAAAAGAGAAAATACAAAAACAATAGAAAAGTGAAAAAGAAAAGACAAATGACAAAAATAGGTATCTGCATAAGAATAAGCGAGATCATCCAATCTAATCCCGGCACACCGAAGGGCCCGTCAAGCCTAATGCCCCGAGCCAATCGTCTGAGTCATTGACTTCACCGCCCGCTACATGGGACGGTTAAGATGGATCATTCACGCAACCTAGGGCCTTCTCGCAGCCTGGGTCGAGTGTTCTGTGGGTGAAGTTTGAAGGGAATTCAATGCCCGGGTGCCCTTAACCAATCGGTGGGAGTCACCAATGGATCCCCGCTTACAGGAACACTTGGCCAATGGCACTAGGTTTTCCATTTATTTTAGGTACATAGGAAGTTTCTGTGTATCGTTATGAATAAAACGGGTGCGTCTCTATCCTTTTCTAGTTAGCTTCTTCCAAATAAAGAGTTGAACTCCAAGTCTGGGGGGGTGCTCAACCTAGCATATACCGAAGGTCATTCATTATAAGCACATAGGGCTTTGGGGAAAGGCTATCGAATATCATGGGATTTGATGCACTAGTCACTTCTACTCATTTCAACCGAATTCTTCCTAAGTCAACATCTCAGATGCATTTTAGAACCCCTGAGCAACACAAAGGGGAGAGTGTGAGCTCTACCCAATTTGATCCCCTATTTTTCAGCATGTGCAACACTGTCTTAGTGTTAGTTGCATTAGGTTGTGTGTGTGTGTGTCCTGTTGAATGGCTTCTGCTTCGAGGACAAGCAAGAAAACTAAGTTCGGGGTGTGATGAGCGCCTAAAACACTCATATTATACTCAAGGCCACTCCTTTTCCGTTTATTTTAGAGTAATTTTATAGTTTTTGTGACTAGAATATCGATTTGATGTCTGCTAGAATGCAGGAGTATTTGGGTGAAAAGAGCAAGAAATGAAGTGGCAGATTTTTGAGCAAATGGGAACAAGGCGATGAAGTACCTGTCACGTCGCGACGTCCCCACATCACGACGTGGGGTCAACAATTGCAAAAGTCAACAAGCCCCAACGTCGCGACGTCTCCACGTCGTGACGCCGCCACGTTGCGACGTCTCCACGTCGCGACGTCAGCACGAGATCTGCCCTCATCATTAAAGGCAAAATAGGGCTCAGAAAGAGGGAGATCGGGAAGTGTACGAACTGAGTACCCGAATTCCGTGAGCAGAAAGTGACACGTACTTAGAGGAAGTGTTCGGATTTGTAATTGCTTTCTTACTTTTGATATTAGAATCATGCTTTAACACTAAACCGCTTTTATCTTTTCATTCAAGATGTTCTAGATTTATTTCTAGGGTTATATTGAACCCTCGTATATGTTGATGGATTAAAGTTCGATCTTTTATATTATTCAATTGTTTATCAATTTGTTACACTCCGCTCTATTTCTCGTAGTTCAATCACATGTTACCAAGTTCGCCATTACGTAATTATTAACGGAGATCCAGATTCGAGAGATGAGGTATTCGTGGATCCGTGGGTAGAGTAGCCTTCGTTGATTCAGAAATAGAGATATTCGAACTTGGAAGGTGGCATTCGGGGGTTACGAGTACTAAGCATTTCTGAATACCGAGCCTGATAGAGATATACCCGATTCTATTCACGAGATAGGCGGATATACCTCGAGAGAGGATATCTCGTAGGCAAGATCACCTCGCCATTGACATATTGTAAATGAATTGAATAATAATACCTTTAGAAAATTAATCCATTGAATGTGATAGGGGGAGATATAACCCTAGTTCTCAATTCCAGTGATCCACCAGAATCAATAGTTTAGTTAAGTTTTACATACTTATTATCTTTCTTAAAATCATATATTCAGATATTATCTAAAAAGCAGAACCTTTGTAGTCAATACACCTTTCCCTATGAATCGATATTCGTACTAAAAGTACACTATATTACTTGGGGCGACACGCTGCAACTGCGCATAGTGTACATTTTACAAATAATCATGCTTTCAGCCCGCCATCACTCCTACGACGACATATTAATTTGTGTGAGGTTAACTTACTCGATTAGTATTTTTGTTTTATGTGTTTTAATTTCTATGCATTCATGCATCATGTTTACTATTCCAAAATATATTTGATGTTTCTTCTGGTACATGTAATAAATACGTTTTTATTTAATTAATTTATGCAATAATGTCTGCCTCAAACCCCATAATTTCTTTACTAGCGAATGAATCCTTAATCGGCGATAATTTTGTAAAGTAGAAAAGTAATGTTAATATCTTCAACGATTCTGCGAGTGATAGATTTGTTCGTACGAGAATGTCTGCGAACTGCGGCGTATGCTTCGTAGTGTACGAGAACCATATGAACGTTGGATTCAAGCCAATAACAAAGCTCGGGCTTATATGCTAGCCAGCATGTCAGACGTGCTTAGGCTAAAACATGAGAGGATGGAAACTGCCATTGAGATTATGGATTCCCTCCAAAACATGTTCGGGAAACAATCCGAACAGTCGCGTCATGAAGCTACTAGAAAGTACATGAGCAGCGAGATGAGTAAAGTACTCACGTTTTGTGACCATGCAGACATGGCTAATTATATAAATGAGGCAAGGCGCGGGGCCATAATAGATGGCGCACCCAGTGAGTATAATCTTGGATTCCTTTGCACTCTTTGATTTCCGCCCGATTCACCGACAACTATGTTATGAACAAAATTTGGACTACAATGTAACCCAGTACTTGAATGAATTGCAAACCGAAGGCCATCTCGAGACAAAGGACTAAAAGGTGAAGCAAGTGTTCAGAAACCAAGGCCTCATCCTCTTCTAACAATAAGAAGAGAGGAAGAGCGATAAGGGTGCCTACGAAGGAAGACGAAGAAGACGAAATTTGCTCCATGACGATAAGAAGAAGGAGCTCCCAAAGAAAAGAAACCCAAGGAAAATGTTTCCATACTTGGTCGATAGGCATTGGAAGATAAAAGCGTAACAAGTATCTCTCCGAACTGAAGGAGAAAAAGAAAGGTAAATTTGATTTACTTGTTTTAGAAGCCAATCTAGTGGAAGTTGATAGTCAATCTTGGATAATTGATTCAGGGTCCACTAACCATATTTGTTCTTCTTTGAAGATGCTTAGTTCTTCGAGGAGCTTGCGATGGGGGGAGTGCTCGATGGTAGTACGGGAAATGGGCGACGTGTCATCGGTTGCGGAGTGGGAGTTGTTCGTTTAGGAGTAGGGAATAAATTTCTTGTTTTGAACAATGTTTATTGCATTCCTGGATTCAGGAGAAATTTGATTTCAGTTTCTAAGTTGTATGAACAATTGTTTATTGTTTCATTTTATAATAATCAGATTGTTATTTCTAGAAATGGTTTAAACACTTGTCATGCAAATAATGAAATGGGCTTTACATTTTAAGGCCAAACAAACAAACGCTCCTTAACATTAGAGTAGAACGTCCTAAGCCTAAGAAGCAAAAGATTCTTGATAATGATGACACGTACCTGTGGCACCTAAGGTTAGGACATATTAGCCCGGATAGGATTAACGAGGCCCAGTAAGGATGGTCCTTTAAAGAGCTAAAAGTTGGCAATCTTCGATGCAGCGAATCCGCATGCGGAAGGCAAAATGACTAAGAGATCTTTCTCAGCAAAGGGCTTTAGGGCAAAGGAACCACTTGAACTTGTACATTCAGATGTCTGCGGACCTTTGAATGTCAAGCTGAGGCACTTCATCACTCATTGGCGACTACTTTGATGCGGTATGTTTACCTTATCTGAAAATCGAAACTTTTGGAAAGTTTAAAAGAATTCCTAGCGGCGAAGAACGACTAGGTAAATCATTATTGTGCCTTATTCGGATCGGGGAGGTGGAATACCTTGATCTGAGAGTTCAAAGGATCACCTAATTGAGCATGGCATTGTATCCCGTCTCGCGGCACACGGAGCCCGGTGAGCGGCGTGGCGAGAAAGAAGAAATCGAACAATGCTTGACATGGTTAGGTCTATGAGCTATTCCTCATTGCCTTGTATCGTGCAGGGATATCTTGTTTCTTTGACTTCAGTCTACATTTTGAATGTAGTTCCCTACAAAGATCTATCCAACACACACCATTAGGGAGATTATGGATTGGTCGTAAACCCGAGTTTCGTCATATCCCGGAGTATGGGGGTGTACAACACATATCTTTGAAAGGAAGGCGGGAAAGCTAGAGCGCATGACAGTATGCATTTGTTGGATTTACCCCAAAGGCACGAGGGAAGGTTTGTTCTACAGTCCTCAAGATAAGAAAGTATTTGTATCGTCGAATGCTACCTTTCTTGAAAATGACTACATGGCAAACTTCAAACCTCGAAGTAGCGTTGTACTAAAGGAATTAGAATCTGATCATATCAGACCACGACCAGTAACCATTACTGGGGAACGTAACAAAGAGACTACAAATCCTATATAGGATGCCATTGCACCTCGACGTAGTGGGGTTTCTAAACAACCAGTCGTTACCGCGGTGGAACTGAAGCAAATGTTGTTTTAACCGATACTAGTGATGACGATCCATTGTCATACAAGCATGCGATGGATGATCCTGATAAGGACAAGTGGCTAACATCCATGGAACAAGAAATGGAATCTACGTATTCCAATTCTGTCTGGGAACTTGTACATCTTCCTGAGTCAGTCAGGCCCATTGGGTGCAAATGGATCTATAAGAAAAAGAGAGGTGTGGATGGGAAAGTGGAGACCTTCAAAGCCGGCTAGCAGTAGCCAAAGGCTATACACAAAAGGAGGGAGTCGATTATGAAGAGACTTTCTCCCCAGTAGCTATGCTTAAATCCATTCACATCCTTCTTTCCATTGCTGCTGCTCTCGATTATGAAATATGGAAAATGGACGTCAAGACAACTTTTTTGAATGGTTATCTTGATGAAAGAATTTATATGATGCAACCAGAGGGTTTCATAGTTGAAGGCAAGGAGTAGAAAGTCACGCAATTTGCTTGGAGTCCATTTATGGGCTTAAAGCGAGGTTGGAATCTTGGAACTGGGTTTGATGGGGCAATCAAAACCTTCGGTTTTGACCAAATGTTGATGAACCTTGTGTTTGAAGTACATCAAGGAAACCAAAGTAGTATTTTTAGTCTTTGTCTGCGTAGATGATATCCTACTCATTGGGAATGATATAGGATTATTGTATGACGTAAAGAAATGACTAGTCGAAAAGTTTGAAATGAAAGATTTAGGACAAGCGAGTTATGTACTTGGGATCCAAATCATAATGGATCGCAAGAACAGACTCTTGGCACTATCTCAAGCATCTTATATTGATAAGGTGCTGGCTCGGTTTTCGATGCAGAATTCCAAGAAGGGTCAACTACCGACCCGACATGGAATTATCCTCTCTAAGGAGCAGTGTCCTACGACACCTCAGGAAGAAGAGGACATGAGACGGGTTCCTTACGCCTCAGCAGTGGGCAGCCTCATGTATGCCATGCTGTGTACAAGACCAGACATCTGCTATGTGAAAGGAATTGTCAGCCGTTACCAATCCAACCTTGAGTTGGCGCACTGGATTGCGGTAAAGCACATTCTCAAGTACCTTAAGAGAACGAGAAACTATATGTTGATTTATTCAAGTCGCGGCGAATCAATAAGATGCGATTCGACTTCATGTCGGACAAGGGCGATCGAGTCGATATGCATTATTGGTGTCCTCTTGATGGTGGGCGTGGTATGGAGGAGTGTCAAACAATCCGGCATCGCGATTCTACCTGGAAGAATTTGGCGAATATATATGAAGCTAAAAGCGGTGCAGCTCGAGAAATTCATTACAGATCTGGAAGTTATTCCAAATATGGATAAACCCATAGTACTTTACTGTGACAATAGTGGAGCTGTGGCAAACTCAAGAACAGGAGTCACAAGAGGAAACATATAGAGGAAGTATCGTCGATTAGACGGATCGTGCATCGGGAGTAGCATTAAACATTATGAAAATAGCATCGCCAAGACAACCTTGCGAGGATCCTTTCACCAAGGCGTTACTGCAAAATCGTTTGAGGGTCACTTATCTGGGATGGGTTTAAAAGACATGTCTCACATGCTTTAGAGCGAGTGGGAGATTGTTAGGGATAGTGCCCTGTAAAGCATGAATTTATATTTATGTTTTATGAAATTAATAAAAGTGTCGTAATTAATAAAAGTGTAGTATTTATTACATTTACCTATTTTGTATTATTATAATGTATATGAATGAAGCGTCGAGAAAATCCCAGTTATTAATGTAACCAATCCTAGTGTATACTTGAGTTATACGAGAGGATCGAGGTTATGGATTATAAATCATATTGTCACGTAATAAATTGAGTGAAGTTTGGGGATATTCAAATTAAATATTCTTTGGGCGGTCCTACATCATTGAGGAGATGAAGTAACCCTTAATTCGGGTCACTAATGTGGCGACAGTGATGGAGCTCCATATATAATAAGATTATATAGGACGGGACCAAGGCGTGATTTTAAATTCTTTTAAATACTTAGTTTGTCTCAAGAATTCCAAACGACACTTAGCTGAATGATCATATGCGGTCAGTCTCAATCCTAAGAAATGATCATATATACTCATGTTTATGTCATTTGGGCCTTTTGAGCCATGGAGTTAAAAACCCGAACACTAAAATGGGTCCAATACTTGTGTCTTGGAGGCCCATTGATGTATGCAGCTGGGAATGTGAACTATGGACATGGAATCCAACCCTTCCTATGGAAGATGGACAGTTAGTTCCCTTAAGTGTTGGTTTTGGAACTGAACAGTTTAAGCGCTCTAATTTATAACAGGTTTATAAATTAACTGTTCACTAGTGGATTAATGGAACTTAAGGATCAAGATATAATTAGAGGGCAAAAGCGGTAATTTCACGACTCTAGTTATGAACCACTTCTTGGAGGATAGAGGCGCATGTAATGATTAAATCCAATGGACACTCGAATTTAAGTAAAATCGATATTGTAAGGACAAAGAGTTCAATTTCAAGTTTTTAGTGGAATAACTCGAAATTAATAAATTAAAATAATTGATTAAGAGTTTATTTAATTATTGAATTTATTGGAGCTTGATACAAGTCCATGGGTCCCAATTCCACCTCTATATTACACAATGAACGATTCAGATTTGGAATAGAATTGCACTCTGTAGTAATTTAAAATGATGAGATTATTTTAAATTACAAATAACAATTAGTTGTTATTTAAATTCGAAATTTAATTCGTTTGCTCATTGAATAAGGAAATAATACGTAAAGGGTAATATTTGAATTTTTATTATATAATTAATTCATTTCCCTATCGACTAAGGATTTGAATTAAATTTTAAATATTATTAATTCATTTCCTTATCGTAAGGATTTGAATTTAAGAATAATAAATATTATTAGTCGTTCCTTATATACGATGGGATTTAATTTAAAAATATTAAATATAATTAATTCATTTCCTTATCGATAAAGATTTGAAAGCACGTCTATAAAAACCGAAATGAGGTATATTTAAAATTGGTTATCGTCTTTGAGAGAAGAGAAACCAAAAGAAAAGAAAAAAAAAGTGTTTTTCCAAACCACCCAATTTTCCTAGAGAGTCTCTTCCATATAGATCCCTTGCCTCATGTGGTGATGCCTTGAGAATTAGATCACAAACGAGAGAAAAACCTAGAGTGTTCGGTCTGAATCGTTGGTGCCCACCTCAAAGGAAGGAGGTTGAATTGAAGACCACAGTGCGAGGGGAGTTGTTTCAACCCTACTAGCCAACATAAATCTCCTATGACAGTAGCAGGAGTATAGATTTGATCTTCACCTTTTCTCATTAATATGTGTTTGCATGGGTTCTACGAAAATAAGATTTTACGGAAAAAATTTAAACCTAATTCACTGTTTGTTAACAACCTTCACACCCCACATCTACCTTGGGTAATTGAGTAATTGCATCAAGGTAATTACCTACTTTCTAATAAGGTATTACTGATAATTTGTAAGGTAGTACCTATTTATAATAAGGTAGTACTTGAAATATATTAAAGTAGTACATGTTGAAATATATATTTTTAAATATATATAAATATATAAATAAAGGAAAAGTTTATTATTTTTTTCAAAAGACAAATTTTTTTTTGGAATATATATTTTAAATATATAAATAAAAGAAAAGTTTTTTTATTTAACTAAGATTACTTGATACTTGTTACATAAAGGGGTAGTTTTGGTATTATTTGACTAAATTTTCCTTTGGTTCCTAAAAGACAATTATTTTTTGGTCAAATGTACCGACTGACCCAATTACAACTCTTTATACCTACTTCCCATTTATTTTCAAATAAACCACCTGAAAAATACTTCTCCCAATTAAAATTAAGGTAAAAACTAAGAGTAAAAACATTTATGTATGAAAAAGTTAAAAAAGCGAGGAAATGAAAGTCATGAGACTAACAGATTTTTCCCTTAAATTTAACATATTTTTCTTTATATTTTACTTACATAGAAGTCAAGTTATTTTTAGTTAGTTGATTTTGACACTGATTCGAGGATCAGTTATTACCAAAGTCAGCTGTTGAATACTCATGGATGTCGGGTAACCTACGGAGCACTCACGCAATCGGGGCGAGTCTCCTTTGTACGGAGAGCTCTACCAAGATCTAGCACTGTGCAACATCGATCATGATACGAGATATGAATAAAATGGCCTCTTGGGCCCATAAACCAATACTCATCCAATATACGACTATCTTACCATAGTTACAAGAGTTAATAAATTACTCTTATACAACATATATCAAACTTATAGAGTTCTAATACATGTTTAAAATCATCAAAGCCAAAACTCGACTTTCTTCACAAACTCGGCCTCTAGGATGAGCCGTCTTCTCATGCGCTCCCTGCACCTGAAAATATGTTCCCTCGACAGGGTGAGCTAATGCTTAGTAGTGGAATCACCCTAAATGGGCTACTCTCCACCTAAATGCATATGCAATGCTCCAAAATAAACACACATTCAAGCAAATGCATGATCCTACTTGAATGTCTGACTTATCATCTCATATCGAGTCCTCCCGACTCCCTCACTGCCTAAACCACGTGTAGGAACCTTGGTTTATTTGTTTGTGGATAACCCTGCGATGTATGTATCAATTGGGCTGACTCCGACGATTTATATTGTGTATGGACTACCCTCCGATGTATATCAATTGGGTCATCTCCGACGATTGATATTTTTAGTATGGACTACCCTCCGACCATTATTATTTTTAGACAACCCTCTGAAACCATTCTCTCTAGAATTACCTCATGCACTCACTCATATCGTCCTAGGGTTACTTACTAGTTCATGGAATGCATGATACTTTCATTTCAATTCTATAACACATGCAAATATATAATCATATATATTCACATAATTTAAATCACACACAAATATGTCATGTAATTTCACCATCAATTACATTAAAATTAGCTCACGTGGGCTAATGATCAAACATGAGCAACTCGATTTGAATTACTCAACCAAACACATTATTTCACAAAAATTATTTTGTGAACACTATTCTTGGGAATAGTGAAACCCTCGGTTACTATTCCCGGCAAATCACCAATCATAGGTTCACTTTGTGAACCCGGGTTTCATGGCCATTTCCGGCCTCACACACATCAAAGCACACATTAACACATGATTGCACAACTAGCAACCCAATTCAGCCCGTGGACAGTCACGGACTGTCCACATGGGTTTTAAAAATCCAACACCTCGGTTCCGAATTTGGAGGCAGGTCAAGCAACCCCTCAGACCTCATTCAACTCAAACATTAACAAAGTACTTAAATAAATAATAATTGAAGTAGGGAGAAACCTACCTCAAGAGGATTTTAATAAAAACTCCCTTAAATCCGGTACCGGCGAAGCCTCTCGTAAACGCTTTCCTTCTTGTCTCGGGTCGGCGTGCTAAATTTAGATTTCGCGAGGCGATTCCATGATGCAATCCGTTTCGTTATCCGAGATGTAGAGAATAAATTTTGGATTTTTAACCGAAATTACAATTTCGTAATCGAAATTAGGATTTTGCCCTTTTTTTCAAAAATTGGAATTTCTCGAGTCTTACAGATTTATCGGTGTTACTTGTTGTGCTAGTCAAATTCTTAAAATAAAAGTATTTCATTTTAAGGAGTGTTAATGGAAAGGAATTGATGAAAATAGTTTATTTCAATCAATTGTTTAAAACAAATTTAAAGCAATAACTTTTTATATTAAGGTATTAAAATAGAAGTGCTTATATATTCAAAAAAATCACGGGATTAAAAAGGGCAAGGTCAAAGCTAAAGTAATTGGGGTTGTGTGTATGTTACATTGTTCCCATAAGGTTATCTGTTTATTTTATTTACCACTTTTTTGTTGCTCTTTAGAAAGTTGTAATTACTGTTTAAGTAATTAATCAAATCAAGCTTTGGAATATATATGTAGAATATATATATATATATATATATATACCTATAGGTCATATAAGAGAAAATTCAAAACGTATAAGTAAAAGTAGTGTCTCTATATAAAGGTATCCACACATTAGAAACTCACATTGTGCATGTGTAGTATAAGAATTTATTGAGATAGTTTTATTTTTGTATTTGAAATATGAGTATATTTGAACCATAATTACGTACTAGAGTTGGATGAATGGATAGTATGTAAAACCAATAGTATTATCTATATTTGTAAGAAAAAAAAGTACTTTAAGTATGTCCTCTGTATGAAATATATAACTATTAAAAGTACCTCAATGTATGTCTCCAACTTATATTTTTGTCGCTGTGAAACCCGGGAAAAGCGTATTTTTTTATTTTTATTTTTTTTTGAAAATGAGCGAATCGGTAATTCTTACCGGAACAGTACAGACAAAACCCTAGATCTTTCTCTAGACCTCGGATGAAGAAACGGATCACGCCGTTAGAATCATCTCGCGAAATCTAGTTGAACCAAATGAACTACGTCGAATTTCGAGACTGTCGATTTTGCACGTATTTCGAGATGGAACGGGCCAACCATGGGGTGCCATGTGGCACTTGCATGGGAGACACTTGGCACATGGGTGGGCCAAGTGTCATACCCACTAGAGATTGCATGAGTTGGGTGGGGCAAAATGTCAAGCCACCCTCATGCATGAAGGCGCATGAAAGTGGAGTTAAATTGTGGCATGGAGAACACTTGGTCTTGGTGACCAAGAGTGTCAAACAAATTTGTGTTAGGTGTACTCCACCTAGGTTAAACCAACTTTGGAGTTGGAGGAGAGATTCCAAACAATTCGTAGAGAAGAGGAGAAGGAAGAAAAGAGAGAAAGAAAGAAAGAAATAAAGAAAGGAAGAAAAGGAGGAGGAAGCTTTTCCCCCATTGTTTTCAGATTTGGGTGGATCAAGAACTGGTCCTACACACTTCAAGAGGTGAGAGATCTTTCCTCTTTGGTTATTTCCTTGTTTGGGGCCATGGAAATGGCATTTGGTTGAGTTTTCTATGTGATTGTTTGAATGAATAACATGCTGAATTTGTGATGTTGTCCATGCTGAATTTTCTGGGTTTTTAAGACTGAATTTGTGATGTTGTAACACTGAATTTTGCAGGTTTGAAGGCCCGGAATTTGTGATGTTATACATGCTTTTTTTTCTGGTTTTAGGACTGAAAGCTGAATTTGGTGTATTATTGTATGAATGAAAACATGCAAGAATTTCTGGGCTTTCATGCATGACTAACATGTAGAATCTTTTGGGTTTTTAGATCAAAAAACTCAGTTTAGTGTATTATTGTATGCATGAAAACAGCCAGAATTTTCTGGGCTTCGAGGCACATGACTAACATGCAGAATGTTTCGGTTTTTAGATCCAAAGAAAACTCAGTTTGGTGTATTATTGTATGCACAGCTAACATGCAGAATATTACTGGGTTTTAAGGCGAAGAATTTCAATTTGGTGTATTATTGTATGAATGAAAAACATGCAGAATTTTCTGGGCTTTCATGCATGACTAACATGTAGAATCTTTTGGGTTTTTAGATCAAAGAAAAATCAGTTTGGTGTATTATTGTATGCATGAAAAACATGCATAATTTTATGGGCTTCCATGCATGACTAACATTCAAAATGTTTTGGGTTTTTAGATCAAAGAAAACTCAGTTTGGTGTATTATTGTGTGCATGAAAAACATGCAGAATTTTATGGGCTTTCATGCATGACTAACATGCAAGAATTTTGGGTTCTTAGGCCGAAAAATCAGTTTGGTGTATCATTGCTTGCATGGTTAACATGAAGAATTTTACGGGTTTTAGACCGAAAGAAAATCAGTTTGGTATATCATTGCTTGCATGGTTAACATCAGGGATTTTTACAGGTTTAGCCTTGGTTGTTTAGGCCATAGCTTTTCCGTCAGACTCAGGTTGGTGTTCTTGAACTCTATGGAAAGAGTTCATGAGTCCAAAATCTAGCCATAAGCCATTCGATTGAAATAAGTGCTCACATACATTGCGAAAAAGCGAGTAATTGTTATCAATATGGGTGTTTCAAAAACTTTGGGTTGTAATGTGTTGTGCTTGAACATGGCCACTTCTTGGCATGTAGCGAGGCTATATGATTGACATCCTATGTCTCGACTTGGGAATATGAGGTTGTGCATTACTTACCTAAGTAATGGTGGGAATTATGTTAATACATGCTTGAAGATGTGTTGATATGAATGGCGAATGATAGAAAGATGTAGTGCATGCTTTTGTGATGTGCGATTTGAATGTGTGGAATATTAACATGGCGCATGTTTGTTGATGTTGAAGCGGATATATGAAATGTTGTATGCATTAGACATGAGTGTTCATAGCACACACACATAGTGTGCGATTATTAGAATGTCCATGTAAGTCTTCATACATTGGTCATGGGTTTGAGTGTAGTGACACAAATTACATTGCATTGCATTGGTGTGCGATAACACCACATTACATGAAGTGCGTACGTGAGATGCTTGATTTAGCCTTGTGTTTGAGTGTTGAATGTCGTGTGGGCTTGGGAATGGGACGAAGTCCAATTGAGTTCCATAGCGTTAAACGAAAATGAAAAAAAGTAAAGTAATGTCGTGGTAGCAAGTAGGGGATAGATACCCCCTCGGGTGAAAAAGCTGAAAAACCTTGTTAGGCAGTATCCACGGTGAAAGCGAGGAAAAATGTCGGGTATAAAGACCCGCGGTGGGACGAAAAGTTTGTTGCCTAAAAAGATCTGAAAGCGATTAAATAAATATCACATAGACTACAGTTGTGAGATGGGAGTCGGCCCGACTCGATCTTGATTTCCCATTGGCACTTGCATTGGGTGGTGGTCGGGTTGACGTGCCAGGGCATGCAGGAGTGTCGTCTCATCTGAGACATATGTAGATTTTTCCATGATGGGATAACATGTAATGCCTGATTGGTTGTTGGTTTAGTTGTGAAATGATCATTTGCATTGCACACCTAGAGCGGGAATAACCATATAGGATTTATCTGTCTTGGGTGTTAGCTCACCGTCATTAGGACCCCTTTTTGGTCTGGAGACAGTACATGCAGGTGACGCTCCTTAGAGGCGGGATTATGAAGCGGGCCGGATTTGGCGAAAGCATGATTCTTGTTTTATGTACATATTATAACGAAATAGTTTTAATATATGTTTTCTATTAAGTGATGTAATAACTCTTGGATCTATAGAAATGTATGGTCTTGTAACCATATGGACGAGTATGGATGATGGGCCCTATTGGGTCATTTTACTCATGATATGAGACACACAGGTTTCCGCAGGTTGATGGTGGTCAACGGGACCCCCGGATTTTGGGGTGTCACAGTCGCAACCTTAAATTGCATGGTAGAGACCTTGTAAGCTTAGTCATTTGTCATTCATAGTCGCGACCTCAATTCTCTGTTGCAACCAGAGTTGTCTTCCTCCGATGTAGCGACCTCAGGATGGTGTTGCGACATGAAATCCTTCCTTTAAGCCTTTTAAATGCCATTAGCTTCTTTTTGTCACAACAATTTTTCTATTGTTATAGTATGACAGTGTGACCTCAATTCTGTCCACGACCTCACCTTGGCCATTGAACTGCTTTCACTTCTGATCCTTGCTGGAATTTTCATTTATGCTATAAATTTCTGGAAAACATAAATTTGGTAAATATTACATATTTCTACATAAAAACAAGCAATTGCTTTGTAATAAAGATTAGAAAAATTGACAAAAAATTCAATGAGTTTTTGACTCATCAAATTCCCCAAAATTAAAATTTTGCTTGTCCCTAAGAAAAGAGAAGAAAGATTTGTTTATCCTCAAACAATTGAACTTTATTTTGAAGGACATTTTTCTATTATACAGTACAATCTTTTCTTATTCCACCCCTTGACTTGAGAACGAAGGTGCGGAGTATTATTTCAGAGCTTTAGTTTCAGTGAGAAAAAGGAATGTTTCCAACCTCTATTACAAATAAAGGCGTGAATCTTGCGTAAGCAAGTTCGAGTCCAATAGATCTTGTTCGTGAGATTATTGTGTGTAGGTCTTCTTTCCTTTTCATGCTTCTTGTTGGATTAGTTAATCTTCACAGGGATCTCCTTAGAAAACTAGTCAAAAAGTCCCATAGGCTTGTTTTCATATTGATCTCTCCACTAATGTAGAGTGGGGAGTCAACCTTCAAGATCAAAGAGGAGGTCTTTTAGGCTTATAAAGTCAGCCTTGGGTAATTGGGTGGACAATTGGAAATTTGGGCTACAAATTACCCAGATTCCACTCTTCCTTTCTGTACAAATTACCGAGATACCTCCTCTCTACGACATCCCACCAATCCTTAGCCCTGTCTTCCATCAGAAAACTGGAAAACAAGACTCTTTGCTCATCCGTGCAGCCCATAACTCCGTAAACTTTGTTTACTCGGTCCAACCATAACCAGGCTACCTCTAGATCGCCACTGCCATCATATGGCTTGGCGCCCAGGTTTACGTACTACGTGTCGACCTCCCGGGTTCTTCGAAGGAACCTCTCTGGAGTGGCGGTGGAGGTTGCGCGGCTGGCGACGAGGTCGTTATGGCTACTATACGTGCCACTTGCTGCGCGTAAACAATCCACGGCATGAGCTCCCTACGGTGGCCCAAAATGAGTCGGCGACCCTCTTTGTGGAGGCGATTCATAGCGGCGGTAGTGGAACCAACTAAGTGCTCATCTCTCTCAGGTACTGCAGGACGCTAGGAAACTGCTAGAATGACTTTCCTAGGACGACCTCTACATCCTCTTCCTGACATAGTGTTGTATTTTTAAAAAAAAAAAAAAAATCCTTATTTATTTGTTTAGTGCTGAGATCTCTCTCTCTCTCTCTCTATCTTTCCTTGATATGTATGTACTTTGAATTTAAAAATGCATGGTTGCCAATACTTAAATTGTGTATAACACAGGTTTTCCTAAGACTCAGTTCTATTACCAACTTGTATTATGATCATTTCTTCTCAAGCCTTAGGTTATACCACAACCTCGCTATAATACCATGACACACCTTCCCCTACTAGCGAGATGTCGTGCGCTCCACACATAAATCGGTAGTTACCTCTAACGACTAAAAATCCTATGAAGCGAAGCCGTATTGCTTGGTTAAACCTCGTATAAAAAATTTTCTTTTACTTTCAAACCCAGGATTTGGTAAAATCTTGGCGTGATGTCACCTCGACATGTCGGTTGCGTATAAGGCGATTCAAATCCACAGTATACCTGACTTTACACATTTCCAAATATGGCAACCAGCAACCAAACACATTCTCACAAGACTATACTATGTACATACATATGTTCCAATATACAAATTCAAAGTATTTTCCTTACATAATATTATTAATAACAACATTTGCACAAATGTCAGGAGAATCCTAATATACTCCAGCGTCCGGTATGCCTGTACCTGGAAAATAGTTTTTAAAATACAAAATAATGAGCTAAACGAGATCAGTGAGTGTATGCTTTATAAAATGTTTTGCTTTTTAAAACATCTCAAATGTAAAATACATTTTACAAGATATTTTCCAGAAGTCTTGCTTGCTTATTTTAAAGTTTCTAAAACTTTACATGCTTCCCTTGCTTTTAAAAGTTTACAAAACTTTTAATACTTGCTTGCTTTTAAAAGTTTATAAAACTTTTAATACTTGCTTGCTTGCTTGCTTTGATTTTCTTTAAAAGCTTATAAAACTCTTATTTCTTACTTGCTTAGAAGTTTATAAAATTTCTCAAAAATTATTTTGCTTGCTTGCTTTATCTTGCTTGAAAAGTTTCGTAAAACATTTAGCAAACCTTTTGCTTTAAAATTTTCTCAAAACTTTTTCATAAAAACTGAGCCTGGGCTCAAGCCAGTTTTAAATCACCACGCGACTGAGCTCTCAGCCGTCGTTTGAAATATAAACGAGAGCCTGGGCTCAACCGTTTGCTTTAAAACTCTACGAAAGCCTTGGCGACAGTGAAACAATGGTTGATTTTTCAAAACTATATATCATGCTTATAAAACATCAACCATTGGAGGCCTATTTTTGCTTACTGTACCCTAGCGAACACGGGAACCTGTGCATCGACCGTGTGATGAGTGCAAAACTCATCTATGTTTTGAGTTCATTTCACATGCTATTTTGTGCATTTAATATCCATATTCATGTAAAACTCATAAAATTTCCTCTAAACTTGGTTTTGTAGGATTATTGATGAAAAGCAAGTGATTTGGCAAGAAATGAGCAATATATTTCCAAAAGAAGAGTCAACCGAGTGTCTCACAGCGCGCTACTGGGAAGATTAATTTTTATGTACCATTTGGAACATCAAATGGTCTAAATTCCCTCATGCCTGCATTCTACATTCAAAGAGCTTTCCAACGAGTACTCACATGCCCAAATCCGAGTTAAAACGAAGAAGTTATGGCTTTGGAGCAAGTTGGAGAAAACGGAGTTCTTGTCGGAGAGTATGTCGCAACCAGGAAGTATGTCACGACCCGGGAAGCATCGCGAGAAGTAATCGCGACGAGGAAGTGGTGGTCGCGACAGGAAAACTGTCGCGACGGAAATCTTGCGAGAAACGAAAAGGCCGAAGAGTGAGTTTTACCTAATTTCAAGCCCATTTCACTCTAGGACCATATATATACCCGTTTTTTAGGTAAAGAGGCAGGCGGAAAGATTGGAGAGCCTCTCTCATGGGGTTTCTCTCTCTAGACTGCCCATTTTTCCAGTTTTTCTATAGATTTTGATTTGTTTTAGATCTTAGAGTAATTTTTTTAGCAGATTTTATTTCTATTGAAGATGTTTTCGGTTTTGTACATCAGAGATTCAGATTTCACTAATGTTCAGACAAAGATTGAAGCTAAAAATATGGATTTTCTCTCTCTCATGGGTTTTCTCTTTCTAAACTGCCAATTTTCTTAGTTTTTGCTATATATTTTTATTTTTAATAGATCTTAGAGTAGTTTTAGAGCGGATTTTTATTTCTATTGAAGGGATTTTGAATCTTTGTACTCGGATATTCAATTTATTCTCTTTGTTGAGCGAATTTAAGCGAAATATGGGTTTTCTCTTCTTTCTCTTGATTTCTTTCTTCATTTCTTACTTTTTGTTTGATTAGTAGTGATTGAAATCCAGTAATGGAACATTAAACACCCTCTAGGGTTGGGGTTTAATTGTTGAACATTCGGATTGCAGTTTTTCGGTTATTTTTGTGGGTTTGAATACTGAATTTATATAATTGAATGCTTGTTCATATAATGGTGTTTGGAATATTAGTAGCTTATACCCGAAAAAGAGAGTTGTATCTTTGCTCACGATTTCAGGAGGCCCTTTGGGTGACACGAGAGATGGAGATTCTGAGTAAGAGCGGTAACTTATGGGTATGTTAGACTAATATCTTTGAACTAATGAACTTTGAAAAATTACTTTGATAGATCACTCATGGTGTGAGGATTAATTAGATGATGTATCAATTTACTTGATCAGAGGTTTCTCCTTAGTCTCATAAAAGGATCTTGATCCCTGTTAGCAAAGATCTAATCAAGGAGATAGAAAATTTGTGGAATTTGAAGGGCAGATACAGGCCACATTGGAGAAGGCTTGCATTATCACATCTATGAAATGAGAATTCCTTAGATCTAATAAATAGTTGTGAAGTATTGAAAGAAAAACAATCAAATCTTAAAAGGTGCCAAATTTTACAAGAGTAGCTATTTAGACCCATTTATTCTGAAGGAATATGGTGTGTTAGATAGTGAATGTATAGTGTATGGAGAAATCCAAGCTATACTACATTGCTCTTGGACAAATCACATTCGACTCACAAATGTTGCACTTTCAAGGAAATGCAAAGCTGTTTTGTAAATAATTATCCCCATCCTAGTGACTCTCTTCATACCTTGCTTTTAGAATTAAGTAGTTGTTTATTTGGCGGTAGATTTTAGGATTAGTTTTAAATGCGATTTTGTTTCAATTAAATTGATTTTATTAAACATCCTACTTGGCCCAATTACGCTAAATAGTGAAGAGCCCTTATGTCGGGGTGATCAAATTCCAATTAGAGAACCTCCAATCCTCGTGGATACGATATCCGGACTCTAGAGTCCACTTTATTACTTGTATGACCCGTGCACTTGCGGAAAGGGGTTGAGTGTTGGTAATACTTTTCATTTCAATTTTGAGTATACTTACTTTTGTTTCAAATCAGTTTTTTGAGTATTTACCATTTCACTCCTTGACCATGATACCTACATATACATAATTTGGTCACTAAACAAGTTTTTGGCGCCGTTGCCGGGGATTAGATAATAGTCCTTGGATAATAACGCTTTAAATTTGTATATGTTATTTTGGTCATCAACACCATGCCGGTGGAAGCACCTGTGTCTGCATCACCTTTTTCCGATGAATATGGTGGAATTGATCTTGTGTCTCCATCACCATAATTTAGTTAGAGCTCATAACCTTGTATACTTCTGTATGTGCCACAGTCTCCTTTAAATGTATGATGTATGACTTAAGTTTGCTGACCAGGCAAAACTACTGATACATGTATGAGATCCCCAACACCACCGTGCACGTCACGGAATACCTCGACGGTTTCTTGCTTAGAAGTAGGGAAGGCCTGTTTCTAAAATATTCTTTTGCTTGCTTGCTTGCTTGCTTGCTTTTGAAAAATGGTTTACAATTTAAAACCATTTGTACCTTACTTACTTGAAAAAAATGGTTTAATAATTCAAAACCATTTGCTTGCTCTTTTACAGTATAGTTTTTCAATTTAAAACCATTTGCTTGCTAAATTCGCCTTGCTTTTAAATATGGTTGAATAAATCAAAGCCATTTATTTATTTTGCTTTTCACGTATGGTTTAAATTTAAAACCATTTGCCTTGCTAAACTCATTGCCGTAAAAATATGGTTTAAATCAAAAACCAATTTAGATTGCTTTGGAAATATGGTTTTACAACTCAAAACCATTAAATACAAGTGTAAAACAGTTTATAATAATAATACACTAGTATTTAAAAAATGGTTTAGAACACTCACATTTTTCTGCTTACTTAAATTTTGAGCATGATTCCACAATCTTCCCGCCTTTGTTTTTAGCCTACACATTTGTTGTATTGGACCATATACATCAGCACAACCAATCAAATACTATTCGCTATTTACTATGCACTATGCACTATGCACTATGCACTATGCATACGTATTTATACGTATTCATATGTATTTACTATTTTATACGTATTCATACGTATTCACTATTCACACATGGAAATGCAAGCGAAATCCAGTAATTTTGGTACTCATAGCGTGAGAAAGCTCTCGTCGTGATATAGTAATTTTACCTATTGGTCCAGCGACCACTAGAATGATGTAGATGCGAGAAAACTAAAAAATTTGGATTTTAGAATATTTACACAATTCTCGGTGAAATCCCGATGTTTTGGCCTCACGCGTAGCCCTGTGGCGTAGAGCAGCACACCTGCTTAACATCTCGACGAGAAATCCGGTGGTTAGATTTCCGTAAATCTGAGAAAAAAACTAAAAGAAGAAAAATAACACAAAGCTATCTTCTTTTCCACACCTTCTCTATCCGTTTTCCTTCTGCTTCATCCTTGTGGCTTTTCATTTGTCTTTTTTTTTTTCTTTAAGTGGGACCCACATGTTCATTTTTCTTCCTTTCTCGATGCATTTTAGTCGAAACAATTTAATTTTGTCAGTTTCCAATTTCCTTTATCCTAATTGAATATTCTTGAAATATTTTCTATTTTTCGGAATTTTTCAAAAATCTCGTTTTCATGTTTCACTCTATATCTGTCGCCTAGAAATTCGTAAATATTCCATTGTCCTGGAATTAAAGCGAAACTTTTCTAGGTCACTGAACTAGCGAGGCGAACTTAACCCAGTTGCAGTCCGTTTGTTATCGAGACACACGGAGAATTTTCGAGACTTCCTTGAAAAATTATGGCAATTTATTAATATTATTTTACTATTTAAACTTTCATTAATTATACTTTCACCCCCTCCACTTTCCTTAATTGCAAAAGTTTCACAATTCTTTGAAAACTTTACAATTTTATCCTTTACAATGGCACTTGGTGCACATATGTGCCCTTACAGTTACATGTACTATGCACCTCATAGGGACGGGGTGTTACAAAACTTATTCCTTTTTCAACTTCTTCTTTTTCTCTATTTCTTAAATTTATTTTTCCTCATCCATCCTTGTAATCCAAAGTATATTCCCCAAACTTGTTCCTTTAATAATACGGTAAACATTCTTATTATGAAAGCAGTAATTTAGGGTTCTTTCTTTGAAGAGGATTATTGTAAGGGAGGGAATTCAAGTTTCTAATTGCTGCTATTTGAAGAAATTAGGCATTTTTGGCTCAAAGCAAGGAACTATAGTGTATGCCTTCGCATATAATGAGGGTAGGTTTGAAAAGGTTCAAACTTCAAAATATGGTCTCTATCACTTCTTGTTAGTTGGTTTTACCTAGAATTTCGCCTTGACCAATAATCTAACAAGTTCTAGGACCTTGCACCCTTGATTGTGAATCATCGAGAGAAGATGTTTCTGTCCTCTCAATGTTGTAAGAATTTTCTTGATCATGTGTATTGTTTTTCCAAGATTTGTACTGATTTATTGTTTACACATACAACTTCAATTATCTTATTTGTTCTTTCAATTGTATACTTTTTCTAGTCTGCAATTTCATTTAATTCAAACTAAAGCTGAAACTTCTTACTTCAATTCAATCAAGCCCACTCTTCTTTTATTTCTTCGCATTGTTTGGATTTAATCAGTGTTTGTTATGCCATTTCACCAATGAAAGCTTAAACACAATAACCATTCCCTTCAGACAAACTAAGCATGGCATAAGCAACCCAATTTACTAACTCAAATCAATTAATCCAAACAATTCATGTTTTATCAAACATATTCAACCACCAGGTCCCAATTGAGCAGTTCAACAATGCATATGTTCTGGTTGCAACATTATTGAAAGTAACAAACCAAATCATCCAATCAACAGAGCAATTCACAAGAAACTTTTTAACGATCTTTTCTGAACTATATTAATAATGTTGAAGAAATACAAATGGAAAAAGAAAATCACAATTGTGCTCTCTCACTCCTCCCTTCTCTTATAAGATTTTTTTTGAATAATGTTGGGAGGATCTAAGTCAAAGCTTGTCAAACATGGGGAGAATTTGGAGAAGGTTATGTCTGGTCTTTTCTTTTCTTAAGGTGTGGGTTCTACCTTGTTAGTGGAGATTAAATCATTTGTTAAATTCACAAGACTGATCAAGGTGTCTTATTTCAAGCCCATCTGATACATTGTTTTTCCAGTTCAGAAATACAATCCAGCATGTCTGATAAATTTTTATTGACCAAATCGAAACTCTAATGCTAGATTTTTCTTCTATAAACATCATTATCTTCTAATTGTTTATCTCTATCCTTCATCAACTTCCCAAACTCCTTGAATTTCTCCTTATACAAGTATTTGAAGGCTTGAATCTTCTTTATCATGTTACCCTCCATCTCAGCTTCTCTTTTCCTCATAATGGTAAGCACTTCTTCATCTCTTCTAAACTGGAGCTTGCTGCTTGCTCAAGGAAATTCTCTGTCATATCAGGGTAAGAATGGCTTAGTGGGTTCATTCTGAAATACATCTCCTCCTCTTCTGCTGGAGGAATTTGCTCTTGAATGGTTTCTATTTCCCTATTGTCATTCTCCTCAGCGGGCTCTGCTTCTACTTCCACCTGCCCTTTATGCTTTTTGTTGATGGGCCTTTGTCTGATGGGGTTAGAGGAGATGCAACAGAGGCCGGGTTTTCTTCATCCCATGATCCTCACCCAGCTTAGATGCATAGTCTGCTGATTGTTCTTGGGTGAGGGATTAGTCCTCTTTTTTTTGCTTAAATGGTATCCTCTAATTGACCCCTCAATTAAAGCCCTAACATTCATTTTATAGCCCTTCAAAAGGGTATACAGAATGATTGCCTCATGTTCTCTCACTGTACAAAGATGTTTAGTAGGGAGGATTACTGAAGATAGGAAGTAGAACAAAACCTTAGCTTCCCTCGGTGGGGATCCTGCAGTGATAAGCGTGGTGAGGGGGTTCTTCCTTGTGGCTTCCCACTTCCCTTGCCCAGCAGTTAGGAGGTCGATAATGTTCTCATGATTTGGGTTTTCTACCAGTTTCTTAAATTTGGAACCGTGCTTGAGTTCCTTTAATTTGAACATCTCATTGATTCTTTTGTTCCAAAGGGTACCAAGACTCCTCGCACGAAAAATGTGTACTCTTTCATCCCCACATGTTTCCGTAGAATTCCCATGCTAGAGCAGAGAATCCAGGCGCCATGTGTGCACAGAAGCTCTCCCAACCTCTCTTTTCTATTATCTCAGAAAAATGGGAGATTAGCTTCCCAAAACCTCTTTCGCTGACGAAACCCTTGTCAGCCAGCACCTTAGTCCATATATCCTTAGCTTATGCATAGACAAAGTCTTTGTTTTCTTATGTTTCTCCTTCTCCAGTTTGTTATGCTACCCTCTGTCTTTTTCCGGACCTTTCTTCCTCAACTGGTCCCTCCATTTCCGGTTGGTTTTCTTGTTTTGCATTATTCATAGTCTAGGACTAAGGTTCCAGGTGAACCTCCTCCACTCCTTGGCAATGTTCACTCATGAGCTCATCTATTAATATGTTAAGATCCGAAACAGGGATTTGGTTATCTACCATGGGTGAGAATTTGGAATTAGGCTCTGGTTTTAGGGTGTGGGTAGTCGAAGGGTGAAGATGTAACTGAATTGGGGTTCTGGAAAAAATTGGCTCTTCAAGTTCAGTCTTTATGATGGATGGGCTCAATTTCATCATTGTCATTTAGAATGTCGTGACAATAATGCCTACGTTACAACACTAATTGCTAACACTTAATGTCTCATTTAAAGTTGCGACGCCCAAATTAGAAGGTTTAAAACCTCAATTTATTGCATTTTAGACAATTATGGTCACGACCTACTTAAGTTTGTCGCGACCCTGAAGCGATCATGACCAATAAATTGAAGTCGCACGACCTATTTCTCTATTTCTTTAGTTTTTCCTGGTCACGACCTAAATCTCAATGTCGTGACATTGTGCCTTATCTCAGTCTTTTAAAACTCACAGATTTTGTTACGACCCGAGATTAATGTTATAACCTTATTTTTGTCTTGTTGCGAACTTAAAGCCTGAGTCACAACACTAATTTCTAACAATAATTGTCGCGACCCCGAAATTGGTTGTGACCAATGAATTGGTGTTGCGACCTGAAATTTCTTATTCTCTTGTTTTCAATTCAAACTCGAGTCGTGACCTCAAAAGCATGTCGCGACCTGGAAAATTTTCTAGTCCTCAGGAACAGTTCAAATTCATACTAGACTGAATCAATAAACCTAGTTCAAACAAACAAGAACAATCAACCTTCAAAATTCAAATATGCAACAAATCAACTCATGAAGCACCAGTTTCAAAAATGAATTTGGAAATCCAATTCCCCTAACTTCATTCATGCATTCATATTAAAGACAAGTTTAGGGAATCAGAATTACTCCCCCTTGTTGTCTTGTGCATATTTGGCAGTACTCATCTGAACTCCATCTCACATTCATGCCCTTCTTGACACATGGCCCAGAAAGCAATAAAAAAAATATAAATAATATTTAACATTAAACCAAAGCTTAGCTAGAAACTTACAAAATATATAAATTATTCTTAATAAAACTTAGAAAGAAATTGTGATATGGGTTGCCTCCCAAAGGTTGTAATTCCCACTACTGTATAAGGTCCACTCCATTTTGATTTCAGTTTCCCTGGAAAAAGCTTTAGTCTTGAGTTAAATAATAGGACCTAATCTCCTACCTTAAATTCCCTCCTCAAAATCTTCTGATCATGCCATTTCTTTGTTTTATCCTTGTAAGTGCGGCATTATCCGCAAGCTTCATTCCAGCTCTTCGATTCCATTTAGTAGGTTGTCATC
Organism: Tetrastigma voinierianum; assembly: GCA_016808115.1. Taxonomy (NCBI): domain Eukaryota; kingdom Viridiplantae; phylum Streptophyta; class Magnoliopsida; order Vitales; family Vitaceae; genus Tetrastigma; species Tetrastigma voinierianum. Next base: position 246,548 of record JAEQBH010005593.1, on the reverse strand, counting down.
TCTTTTCCTTAGCAGCTTTGAATTCAAAATTCAACTTCTTGATGGCCCACATAGCTTTGTATTCCAATTCAAGGGGTAGGTGACAAGGTTTACCAAAGACAATTCTGTATGGGGACAATCAAATGGGAGTTTTATATGCGATCTGTAGGCCACGATACATCATGCAAAAGCTTTAAGACAATCTCTTATCTTTGGAACTCACAGTCTTTTTAAGAATTTTCTTTATCTCTTGTTGTTCAGCTTCATATTTGTTTGGGGATGATAAACAAAACTCATTATGTGTTTATTCCATACGTATTCGAGCCTCAGATAAGATTTGTTAGACTGACCCTACGATATAATTGTCAGGCATCCTCCGATATAATTTATTGGACAACCCTCTGATATGATCCATTCAAAGCCCATGTCATGCACTGACACCCATTTCACGCGATGCCCTTGTTCACAAGTAATGTCGATGCCACTGCATGATATTTCATGTTCCATGCACAATAAGAGCTACATGCAACAATTACAAATCATGGATAATTATATATCTCAAACATATATCTCAAACAAGCATGTATTAACATCATTCACAACACAATTTCATTTTCATTCAAATGAAGCAATGACACACACATAATGATCCTAGATATTGGATCCATAAAATAAAGTACTACTCCGTCCCTCACAACTATGAACCGTTATGATTCGAACCATCAATTTATTTCATTCTCGTATACACATTTGACCTCGATTCTTACCTAGTTCCCAAAACAACGACTTGATAGTACGGGACCAATGGTAAGCTCTTAAATCTTACCGGGTTCATTTTGGGCGCGCGGGTGCCAGCCTGCGGCAGATTTGCACGAAAAGCCATTAAATGGCCATAAGCGAAATAAGCGGAGTAGGAGAAGGCTTTTTTTTTTTTTTTTTTTTTTTTTTTCCTACCTCTTGGGTTGATGAAACACCTTGATTTTGGTACCCACAGTAGCTCTCCTTTGCATGGACCAACTTTAATTCTCGTAGTCGAGCTTCGACCATCATTTCTTGGGAATTCTCTCTTTCCTCTTTCCCTTTTCCTCTTTTCTCCCCTTTTTTCCTTCTCCCTTCCCTTTTTTTCTTTTTCCTCTTCTCCTTCTCTCTCACCGATCTGGTCAAAGTTGGAATTTTCCTCCCACCTTCCTACTCTCCTCCTCCTTGCCACATGTCCCTTTCTCCTTTCTCTTTTTTTTGATTTATTTATTTATTTTTTGTTCCTATCCTAAAGTGAACCTTCCTCCTCTCTCTCAGAGCCATGTGTCATCACATAGTCCATGTATCATGTGCCATGTGTCACATGCTTTAAGTGTCACCCGACACCTGTTGCCCTAAAAAACCCAAAATTCCAACTGTCTTAGAATTCGATGAAATTCTACTGGGTAACTAGATTTCGCGAGACAATTTCAACGGTAAAGTCTGTTTCGTCATCTGAGATCTACAAAATTTCAAGGTTTCCAACTGAAACAACTGTTTTACCATTTTTCAAAAAATTTGAATTTTTCCCAGGTTTTACAGACCCCAACTAAAATTATGTCGCTATAACCTATGTTTCTTGTAGTGTCAAAATGGGATCGATGATCCAAGGGGCAAAAGTTAAAGGATAGAGATTAATTTGAAGTACAACAAATTAAGATCTATAGGAAAATATATATCAATGAAACCATCATCAATAAATCCAAAATCATTTCAAATTATCAATTTTTATAATCTAAAGTGGAAGCATACTTGATTTAGCCATAATAGATGATAATATAAATCTTACGATTATTAGTCTCCCAAGTCAACACGTTCTTTCACAGGGAATCCTATTGTTTTCTCTTTGATTTTTTGATAGATGATGGGATGTAAAATCATAATTAAAGTAACATGTGATTTGAGACTATAACAACAAAATAAAAATGACATTTTAAGTGTTTGCTCCATATCAAATACAATAAAATCCAAATTATCCGAATCATAGTTGATCGCTTTTAATTGGATCAACTTGGAAAGCAACATTACAGTTGTGAAATACCCAAACAAACAAACAAAAAAAACATGATAATATATATATAAGGTAAGTCCCGTATCTAGTCTCTAAAATGTAAGCTCTTGTGGTGTGGAAGTATGATTCATGAGTTTGTCAAATGTGTGTAATGCTCGAGCAGTGGTTGGCGAGAAGTGGTGACCTGTTGCTTGTAGTCCCATGCAACCTTTGCTAAGAGTAAGACTCAAAAACCAAGAAGCACCCATCCAAATATTGGAAGTAAAATCAATAATAATAAGATAGGGGCAAGGAAACCAAAAAGGAGACTAATGACCCCACTAATCCCAATCCTAATCAATTTTGATCCATATCAGAAAAAATTTCACCAACGATAGCAGCTCCAACGTGGATGGTTATAACAACAATAAGAAATTGATATACTTGACCTTATATTTCTCAAACAATGGAGAAACACTTCGTTGTTTCCACGGAACATCACTTGCATGAGTACACCCGATGTTGTAATGTAAATATATAAGCCTCAGTATGATTGGGAAGTTAGGTCTATGACACAAAAAACAAAAAAAGAAAGAAAAAGATTCCTGATCACATTTAATGATAATAATAAGTGTTAAAGTAACAAATTCTTAATGGGAAATAGATAATTCTATTTAATAATTATATGAACAAGTTTTGTAATCATTTTGGGCTTCTAGTTGAAGCTAGAAACACTACAAGAAAAAGAGTATTTCTTAACATATAATTTTTTGACATATGAGCAATATATGTTATAGTTTATTATTTCAATTGACAATGATGACTTATGTGACTTTGGGAAAGCAAGCATGACATAAATAAAATTTACAAGATCAAGTTTGACTTATAATATGTCTACTATGTCAGACACATTTAAGTGAAGAAAATTTATTATTTACATTTAAACATGTTAGATGTAGTTTTTATGGATAAGTTCACATATAGAATATTAGTCGAGGGTTAGTTGGTGATGAAAAATTCATTCTCCCCAATGAATTACTATATATCTTATGGGCAGAAATTCAATTTATGGAATAAGGGCAAAATCGTAATTTCAATTACAAAATTGTAATTTCGGTTAAAAAGCCGAAATTAATTCTCTAGATATCGGATGATGAAACGGATTGCACCATTGGAATCGTCTCGCATGAAATCTGGATTAGCATAAAATTTAATTTCCGAGGCGGTCGGGTCGACACATTTTCGAGAGGCATCGCGTTTTCGAGGTCTGAAATAAATCGATTTTCGATGCGACGAAAGTCACATGCATGTACTCATGTCACAAGTGGTATGAGTAGAGAATAATGAAAATGAATTCTTAGGGATAGTCTTAGAATATCAAATCTGGGAAATGAGGGACATAACGGTCATTTTAGGAAAGTTAAGTCACTAAAGGACAAAAGATGTATAGTGCTTCTTCTCCCTCTTTAAACCAAAAGCCAAAGAAAACGTGAAAACCATTTTTTGATCCAGTGGGTGCCGTTTTGAGAGAGTTTTAGAGAGAGAGGGAACTTCTCTCGTTTGCTGAATCCAGTCGGCGGCTTTCGGTCTGAGGGGAGGAAATGCTCTGCGCGGAGCGAGCTGCGAAGCGTGGACTCCCGGGATCGAGTTTCTTCAAACTCCTTGAGGTAGGATTTTCTCCCTACTTGGATTTTATTCCCATTTTTAGTACTTTTCGAATGTTTGAGTCGATTGGGGCCATTAGGGGTCGTTTGATCGGTCTCAAACCTTGGGATTGAATTAATGTAAAAATTTGGAAACCAAATGGAGCAACCCGTAAGGCACTCCATATTTAAAAATAGTCATAAAATGGTTGCTTTGGGTGTTAATCATGTTGATTAGTTTGAGTAGGAAGTGGCTAGTGAAATGCGGAGTTCATAATATGAGCAGATGTTTTATTTAGTGTTGGAGCAGTAAGCCTAGGGTTTCTTGTTCCTAAGAATAAATGACTTAAAATGTATTTTTGGGAAAATATGTGCTTGATTAAGTAATTCGAATCGAATTGCTTGTGTTGTATATTAGCCCAAGTGAGCTAATTTTGATGCTTGAAATTGATTAATTACATGACATGATAGTGTGATAGGATATTATGCGAATATATTCATGTTTATATATTTGCATGTGATTAGACTGTAATGGAACTGGCATACATGCATTCCATATGCACTGGGACACCCTAGGATTATAGGAGTGAGTGCATGAATCAAGTCTAGAGAGAAAATGGTTCGGAGAGTAGTCTAAAATGTTAATCATCGGTGGTAAACTAAATAATATATCAACCGTCGGAGGCTGGCGGTTGATATATATTCGCCGGTAATCCACAAAATAAATATATATCAACCCGTTGGAGGCTGACGATTGATATATATTCATCGGAGGTAGTCCCACAGAGCAATTGAAAATATATATCAATGTCGGAGGCGACCCGGTGATATATATTCCTTCGGAGGGGTTGCCACTAATAAAATGACGATTCTCGCATACGAGGGGCTTAGGCGAGTGTGAGAGAGTCAGTGAGGACTCAGGATCTGAGTTGGTCATGTAGACATTCAAGTAGGATCATGCATTTTGCTTGAATGTTTGTTTTAAGTGGAACATTGCGCTTTGCGCTTAGGTGGTGAGTAGCCCATTTAGGGGCGATTCTCCTGCGAGCTTTAGCTGCCCCAGTCGTGGGACCCCCTTATTTTGGTCTTGGGAGCGTGCGAGGGGACGGCTCATCCTAGGAGTCGAGTTTTGAAGAAAGCCGGGTATGGCTTTGATGGTTTTCTACATGTATTAGAATTTTCCCTAATTTTAATATATGTTGTATAAGAGTAAAACATTTGAACTCTTGTAACTATTGGGTATATAGTTGAATTCATAGTTAGTATGTATTATGAGTATCATTGTGGGCCCAAGTGGCCGTATTACTCATGTGATTTGATCTATTGGATATATTGAATATATTGAATTTGCTTGGGACGGGTTTCATGCAAGTCACTAATTGGGTAGAGCTCCCAGTACAAGGAGACTGCCCAGATTTTCTAAAGTGGCGTCGGGTAACCCGACCTCCACTTGTATTCCGCGGGTTGACGGGTAGTCAACAGACCCCCGGGTTTTGGGGCGTCACATATACTCCTATTTCCCTAATCCTCTCGAAATAGGATAGCTTGTTTGCTCTGCAAACATTTCACTGTTAAAAACTTCAAAACCAAGAGAACAATCACAACAAAGAGGAATAGTTTCACGACTTTGTCTCCCTCTCTCCATGTCTTTTTATCTCTGATTTTCTCTCTAATTTATGTTATATGTTTGCATCTACAACAATTCATGTGGGGTTGTTAGATGGAACATACGATTCTTGCACATTACTATTAAAAAAATCATTGTTCATCGTTTGCCTTTCATTTTATTACTCGAGATTAGCAATTAGGTTGGGTATTCAACTCATGCAAAAAAAATTTTTTGGTGGAGGGAGATTAACACTACATGTTAGGCTTTTCAAGATAAAAATATAAATATCTACACAACACAAATGAAGAAATAGAAGGACATGCCTTCACGGTGGTTTCATTTGCTTCTTACTGTGTTAGTGACATGACCCGACCCGAATACCCTCCCAGGATTTCCCGGGTGGTCCCGCCTAGTGAAGTCCCACTATACAATCCTTAGGGAAGATACAGTGGAAATCCACTTTAAGGAGGGAAGTAAACACATGCATTAATTTAATATTCCAATTATATATAAAAGACCCACTACTTATATAGATAAGGACCCATAAAAGTTCGATACGAATATTAGAGCATTCTAAGAGTATTTGCGAATTTAGGGGTACAATTAGAGATAAAAAAAATCAAATAAAACAAACGGATAGATGCGATAGAGTATTGCAGCTATGGCAGGAAGAGCGGTGTTGGATCTGGAGCGAAACAAGCTCTACGAGCTGCCTGGACCTAGGGAAAAGAATTAAAACAATAAAACGTGAGATAATAAATCTCTGTGAGTGGCATAATTTATAAGGAAAATAATATTTTTATTTTTGAAGATTCCTTCTCTCAATACTTCACGTCCACTCTTTTGTAAAGTTCCCAGTTTAAAAGTCATTCCACAAACCCAAACTTATTCCCAGTCAACAATATGAAAATCATGCTCAACAATTTAGCCGACACAATGTTAAGAAAACTATAATTTGAACTGTACACAACATAAAGCCAATCATAAAACCTGTATAGCCACCATATAATAAAGTAACCATGCAATGTACCATAACCATAAGCATTAAAATAGTTATACCATATTTGGAAATCAACAACGTACCATACCATGTACCCATCATAAACCGTCGGTAACCTCGACCTCATGATACCGTGGCAACAAATAAACCTGGTGTTACACCAGATCATCACGTGGCAACTAATAAACCTCCAGGTAGACCCGGTCATCACGTGGCAACTAATAAACCTCCAGGTAGACCCGGCCATCACGTGACAACTAACAAACCTCCGGGTAGACCTGGCCATCACGTGGCACCTAATAAACCTCCGGGTAAACCCTGCCATCACGTGGCACCTAATAAACCTGAGAATTAAACGGCCATCCACGGGCACCTAATAAACCTCCGGGTAAACCTGGCCATCACGTGGCACCTAATAAACCTCCGGGTGAACCTAATCATCACGTGGCGACTAATAAAATCGTTCCCTTACTCACATGGACTTTCGCAACAATACCGTATCAAAGTCATTTCACGAAATCTCAAGATCCATTTTTTTTTAAATCAATAAATTTTCAAAGTGGTTTACAACCTCAATCCACGTACCCAAAATATTGAAGCCACCACCAGACTCATCACGAACTTAGTACGACTTCCAAACAGTTAAAATGTTGACAAAATTCACATGAAATGATAACTTGTTTTATGTGAGACCGATAATCACATTTGTATGCAACCAACCATTTGATCAAAACAGTATATATGTAAAAAATTTAATCACAATAGTTATATCTACATAATACCCCAAATCATTTAAAAACATGTAAACCACTCACGGTATAGGCGCTCGATCCTGCCTGCGAGGATCGTCTCCCGGCCCGGCGTGAGTGCCTGTAATATAAATAAAACACCACTTAGGCTCCAAAAACTGAACCAACAACGTTGGGATGCCCCGAATTCCTTAGAACAACTTTTAGAACTATGAAACCATCAAAATTGGACTCCGACATGTCCAATTACATAGTGTGCCCTATAGGCCCGGTACCTATAATTGGGGTTTTTCAACCGGGAGCTAATTTCTCGAAATTGAACCGTCCAATAATTCATAAAAACATCCAATTTCACTAATCCAACTTCAATTTTTCTAAACTTGACCAATTGGTGCTCTATTTGGTCAAACTTCGTGAGTACGAAACAACCTAAAAATGGAAAATTAACCCAACGACATCAAAATTTACAAACCACATATCAATGGAAGCCCAGATACGAGAACACGCTCCCGGTACCCTCACCTTGGTCAATGTTCTTTGTGGTGGCGAAAAACTTCGATTATGATCGACCAACTTTGTTTTTGTCGTATCTTTCCAAAGCGGTGAGGAATGCAAGGACCACGGAAATGAGAATACGGAAGGTCAGAGGAAATGGTGGAAAGGAGGTATGGAGTCGGCTGAGATGGCGGAAAACACAAAAATCCATCAAATCAAGTTTTGCAACCGCGCTTCCGTATCGTCGGCCGTCGGGCGTCAGGCGGTAGGCGAGAGAATTTACCACCGGTAGTCTGCGGCGTCCTCCTCCTCCACGGTAGCGCATGTACGTTAGTGGTGGCCGGAATCGGCTCCGCAGTGAAACCGTCGGCTAAATGGGTCAAAACGACCCAGTTCGGGCTTTTCGGGTTTTTGGGATTTTCTCTCGAGATTTGGGGTTGGATCCTCACTTGGCACCCAAAACTAGGCTTATATAGAATTTGGTTTATTTTGGAGTAAAAATCGGGCTGACGAAAGCGATAAAATCTTTGTTGTTTTGAACTTGCCGGGACCATAACTTCTTATCCGTAAATCGGATTTTGACGTTCAACATGTATGTGAACTCGTATCGACGAGGCCTACGAAATGGTGTCTTAGTGCACCCAAAATTATTCATCCTTGAAAAATTCAACTTGGCCCCACTGATTAGTACCCAAAAAGTGCTATTTTGAACCCTATATTAGATAGGTTTTGAGTGCTTTTTGCGCACTAATCATGTCATTTATGCCAATTGAAGTGTTCAAGTCTTCTTAGCTCTCCGGTAATGTCGTTTTAGAGGTTATTTGTGGTTGTTTTTTTGCGAGTTTTTTGGCGTACTTTGGGAGTTCGATATCGAGACATATGATGAATCATGAAAGGTGAACCCAATTGTCAACCATCAATCATGCAAAATCAAGAGAGAATGAGCCAAAGTGAAGAAAAATCGTGCGATGGGGACGGGGAGGCAAGCGGTGAAGAATCCCGGCAATTCAGGGGAATTTCGCTAAGATTGCGAATTATTTGGGATTGCGAAAATTTCACAACCTTAGCGAAAATTTCGCAATCTTAGCGAAGAATTATGAATTTCGCTAGACTCGGAGGATTTTTCGCTATAAGCACTATTCCTAATAGTGAAATTTTGCATTTCGCTACTCACAAGAATTTCGCTAAGCTAAGCGAAATTTCGCTATGTAGTACCAAAGCCTAGCGAAATTTCTGTTTTATTCTCTTGAAATTTTCGCTACCTAGCGAAGCGAAGTATCTGTAGCGAAATTCTTTGCCTTGTCATACTTTTGTAATTAATGCAAGCTAGGCTTCAATTTTGGTGTATTACTCTCTTGTCCTTAAATTAGCCAAATTGTTAGGCTTTATGGTATTTTCATACATTGGGTGGCCCTATATAAAGCCCCTCCCATTTTTGTAACCACAAGCAAGAAATTGGAGAAGCAATCTTTTGGTTATTTTTACTTTTATGTAAATATCTCGCAGCTTTATTAGGGTTTTGGTTTTCTCTCTTCTCTCTCCTCTTTCCCTTATTTTCTTGGTACGCCAAACACCCCTCTTGGGGTTGACAACTCAAAGAGATGCTTAGCCTAAGCCTCCTTCTTGAAGAAGAGGAAGGTAGCTAACTGGTTGTGGGGCATATGCGGGTTGTCCTCTTGTATTAAAAGCTAAATTTACTGTGTTTATGGCCCCATCTTTTGCAAAATATGGTTGAATAACATTGGTGTTATTGATTTGGCCAATACTTACCATGCTTTGAGATACGAGTGCATTCTTATTGCTAGATGTCTTGTGGTTTGGAAGTAGTCTTCTTTACGAGCCCACTTTGAAATGATGTTGAATGTTAGAGTTTTAAACTGAAAAGGGCCATAGATGCATGTTACCTGTGTTAACTCAAATAGGAGTTGTTTTTAGGGTGAGATTTGCTAGTTAAACATAGATCCGGTTATGGCTTGGACTATAGGTTACTTGTCATAACGCGAGGATAAAACCCGAGGACACTTGTTTGCTCTTACTAAGTTGCAAGTTGACTAATCTTCAAAGTTAACTTTTCTTACATCACTTTCAGTCTTTACAGTTTTTAAATTTTCAAACTCATCACACTGTTTTTTTTGAAACAAAAATCCAAAAAGTCCAAACAAAAAGCCTTACCTTTTTACACTTATGCAAATCATTCCTAGGATGAAAACCCATCCCCGTGTTCGGCCACTGAACCACTATCTTTGCGGTAGCTTGACTACGTGGAGAACACAGGTATATAAATTTTGTTGATTCGACAGCCTGCGTAGCGCAGATCAAATGGCGCGGATTGCCGGGGATGGTGCGAACTACGAATGATAAGTTGAGAGTGTACTTGTGATCCAGCATCACGAGTGAAGGTAACCTTGCAACTCTTTTTTTGTAACCGATTCTTTGTAGCGCAAGTGTTCATCGCTGCGATGCTTTGCTTGTTTTGTTTTACGGTATGTTTTTGTTTTAGCCCAACCTAACCTTTTTACTTGAAGTCGGTTTGTGCTCTTTGTTGTGTACCCGGTTTGTGTAACAGGTTGTATGAAGTCTTTGGAACGGAGAACTTCTTCGCGGGGAAAATGCATAGAATCAATACACAACCTGACCCAATCAGTGAAGTCAGTGTACACACTGATACCATGGATCCACTACCTGAAGAACAACAGAGTCAACCAGGAACCCCAATGAATCCAACAGCCTATAGAACCATGAGGGACCATATTCACCCTCCTAGAGTTAGTGCCCCCTCCTGCATAGTACCTCCTGCTGAAGAAGTAGCAGTGAGGCCTTATTTGGTACCCCTATTCCCCACATATCATGGCATGGAAAATGAAAATCCATGCGCTCCTTAGTAGGGATTTTGAGGGGTATACACTAAACAGGAAGGATTGATTGACATGGATTTGCTTAAAAATTTGAAAGCATTTCCAACGACCACACACAAGGACAAGGCCAAGATATGAAACCCAACTCACTAAGGCCTAGAACCATGTGAGGAAATTGAAATTTGAGCTGCTGGCGAATTTTTGAAGAAATTCTTCGGTGCTCGCCAAGACCAACAATTTGAAAAGACAAATTTATACCTTTGCGGCTCAGGGATGGTGAGAGGTTTTACCGGTGTTGGGGAGAGATTTATGGAGACCATCGGTGCATGCCCACATCATGGGTTTGATACATGGATCTTTGTAAACCATTTCTATGGTGGTATGTCTCTCGCCAGAGGCAGCCTTTTGGGAAACCATGTGGAGGAGACTTTCCGAGTAAGCATCCGACGGCCATGGATTTTAAATTACGTGGTCGAAACTCTAAGGGTCGGATGAGCCGAACCCTAGTGGAAATAGAAACAATGAGGCCTTCAAAACAACCCCAGAGGAGAGGGATTTAATCGCCAGAGGATATAGAAATGAAAGCTGGATTTCAACCTTAGCTAGGAAGGTGGGGAGGAGCTTCTTGAAGGAAAAAGGCTCCATGGCGCATGCAAAAGGATCAAAATCTCGCATGCCAACCGCACTAATTTCCAATCCTCCCGTACATCCAAGACACGCTTCCATGGCCCCTACAGTTGAAGGATTTGATGTCGCATCGTGTAACACCGTGAGGGACCACACAAGCCACCACAACCCAATGCCCATATGGAAATACCTACACTTCCAATTGGAGGAATCACCCTCAACCTTCCTAGAAACCCACTCGCTTATACCCCCAGTGCCAAACTACGCTTGAGTTCCCCATCGAACTACAACTTCATCACCATCTTCATCTCCTATGGAACAAGCTATTTTAAATTTGAGTAAGGTGGTGGGTAATTTTGTGGAAGAACAAAAAGAGATCAATGCACAATTGGCACAAAGGATTTGAGGCACTTTAGAAAAGTACAATCGAACAAGAGCAGAATAGATGGGCTGTGAGCAACCTGAACCAAAACTGATAACCTGCATTCAATCACCAAGATCAAACAGTGGTTACCGGAGGTATTAAGAGAGGAAGGTTCCTTCCCCAACAAAGCACAAACCCAAAGGGAATCCATGAGGTAGGATCATCCAACAATTCAGAACACAGGTAAGGCAAGAATCACCCCGAGGAGTGGGAAAGAGGTCGATCAACCCATGCCAAAGCCCTGAAGAATCCGGTGCAGTATAAAGACCTGGCAATCCATATTATTCCCTAAAAGAGGACTCAATGAAAATAATCGCAGATACCACCTCCATTTCCACAAGCACTTAGAGGTAAGAAGGCATCTCAAAGCAAGGTGCATTTTGAGGTCCTAAGACAGTGGACAATACACTCTGGCTGGATATAATCAACAAGTGCCCGCCTAAAATTCTTTATGATCTTGCACAACTGGTTAAAGTGGATTATGTGCATTAAGAAGAAGGCATTTACCAATGCCGCCATAATCCAAAGTGAAATGTACCTGTCAACACAAGGATCCGGTGATCTCCCACAATTTCGCTATCAGCGGAAGTGCATAGACAAATCATTGCTTTATCAGAGCCAGCTGTGAACCCAATGCCGATTCTGTGGTGGCTACAGCCTAGGCTTTAGCTGAACTTAAAACTCTACCAACATCACACTAACATTATCGATAGATCGGGCCAAACCCTAAGGATAAATAAGATGTCTTAGTGAAGATAGACAAATCTCACCCAAAGACTAGGCGCTGACATCAGCCACTAAATTAACCCAATCATGTTCCAATCATCTTAGAAGACCATCGCTTGACACCAATGCAATAATAACGTTCGAATGGAGTCATGCAACTTACCTTTGTAACATGACCTGAGTAAGTTTATAGTATTTCTATTTGAACAACAAGCAAAAGTTGCGAATAAGGAAATCAAAGAATCATAAAGTTGTTTCAAATGGTCGTAAGATGCAGAAGCATGAAGGTCCAGAACTGGAGAATCTCACCAAGGAGATGAAGAATACTGGCTCCTACATCAATCTGTACTCATAAGCCAATTTCTCAATTCAAAAGCCATCGTTGAGACCACTCTTCTAACAATCGATAAACAACAATGGAGTCAACCTGTGCTACCGCCTGCTGAGGAGATCATCCTTCTGACCTCCTTGAGTAATTTTTTGAGAATGAGCTGGTTCGTGTTTTCTAAAACCGAATTGCGTCATAATTTTATTGCTTAATCTACCAATTTTAACATTTTTAGTTATTTTTAGAAAATTTTTAATTTATCGCTTTCCACGCTTTAGTTTTTTTTTATACTATAGTACTTAGTATTAATTTTTACTTACAAATGGAGTATATATATAGTAAATTTTATTATAATAATTTTTATTTCATATATTATTATAATTAATATAGCTATTTTTGAATTTAGAAGTGTAAAGAGGGCCAAATTCGCTAAAATAGCTAAAAATGGTGCTCTGAGACTCCTCTGGCCGCTGGCCAACAAGCCTATTTAAACCTCGGGGGGGTTTGTCCATTTTGCTACTCACATTCTCCTCTCCCAGCGCGAAGCTCCCTGAGTCTCCAAAATTTCCTCGCTGGCACTGGGGCCGTCTACCACTGAGAGCTGCACCCTGCTCGACCGGTGCCGCCGCGGGCCGCCGCCCCGCCATAGCCCCCGCCCATCTTGCCCCTGGGTCGCACCCGCTCGCCCGACCGAGCCCGACCGATCCCCCCGACCCACCGAAAGACTCTAGCCAGCATCAGCCACACAAGACGAGCCCCGACCATTCATACCGAGTCACGCCTACCGGTTTGCCACCTCCAATCGAAAGCCTTCAGCGAGCCTCCCACCGCTACCTGTGGACCCTAAACTCCTGGTTCATTTATTCTCGTCAAGATTTGGTCCTCTATTGAGCCTTATTCGCTATTTCAGAGCTGTTTCCTCATGGTAAAACAAGTGGAGCCCCCTGTCTTATCTCGCTTGTTTCAGAGTGGATTCAATAATCGAATATTGAGCCTAAGTTCAGATACAGAGCCCCAAATTGCATTTCTCTCAAGGAGTCGAGCCCTCTTCCAAAGATTTTATTCGTGATTTTAGACATGGTTCGTAGACTGGTGGTCCCGCCTTTACCGCGGGTTAGAATTCAAGATAATTCGAAAGGAGGCCCAAATTTCAGTTTTACATCTCATTCCGCCTAGCATCATCACCGGCCCTCAGCGCGCACTGAGCCTCGTGGATTGTGAGATAGCCAGACATGGACGGGACCCCGCCCCATCATCATCACCCGTACCTCAGAGGGAGTTAGAGGGCCCTGCCCAAATGCCCTCCCAAGCATCGCCCGGAAGTGAGCTATCTTTCTCTTGCCAATGTATCACTACCAGACGCCTGGTCATAGAGGCGAGCACTATCACCTCAATGGTCACCGCTTCGAGGATTCGCGACCTATATTCACTGGACCCTGGAGCACGGGGAACGAGACTCCGAGCCAGATTTCATCAGAGTGGTTCTAATGACGTGGCCCGTACTGGAGGGTCATCGATCCCGGTGTTTAAGGAGTCCATGAGGTTGATCGAGGATTATTCAATACTGCCCTTCATGACCCCGAGGCAGAATTATTACCCACGAGTGGTCGCAAACATGACATCTCGAGGAGCAGATGGTCCGCGTGAGCTTCAGGTCTTTATTGATGATCGCCGCGGAGTACCCCGCAGCGCTAATATTTCAAGAATTTGGGCCCGCGTATACCGCCGCCAATGCCGTAGGGTTATGTAGATTGGGCCCACCCACCCCATCGAGAGATGGTCTCGGCGATCGGCCGTGACACTCATACCGACCAAAGTGATTTTATAGGAGGCCCCGCCACATGTCAGATCAACATTTATTCAATTTAGGTCCTGCTTCCCACTACAAAGATTAATGTAGCGGAGGGGGGAGCCATTCGAGGCTCTTACCGGATCTCTGGGAGGGGGATATTGGTTCACCCTCCTGAAATGTCACAAACACCCTGATGTATTTCGAGGAGAAGGTCCATCCCAGACCAGTACGAGCAGAGAGTCTACCACTCACTCGATGCCGAGACTACTCCTCGCTGTGTTCTCGAGTATATATGGGATTCCTGTGGAGCCTAGGATTGAGAGGAGGATCCTCGATGCCCTTAGTCCTGCTGGAGCCGTGATGACCCATGTTCAGATCTTCCATCTACTTACGTAGGACTGTGGAGGAGGTACCGGTCAGTATCGAGGACTCCACAGAGATGATGTGCCCGCCCTCGAGCCCGAGTAGACAGCAGTCCAAATTTCGATGTCACCTCCATCACTCCCTCTACACCACATCCACATCAGAACCGCTGGCACCGGGTCCATCCTATTCGCACACCATTCACCCGAGTATGTTCACGTCACCCCAGAGAGATCGCAGGTGTGACGGATGCCATCCTAGCTTCACTAGCAAATACACAAAGTGTTTCGTGATCGTATGGCCGGCCCAAAGCAGTCACTCTATAAGCCTGGGGCAGATCATGACGCACCTGGGCCTCCCCTCGTGCCCGATCGTATATGGAGCCTCCACCACGCACGTAGCTATTCGGGATGCTCTCACATACAAAGAAGAATACAGATCTTCAGACCCACCACCTCACCACAAAGAAGGAGGTGGTTAGGTTTCTCTTTTATGATTTTGTATAGTTACCAGCTTAACCCATTTTGCCAATTTTGTTTAGGGATTTATGTGTATTAGCCATAGTAAAGTAAAGGATATTTTTGTATGTTTAGCTTTATATGCATGTACTAGCCATTTGGCTATATCAAAAGCTATCTGTAGTCTATATATATATACAGATTTTTTGTATACACTATGTTTTGTGCTTATCACATGTGTAAACGCTTTTGTCTCTTTAATCGGGACAATTGAATTGCTTCAAATTGCATAATCGAATGGCTTTTCTCACAGAATAATAGAATCCTGTCATTTACTCTTTATGTTAGAACAAATTCCATGTTTGAAATAATTTTTGGTCAGGAAGTTCCAAAGATGATCAACTTGAAAATTTCTCCTTATGCTAATTCACACACTCCGCACAATTCATTGTTTCAATAGCTTTGAATTTGTTCATTCTTTCGCCAGATAGCCAATACTTAGGTATAAAACAGGGGTTTGTGTTACCTATACTTGAAGACCAATGTTTGTCTTCCAAAAAGGAAAAGAAAAGAAAAAGAAAAGAAGAAAAAGAAAATAAAGTCGCGGAAGTTTTGCCTGAAACCCGAGCACTGGCCCGAGTGTGGGTGTACGGCGAAGCTCAAACCCGATGCCCTGCTTCCACTGGTCGGGAGTCATCAATTTAGTGTCTGCTACGGGTGGATAGGTAGAGTTTAACGATTTGTAGGTGCCGATTTTTCGGCGTCATCTTGAGTCCGGGGCGGTGAAGCTCTCTAGAGTTACAGCGGTCGCGATCCTCGCTTGACGCCCTAAACCTTTAATCGTCGAGCCACGGACCCCCATTACACGGACTCGTGAAGTCGACTCTAAGCATTGCAATCTCTACATTGTAGAGTTGGAATAAAGAAAGAAGAGAGTAACTAGCCTCTAATCTAGTTTGTTGTTCAACAACTTAAGGCAAATGTCAAGTACAGTTGTGAGGGACAATTTTGCACTTTATTGGCATAATCCTCAAGTTATATAATGAACCACAGACTTAGGTGGAAATTCAAGTTGAGAATCATAAACCAATGTTGACTCGAAATTATTCTTGTATGGTTTTTAATTTTCATACCGCTTTTAAACTTGGTATCAATTTTTCACTTTAAAGGTAATGTTTATTTGTTTATACACCTTTGAATCATAAACTTTTGAGAATCACGTATTACATCTCCTTTTTGTTTTTGTATCATATGACCAGTAACGTTTCGTCAGTGGGATTAGTACCCAAAGTGCTATTTCTTTGAACCCTATATGATAGGTTTTGAGGCGGCACTAATCATGTCATTTATGCCACCATGTTCGGAGCTCTTCTTAGTATCACTAATGCTTAGCTTAGAGGTTATTTCAGGTTGTTTTGCGTGCTGCGCACTTTGGGAGTTCGATATCGAGACATATGATGAACTCATAAGATTGAACCTAAATTGTCAACCATCAATCATACCAAAAATCAAAGAGAAATAATGAAGGCAAAGTGAAGAAAATCAATGCAAAGAGAGGACAGGAGGCAAAGCAAATGAAGAATCCAGAAACTCTTCATGGCCCTCAAGATCACAAAAACTCATCTGATTTACAATTCATGAAATTTCTAGCGAAATTTCAAGTAACTTAGCTTAAATTATGACTCATTAGACTCAAAGGATTTTCACTAAGCACTATTCCTAGGGAAATTTTGCATTTTCGCTTACCACAAGAATTCCTCGCTGTTAGAGCTTAAATTCTCGTTAGTTAAATAAATTCAGCAAGCCCAGCGAAATTTCCCGCTGCTACTTTGAAATTTTCAAAGTACCTAATCTAAACTGATATACCTTAATAAATTCACCGCCTTTGTCATACTTTGTAATTAATGCAAACTCGACTCAATTTTGGTGTGCATTACTTCCTCTTGTCCCTTAAATTAGCCAAATTGTTAGGTTTTATGAGAGTTTATTACATTGGGTGGCCTAAATAAGCTCCCCTCTCCCATTTTGTAAATTCTAAGCAAGAAATTTGAGAAGCAATCTTGGATATTTTTACTTTTATGTAAATATCTCGCAATTTTAGTTAGGTTTGGTTTTTCTCTTTCTCTCCTCTTCCTTATTTTCTTGTCGCCAAACACCCCCTCTTGAGTGAACATAACTCAAGAGATGCTTAAGCAAGCCTCTTTTTTTGGAAGAGGAAGGTAGCTAGCTTGGTCATGGGGCATACAGTGTTGTCCTCTTGTAATAGTGCCAGTACTCGTTTATGGCCCCATCTTTCAAAATATGGTTGAAATAACATTGAATGCTATTGATTTGGCCAATACTTACTATGCTGCTTTTAGGATATTAAAAGTGTATACTTATTGCTAGATGTACCGCGGTTTTTTAGATTTGCCTTTACGAGCCACCGTAAACATGTCAATGTTGTGGTTTTAAACTAAAAGGGGCCACATAGATGCATGTTACCCGTGTTAACTCAAATAGGATATTTTTAGGTGAGGTTTACATAGTTAAACATAGATCCTAAGTATATTTGGGACTATAGGTTACTTGTCATAACGTTTAGGATAAACTCCGAGGACACTCGCTTGGGTTCTAAGTTACCAAGTTAGTGACCTAAATCTTCAAAGTTAACCCTTTCTTACTACTACTTTTGCGCTTTTAAATTTTCAAACTCATCACACCTGCTTTTTTGAAACAAAAACTAAAAGTCCAAACAAAAAGCCTTACTTCCTTTGCACTTATGCAAATCACGTGGATGAAACCCATCCCCTGCACCTAATTCTAGAGATCATTACATTTATAACGGCAAAGAGTTTGACTACTTTAGAGGAACTCAGGTATAAATTTTGCATGATCTAAACACCATCAGGGCAAAGTGAATCCCTCACCCACAAGGCTGGTTATAATAATAATCAACTGGTCAACTTATCAAACTTAATAAACTTAATATCAAAATTGTTAAACCTAGATTATTTGAGGCCTGGCTCAGATCCCACTTCTGAAAAAGGATATGGGCACCCCACCAAAATCACATACGCTATAAAAGAGACGAGGGCATCGGTCTGAGGACTGTCCCTCTCGCCCCGCCTAAGTCGCCCCGATCAGGTGGCTCTCCTCCAAGCGACTACTCAAGTAAGATATCACCTCACATGGTCTCTTCCCACCCGTGAACAGACCGGTCGTTCTCATGAGATGTCATATCCCCTGTAAATTTCCCAATCTCCGCCCCAAGCAGCGCAGGGGTCCGGTATACCATGAAATGAGATGAAAAGATTATGACCATAAGCCTCCGCAAGTCTAATCTATAGGAGCCATCAGACCCATCCCACGCACATCAATCCTTCTGGGTGTCCGATGCAGTGAGGACTTAGCCTCCTCAGCCCAAAAGCCGCACTCCACGCCTTCCAAGGAGAAGCGTCTGGAAGAATACTCCAACCCTCACCAAACCATGACCATCTCTCACACGCCATAACCCGCGATGCAGAATCTTGGCCCATATCTTTGTTTCAAGCCTAACCCGGCACTGATAGCCATTAACCTTATCCATATCGCTTGTATAATCTCTCAGACCTAGTAATTTCTCTGTGTCTCCATCCCAATGATAATGCCGAGTAAGATACAGAGCCCCAGCGGGAATACACTTGTATATAAAGTGATATCCAATGCTCGTAAGCTAAGAATATATGTGGCAGAACCCGCCATGGCAGAGATTCATCTCAATGTCCTCTTTGAATCGCGCATTTGCAGGCGACCTCAATATCCCCGGTAAGCCTGGATAGTCCTCTCTATCCCACTCGGCCCAGGGCAGAGAAAGGCTATGCTCAAATCTAACTCTGACACCTGGGTCTTTCATCAATCATTCCAAAATCAAGTAAACGTGATTCATGATTTATAGATTATCGAAGAGATCAAAATCCCATGCAACCTGGAATATGAGACTGTATGTAAGAGCTCCGCTAGCTTATGAGGGAGGCAACCCTCTCGCCACTAATAGGTAGGAATGACGCACTGGGAAACATCAATTTACTACCCAAATGTCACACGCCATGCCTCCTGGTTCGGGAGGGAGTTTGAACACAAGTCCATCGTATGCCCTACGGCTTCACCTCGCTGGATGGCAGGTGCGTGGTCCGTAAGGTCTCTGGCCTCCCGCTCACTACCACACAGCCACCGACATACCTCACAACTCTTTCATCCCCCTCACCACTCAATAATAGACTCAGTACCACAGATCTTACCACCCAAAGCAGCAGCAATAAGTACATCAATGGGCCTCCAATACTACTTAACCCCTTCCAACGCTGAAGACATAATCAGAACCAATCACTGGCACCCCACTGCTCTAATAGAAAACCGACTATTCCCTCTTCACTTTCTTTCTTCATGCCTATTCAATAGTGATCCTTCAGTCAGCTCTCAGACTCATGATCCATATCAATGGAATTGAAACCAAAAAGCTCCTCCAAGATATCCAACTCCAACACCTGAACTCTCAACCTAATCATCAATGAAGTTGTATTGTCCGTGACATAAGGTTTAAAGTCCCGATCACCGGGCATCCACTACCGCATCATTCATCTAAATGGTAGTCAATGTGCGCAATCATAATCCCGAAGTAATCATCCACTCCTTTTCATTTTAAACTATTTTCTCAGGCTTCTGTAAAGGGTTGGAGCCCTCCCACCTCCCACCTAAAATGGCAACACAGCGCCCCAGGCTCTGCAAACATCCGTGAGTCAAAAGTGAATGGCCCTCCTCCTCCTCCTCCTCCTCCGTTCTCAATGCAATTATCGCAGCAAGTCTCCAAAGTCATAGATAATTCAGCCTGTGCTTCTTCAAATCATTCAAGAAGTAAGCAACACGCCACACACATTAATACAACAACTTCATATGTTATGATCAACAATGCGCAATCAATCTCGGTAAGGAGTAATTACCAGAAACCTCGAACCCTCAAGGTCTCCCTCCGCGGCGTCACAAACAGGGCCGACGCCACCCTTCTCTGCTGAAGCTCCCACACCACACTTACCAAGTTACCCAATTACATCTCCCCCCTCTTTACTGCAAACAAAGCGTTGAAGTGGTCCCGCTATTTCAGAACCTCTCGCTAACCCGCAGTCAAGCTCCCGCTTAACCAGTGGAAAATCTCGCACTTCACATCAGAGTTGGTTTCGCCCTAATTTGCTATCAAGTTTACTTTCCGAGGGATCCGCACAATGCACATTTGGAACTGCACGGTCCGAATCCCACCGCCAACTGAAAACTACTAGCGTTGAACTCGCATGGCAACCACGTTTCGCCTTATGTCCTGAACACAAACCAAAATTGGTCTCATGTCTGCAAACCCGCTTCCCTCGAGTACACCGTAAGATATCGCGATGAGGACGCAATGGACAAAACTCCGATCCATATGGACGGTAAACCTATTCACGCCCAAGTCCGCGAAAGTCATTGGGTATTAGCAAACCCAAAGACATCACTAGAAACTAATGTCAAGATCTCATCCCTGACGCTGCCGGAATGTCCTGGATTCCCCAACCTTTAGAATCAAACATGAAACCCCCACCCTAAGGCTTAACTGAGAACACTTTTGCAACTGAGCCGATCAAATAAATCACTTAATCCTGGGTGCGATACTGTTTTAATGGTAATCTGGTTCCAACCCACTTAGGTCTATATATGGCAACCCAGCACCCATCCCCTTCTTCTTCTTTCACAATAACACCTCCGGGCTTCCCCAAGGTGAAATACAGCCCACTTAATCCCCTATACACTCAAATTTGGGGAACTAAGTTTCAACTTTTCTCTAACTCACCAGTACACCCTATATGGTACAAGAAATAGATCACGTGACCAAAACCATGGAAAATCCATTTCGTGCTCATGGTAAAACTAGACTGAACTCCATCCAAAGTCCTTCGCCACCCGTACTGCGCCTCCTTCTAATCCGTCACGCCACATGTGGAGTGTCAATTACATGAGCTTTAGATAATTTCATAACCATTCGAAGCAAACATCTGGCGTAAAATGGCAAAGTAAATCAAACTCCGAAGGTGCTCGTCCGTCATCAAGACTACACCAGCCGCCCTGCCATCTAAAGACACCCACAAGTGAAACAATCCATTGTAGCATAGTCAAGCAAAGCCAATCTATCCTACATAAATCATCAAACTCTCTAGATCTAGTTACCAACCGCTTCCATATCTGCAATTCAATAGGAAAATACTGGGAAGCACTTTTGGGGCGACCATCGGAAATACGCGTAGATTCTCCGTGGTGTAAATCTCCGCTCGCCAAACTACAAGTAATCTAGTGAACTGAGTCATCCACTTCTGTAAATATACTCAATGGGAAAGGAATATATGCAGCCCTGGTCAACGAAAGATACATGTGCACGCCACCGTGCACGAGATAATGTAATCGGGCTTCGCTAACGTCTGTGTGGCTCCGTCCCTCTTGACCGTCGCCACTACGCCAGGTAGAAAGCATAAACTCTGCCGCTCTAGTAGTGGTCGCCTCTCCCCGCCTCGCTTCACGCCATGCCGTGGCGGGCACCGCTTCCCATTCGCGAACGCCGATTTATGTCGACACACCCCCACCCTTCCAGTTGGATATGGGGTGGGGCACGCCAGCATCCATTGTGAAACCACCTGCTACTTAACGAGACTAGAGAAAGAAAAACCCAGTTGGTCATTAAGTTGGTTAAAACCCATAAAAATTCTTCTTTTACTTATAACTTAGATGATTTGAAAACTGGGCAATGGAAAACTCAGCACATGATGATGTCACATGGTAGTTTCAAATTCCAACTCAGATATATAACCAATCTTATACTTATCGAAAATAAGTAAAATCTAGTATACACAAACAACAACAAGACTATTAAAACCACCAAGTGCAGCAAGGTTATGTTCCTACTATATATATTCAAAGTATTTTCTTACAGCAAGATCTTTGTCACAGGATCGATAAATGTCAGAGAACTGACCGCTCCATGGCATCCTATGAAATATCCCGTGACTCCTGGAGGCGATATTTTGAATACAGCCGAATGATAACCAGCTCACAAGGGAGTGGCGTTTCGAGAACCGCTGCTTTTCCGGTGTTTTATCTCATAAACAAATCTTTACAATTATTTTCCGTGCTTTTCTTGTTTTCCAAGTTTCTAAACTTTATTTGTTTATACGTTTTTGCATTTATTAGCTTCCCTTTGAAGTTTCTAAAACTCTTTTCTTACTTCAGAGCTCAGGTTTGTTTTTCTCTTTAAGAGTTTATAAAACTCCATATTATTTCCTGATTTATTGAAAAGTGGCTGTTATAAAACTCAAACTTTCTATTTCTGTTTTCTTTGATTCCTATGAAAAGTTTCAAAACCTTCACAAACGTTTAAAAGTTTCTCAAACTCATAAAATGTTTGTTCGTAAACTGAATAATGTTTCAAAAACCTACTGTGAGCTATCTTCAACCTGTATCTGCTTGAATCTGGGAATCTGAGTCTACCAACCGCTGCTGAAACCTCCGGTTCAAGCAACTGAACCACCAAGGACAAACCGATATCATGCCTACAAAAACATCAACCACCTGAGGCTCATTTCGCAGATCAGGATCGCAGTGGGAACACCCAAGTCCCACACCATACGTGATGGACCGTGGGTCCCACTACCCTTCCCGGGAATGCAGAACTGATCCCAGATCCCAAGGCACCTTAAGCCAATTGTAACCCTGATAGAGACTCAGACGCTGAGCAACGCCACTTATAGTTCAATGATGGTGGTCCACCAATAATTCGAAAAACTAACGTACAAAAGGATGATCGACCCAACGCAATTGACAATAAATGGGCCGCGTCGGCCTCACCAGGTCACCGCTGGTAATCATATGGCGCCTTCTTCCGCTTCACCATGTTTCCTATTTTGCCATGATTTATTTTGTGAAATTGGTTCAAGAACTTTAAACATTTATGTTGTTGTTATTTGAGTAAACGCCGAATCGTTCAAAGTCTGTCACCGGCTAATTTGCTTGTTTGGTTTAAAGTCATATTAACCTCAAAACCATTTATTACCTCGTCATTGTTTAAAATTTTGGTTTTACAATTTAAAACCAACGTTCTTCAATGATTAACCCAAAACCATTTGCTTGCCAACATCTATTGTTTCATTTAAGGAAAAATGGTTGATCAAAACCATGAAACATCATGTAAATAGAATTATAATAACAATAAGATTTATAATGAGATTTGGAAACGAAATTAACACTCCCTCGTCATGCAATCAAGATGTACTCCACAATTTTTCCACTTGGTTTCTTAAATTTACGCACTATGGTTAGATCACGAACACACAAGATAACTAAGAATTTCGCACACCTGGTTACAATAAAATTCTTCTTAAAATATAAATCAGTCGCACAACGGCAAAGGCTGAGATATATTGATCTCCGTACTTGCACTCTGATGCACATCAAAACCCAAAATATTTCCAAAATTCTGTCCACCGTCTCCAATTAAAAACCTATGTGTAAATTCCAAACCAAAAGTTTCTGCCTGAAAACAGCCACAAAATCATCCCTGTTCATCCTGAAAAGAACCCCAAAAAATTTCCTGGTACTTTTAAAATCTTGTAACTCACCAAAATTGGGATCAATTGCAAGTCTCCTTAAGAATATTCCAAGTTTATACTGAGAGTAGTCTTTAGCCTCAAATACATAAAGCAGAGGTACCCTCCCACTTCACAACCCTGATAAAAGCCACGGATCACAGGTCCACAGCACTTCTCACTTCGCAGACTTTAAAACTCTATAACCAATCTCACCTGAATTGAACACTTAGATCCAGCAGAAAACTAAAAATTGGCCTTTCTGATATTTTATCCCGAATTCTAGTGAAACCATTGTAATCACCAGCCTCCCACCCAGAAGAGCAGCCTCCTCATTATCACGACAAACCACACGGTGATTTCCAAAGGAATATGAAAACAAACTAAAGAGAGGTGCACTCAAAAAATCTCTCTCTGCACTCTGAGACGTCTCTCCCATGCTGATTTCATTCTACTTTGTTTTTAAGTTTCTTAAAACAACAAGACCACAATCCTTCCTTCTTCTATCCATCAGATGTTCAAAACAAACCCATTAATGGTCTTTTTTGATGTCCCGCCCCACCCTTTATTTCATCTCACCTAACTAAAGATTTTAAGATTTTGCCATTTTCTAGTTCTTCAAAAAACCTGCTTTCAAAAAGTTTTACTCTTAACTTCACGCCTGTAATTTGCAAATATTCCATAGCCTCTAACAACTAAACTTTCTAGCACATTCCATGAGATCGAACCCAGGTTCTTGCTGCATCCCCGTCACATCCGAGGATCTGTGAGGACCTCAGACTTCCGAAACCCCAAGTAATCCACACACGGTCATCATTATTTGAACTTCATTAATGAAATTTCACCCCCAACTTTCCATCAAAAAAAAATCTGTCCCTGGCATTTAAATACTTTCACGCTCGCTTTCTCAAACTAACTTTTAATCGGACAGGGTCCATCTCACTGATTATGATTTGCCATTCTTTTATTTAATGACCATTGTACCCTGTCACACTCACACCAACCACAACCTCATTCACTAGCCTCTCCAATATCAAGAATGTGATACTTGTAATTTATGTAAGACCCTAAGATTTATGCACTGTGACACTTCTGATCTGTGTGTTATAATCTGAGGTCCGCCTGCCTCATGATCCCCAGCCCCCATGTCCATATACAAAATTCACAGAACTGGCAAAATTTGCCTGGTATTCTGAACTGATGGCCCTAGTAAAAGGCAAATCTCTTGAAATGTCCCCACCACCCACCGAAGCATGTGTATATCCCACTGGCAGGGTCCATCATGAACCTTGCCGCATCATTACAAGGCGAATCTGAACCGTCTACCCCGCATACCTTTGTAATAATACCACCTTCACGGGTCAACCAGAGCCCCTGTGTCCTAAACACCCCTTGCGTGGAACCCGCCACCGCGTTAGTACACTACGCCCACCCCGCTGCAGAATTGATCCCTCCTCCCCTCACGCCTCGAGATCCAGAGTCGAGAAACCACTTCTGATGATCCCCGCGACCAGTTCCTAAGATAACTACCATGACCTAACACGCCTTAGTCCCACGATCATCCGCCCTCCGACACCTCAGAAAAGGCACTTCCTCATCACCATACGATTTATTTGAACCGAGACCAAATCATCACTTAATCAACCATTTACCCAGAAACCTCTATCATCTTCTCGCGACTCAGTAATCCAGAAACCACACAATTTAAGTAACCATAGAATCCTTCACTAAACCAGAGGCCCACTGAAATCATTAACACAATACTCCTGATTTAAAAACCGCTAACCCTGCCTCCTCAGTGTCCAAACAAGGCCTGGGAACCCAGTTTGGGAAAAGTGGCACTTGATCCCGGGCCTAAAAAGTAGACGCTTCCTAGTCCTCCTACATAATATGACACCATCACTCTCTGTGATTACTCCTTGGGAGCAAACCCAATATCCCATTCTGTACCTTATCCTATAGATCAGATAATTCTCTCCCATAGAGACCACTCTTCTCCGCTTCATCAGCCAAGATAGTGGGTGGCGGCAAAACTACGGATCCGGTGGCGCCACCAAACCCATCGCCCAAGCCCACGAGCCCATCAGATTACTCAGAACCAGATCTTCAGCGACTAGAATAAGCCGAGGCATTTCCTCATTAAAATCTGAGTTTCGACGGTCGCCGGGACGACACATGCGTCATACTCGCATCCCGGCAGGAACCAACTCACTCCGAATCAAACATGAACTAACTAATCCTGAACATGTGGTGGAAGAGATGATTACAAAACACCTTTACAGAGGGGTCACATGCATAAATGTACAGAACCTGCTGAATGAGAACTCAGAGGTTGATTACACAGCTGCACAGGATCTGGACTGATAATTTTGTGAGATTTGGTCCCCAATGTATCATGTCCAATCACAAATCCTCTTAAAGATAATATCACTGGTTGAATTCCACTTTATGATGGGAAAGATTGAACTTTGAATATCCCAACATATATGGTAGAAAATTCTACACTACATCACTTCGCATATGGAGGCGTGGACCCAGCGAAAGCCCATAATTAAGAACACTGGGATTCCAAGAGGGATCGCATACTATGTACAACTGATAAAAACCAAAGTTAAACTAATAGATGGACGAGAGTAATAAGGCATGCATGAGGTGGTGGCAATGATCATCCACAAACAATATACATATTGAAACTATAATTTGAGGAACCACACAAATATAAAAACAACCCATAAAAAACAATGAGGCAAGAATAACGTTATATTATAATAAAGTTACGCTATGAAATCAACCAAGGGCATAAAAATGGAATTATACCATATCGAAGGGAATCAACACAATAGACTATACTATAGACCGACACAAACCACCCTGAATTTTAATCTCGCATGCACCAAGGAAGAAATAAACTCCGTAAATGATGTACCCGCCATCACTGGCAACAATAAAATCCCCTGGGAGTGGAACCCAGCCAACACGTGAAAACCACAAACCTCTATAGACCCACAGATCACTGTGGTAAATCAATTAAAAAACTTAGGGAGATCAATAACATGGCAACTATTGAACCTCCAAATCTAACACTGGCACCCACAACCTCCGCCAAACCTGGGGTGCCTAATATGGTACTCACACACCTCCCCATGATCTCACAAATACCAATGAACAACAACAATAAATCCCTCCTAAACTGGCGAACATGGTAATTCTAATAAACTCCCTCCGCCAGTGAACTTAGCTACCCCCAAGACAATGCACATTTAATAAACTGTCTCACCACATTACTTCCAACACACTGATCGAGTCATTCCATACAAAACCCGCATCCTACTTAAATCAATGGGAAATTCTCAAAAGGATTACAACTCAATCCACTAATTTAAATTATCAAACACACTAACCACTAGAACTCATAACTCACAAAAACATGAAAATAAGGATTAAAATTACTACAGAAACATAATCTCTTGAGTTTCATGAACTTAAATCATAGACGAAAACCGAACACCCGACTAAAAACATAGATATAAAAACATTAACTCCACAGTTAGATATGATGGATCAACATGAACACTCTAAATCATTTAAAATACAAACACTTCATAATTAGATTTACTTCACCTTCGCCCTACAAGGATCGCCTCCTCATCATGGGAGTGCAAATATAAATGAAAACATCAATAGTCTAATGGTTCCAACTCAACAAAATGTACACTGATGCTTCAAGCGATCGCTCATAGCCTCAATCTTAGACTCCAGAAATTATCCAAATTGACTCAGAGCAGTCTTAATTTACAGCAGCTGAGAGAGGGTCTTGGTATAGGGACTACAAAATTGTGGGCTTCAATCAGAGCTAAATTTCCCTTAAAATTGAACCTTCCACAATTCATATGCATATCCACTTTCAATTAACTAACTAAATTTTTTCAACTCCACAACAAAGCCTTATTCACCAAACTTCTTTGCACGACATCTAAAAACAACCAAAAACAGAAAACTAACTGTCAAATCACCCGTAACTTATAAACTCATATATCAATGAAGCCTCCAGAGACTGTAGAACTACTCGCGATTCTCACTTGGTCCATAAAGTATTGCTGTCGTGAGAAACAGTAATCCAGAGATCCTCAAATGGGAATTCACAATTTTGCTTTCGCTTTTATCAGATCTTCTCAAACTGAGAACCCAAAAAGGATCACTTGAATGAGCTAGAGGGTCCAAAATGCAGTGAAAATGAGGGTATGGCTCGGTTCGATGCACAAAAACACAAATCCAAGCACACCGGCCGCACACTCACGCCTTCTCACAATACCGGATCCGGGCATATAATTGTCTACACACCCACAGAAATTCCACTACAACATATCTCCCCAAGTCCTCCTCCCTGAAGGTGGTGGGTCATGGGGAAGAGGGCGTTTGACCATCTCACTTGGCTGGGCCTCACCAACGCTGCAAATGGTCAAAACGACCCATCACGGGGCTGCCTTCACGCTTTAGGCCTCTCGCTTTGGGGTCGATCTCACCAAACAAAACAGTCTATATAGAGCCTAGTGGTTACTCAAAAACCAAAACACTTGAAAACCATAAAATACGGTTTGAACTTTATACAGGACTATGCGTAACTTATCCGTGAAGTCTGATTTTGATCGACGCTCAACCATCTTCGCCAATATGAAACTCCCCCGCACACACGAGGCCTAGGAAATGATGTTCCAGCAAACCCAAAAAATTATTCATCCTTGAAAAGTCAACTCAACAATCTACGCCATTATTCACATTGGCTGGGGCTAACTTGGTCAAACCTCGCCAACCACAAAAAATCCTAGCTATTTGCAATGCAGTCATACGCAGGTACTAGTCTCTTTGCATTTTGTGCTTCTTATTATGTTGCAAGCATAGTCTCTCACTCAGGTTCTCCTAAAAGATTATATTCGAATGCCATGGTGAGAGAGGCAAAGATAATATTGTAGTTAACTTTGTCTTCATATATTTAATTCTTCCCATCATCATTGTGATCACTATGTATATTAGGTGGATGAGAACTATTTATTAATTTCAATTATATATATATTTATATATATATATTATATTTTATTCATTTCTTTTGATAACTTCAAAAATCATTATCTAATAAAATATTTCCTATTTTATCATTTCTAAATATTGTATATAAAAAGTTAATGATCATAAGGTACTAAAAAAGAGATTTTGAATTTATTGTCTATCTTGGTGTTGCAAACTATTTGTTAATTGGTTTTTAAGGGTTTTATAACCTAAACGACCAAACACAGTGTAAGTTAAAAGGTACTGATGGTCCTCTATGAGGGGCTACCAAATGTTATGGCCCCCATCCATGTCGTGGCTTTATATTCCTACTGTAAGAAAAATTTTCATATATTATATGAAATCTTATATATATATGGTTAATAAATTTATTCTATAAGTTAAAAATTAAAATTAAGGTAAAAAACTAAGAGTTAAAATATTATATACTTACATGAAAAATTTAAGTATGAAATGAAAGTTCGTTATATCGAATAGATTTTTCCCCTTAAACTTTAACATATTTTCTTATATTTTTACTTGATTTGTGTTATTTTTTAGTTAGTGATTTTTATTTCCACCTGTGGGGTCCGCCGACTACCCATTTCATTTGCCATAGAATACTCATGGATGCTCAAAATCATCCCAGACTCACGAAAATCGGGCAGAGTCTCCTTTGTACGGAGAGCTCTACTCAGATACATCACCTGTCCCAATATCAATCACATGATACATATACTTAAAACGGGCCTCTTTGGGCCCATAAATCAAATACTCATCAATATACCAATTATTCACTATAGTTATAAGAGTTATTAAATTACTTTATACAAATATATCAAACTGAGAGTTCTAGCTTACATGCTTGAAAATCATCAAAGCCACAACCCGACTTTTTCTTCTTACAAACTCTACTCTAGGCATATCTTCCCCTGCTTCCCCTCAGACTCAAAAATATGTTCCCACAGAGCGAGTTAATGCTCAAGAGTGGAATCACCCTGTAAATGGCTACTTCCACCTAAGTGCAAAATGTCTGTAATAAACACACATCTGGAGAAATGTAATGATCCTGTACTTGAACGTCTAACTGACATCTCATAACATCCCTTAGAAGCCCTCCCTGACTTCGCCATACCCCGCCAAGCCACGCATGAGAACCTTAGTTTTTATTTGTTGCGGATAATCCTCCGTTGTATGGTCAATTTGGGCCTAATTCGACTTTGCATTGACGTTTAAAGACTACCCTCCGAAGTGTAAGGTCACCAGCCACATTCTCGACAGATTTATATTTTTAGTACATGGACTACCCTCCGATCATTATTATTTTTAGATACAACCCTCCGAAACTGCCTCTCTATAGAATTACCTCCCATGCACTTACTCCTATCATCCTAGGGTGCCTCAGATATGTGGAATGGTATGATGCTATTTCCATTTCACTTATAACACAGCTGAAAGCTATATAATCATGCATATATTCAAGTATAATGAAAATCACATTAAACATGTCATGTAATTTCACCATCAATTACATCAAAATTAGCTTACATGGGCTAATAATCAAAACACGAGCAAATCGATTTAACTTACTAACTAACACATTACTCTACAAAATTATTTTGTGAACACTATTCGGGAATAGTGAAACCCCACATTATTCCCTAAGAATTCACTTTAATCAGAATCACTTTGAGAACTGCCTGGCGGCCATTTTCGGCTCACAATAACATCGTAAAGCACACATTAAATGATAAGATTGCACACCGAATTCACTCAGTCATGGACAAACACGTCAGTCCACATGGGTTTCAAAAATCCAACACTTTGCCCCGTGATTCGAACGATCAAACGGCCCCTCACGGCCCTATCATTCAATCAACATTAACAGTTAATTAAATAGCACAAAACCACAGGGAGTGAAATTCCTCACCCTGGGCAGATTTTATGTTTAAACTCCCAACTCCACGCCAAGCCCTCCTCTCCTCGTGGCAGAGCACTTTCCTTCTTGTCCCACTTAATTTCGATCATTTGACTTCTACGCTCTAGAGAAGTGACATCCTCTGAAAACATGGTACCAATACTATCATTTTCAGCTTCCTATCTCATTTTTCTCCTCAATTTTGAAGAGACGACTACGTAGATATTTTGTCCTTGTTGTCATTTAAACTTCTTTCCACATTACCACTTTATAAACTTCTTTTTCCAATGACATTTGATATTATCTCAGCCGCCCATTTTCATATTTACCATGCCACTTATGGCGATGAGTATTTAAAGGTTATATGTGACTTTGTCACATAGAAAATCGCTTTACGCACCCGAACCTGTGGTGCCTCGAAAACGCCAGACCTGGCCACAGCCTCGAATCCCACGAACCACGGGTTGGATTTGTGACGATTCCAACGTGCAACTGTCATCATCCGAGATCCATAGAATAAAATTTTGATTTTTAACCAAAATTATACTTCAACTTAACAAGATTTCGTTCTTTCCATAAATCAATTTCTGCCTGCATGATTTATCAGTGTTACTTGTTGTGCTTGTCAAATTCTTAAAATAAAAGTATTTCATTTTAAGGAGTGTTAATGGAAAAGAATTGATGAAAATAGTTTATTTCAACAATCAGATAAACAAATTTAAACAATAACTTTATATTAAGCGTATTAAAATAGAAGTGTTGTAAATTCAAAAATCACGGATAAAAAGGGCAAGGTCAAAGCAAAGCAAGTGGGGTTGTGTATGTTACATTGTTCCTGTATAAGGTTATTCTGTTTATTTTATTTACCACTTTTGTCGCCTCAGAAGTTGTATCATCATAAGTAATTAATCAATTCAAGCTTGAATACTATGGTAGAATATAGATATATATATATATATATATATATATATATATATACCTATAGTCTATATAAGAGAAAATTCAAAACGTATATACTTAAAAGTAGTGTCTCCATATAAAATGTATCCACATTATTAGAAACTCACATCAGGTATGTAGTATAAGAATTTATCAGATAGTTTTATTTTTTAGATTTGAAATATGAGAATATTTGAACCATAATTACGTACTAGAGTTGGATGAATGGTAGGAAAACCTAATAGTATTATTCATATTTCAAAGAAACCAAATTACCTTAACTATGTCCTTCATGATGAAAATATATAATCACGAAAAGTACTTCAATGTATTCCAACTTATATTTCTTGCCAATCTAAATGCAGAGACCTTGTAAGCGAATAATCGTCATTCATAGTCACACTTAATTCCTTCATGTAACCAGAGTTGTCTTCCTCCATGTAGCACTGTGGATGGTGTGCCAGACATGAAATCCTTCATTTTAGCCTTTTCTGCCTCAAGAACTTCTTTGTCACAATAGCTTGTTATCTCAGATAGTATGACTTCGTCGCGACCTCACCTCTGTCACCTCACCTTGGCCCTCTCGAAATGCCACCTATGATCCTCGCTTCTGAATTTCTTTTCGTTTATGCTATAAATTTCTCGGCAAAACATAAAATTTGTAAA
Source organism: Tetrastigma voinierianum (assembly GCA_016808115.1). Lineage (NCBI taxonomy): Eukaryota > Viridiplantae > Streptophyta > Magnoliopsida > Vitales > Vitaceae > Tetrastigma > Tetrastigma voinierianum. The sequence goes on along the minus strand of JAEQBH010005593.1, from coordinate 214,311 downwards.
TATTACATATTTCTCGCATAAAAACAAGCAATTACTTTGTAATAAAGATCATAAAATTGACTAAAATCTACAATGAGTTTTGATCATCAAATTCCCTCAAACTTAAAAATTTTGCTTGTCCTCCTTAAGAAAAGAGAAGAAAGATTTGTTTGTCCTCAACAATTTAACTTTATTTTCAAGGATACATTTTTCTATTATACAATACAATCTTTTCTTGTCTCCACCTTGACTTGAATCAAGATTGCAATATTATTTCAAATTCTCTTAGTTTTCAATCGAGAAAAAGGAATGTTTCCAACTCACACATAACAATCGATGAATACCATAAGTCATCAAATAATAGATCTTGTCTTAAAGTGTGGTAGGCCTCTTTTCTATCTTCTAAGGGATTAGTTAATCTTCGGGATCTCCTTTAGAAAATCTAGTCAAAAGTCCCATAGGCTTGTTCTTTTCATAATATTGATTCCACTACTGTAGTGAAACTAACTCTTCAAGATCACATGAAGGGTCTTTTTAGGGCGTATAAAATCAAAGCCTGTAATTAGGTGGACAATTGGAAATTTAAATATAATAACAGTCATCATTCCACTCTCTCCTTTCAGATAATGGCCTTCATTCATCATTTTCCTTCTTGTAATGCAAACTCCTCAACCTATTTTCTAGGCTGTCGTCTTCGATGTTGTTATGGCTCCTTTGTTTGCCAGACTTCTAACTTATCACCACAATTCTTTCTTATTGAACTTTTTCATTTCCTTATTTTTGTAAAATAGTAATGGTTTTGTCTTTTTAGGCTTTCTATCACTATTAGAGAACTTTGGGCTAGCAACTCATACCTGGGCTTGAATTAGGTACTAGGTGTTAAACACCTCTTACGAGCGCTTAATTGAAACAAGCAGAGGTGTAGCCACAAACAAGATAAAACTTATCTTTTTCAACTTCTTTGTAACTAAAAGAAACATTCCTCAAATCATGTTCCTTATGAATAAGATAAATAGCTCTGATTATAGAAAACTCCAGTAATTTAGTTTTGGTCAAAGATTATTGTAAGGAGAATCTGTGCTCTAATTGCCGCTATTCAAGAAATTAGCATTTTGCTCAAAGCATGAACTATAGTGTATGCCTTTGCATATAATGAGGGTAGTTTGAAAGGTTCATAAGATGGTCTCATCATTTCCTGTTGTTTTTAACAGGATTTCGCATTTCTTGACTCAATAATCTAACAAGCTCTCCAGACCTTGCACCTTTGATCGCGTAAATCATCCTGCATGTTCTAATCCCCCCAATGTTAAGAATTTTCATCACGTGTATTGTTTTTCCAAGATTGCTCAAGTACATACACCCCACTCATCTTATTTGTCTTTCAATTTATTTTTCTAAATTCCACCCAGAAACTTGATCCAAAACTAAACTAAACTTTTACTAATTCAATCAATCTCACTTTCTTATCTCTTAGTACGTTCCTCGGATTTGTAATCGTTGTTCGTTGTTATTTTTACCAATGAAAGATTAAAACACAATAACCATTCCTTCCAGCCGCCTGGCATGGCACAAGCAAATAATCTCTACTAACCTCCGAACTGTTAATCCAAACAACCCACGCGCTTATCAAGCTATTCAACTCCAGTCCCACCGAGCAAACAACAATGATATGTTCTCAAGGTACATTATTGAAAGTAATAAATTAAATCATCCAATAAACAGAGCAATTCACAAAGACACTTTTTACTGAACTTTCTGAATCCATTAATAATGTTGAAGGAAATACAATGGAAAAGAAAATTACACTGTGCTCTCACTCTCCTCTTCTGCAAGATTTCGTATGATGTCAGAGGATCTAAGCTGCTTCACAAACATGGGAGAATTTGGAGAAGGTAATGTCTGGTCTTTTCTTTTCTGAGGGTGTGGGTTTTACCATGTTAGTGGAGATTAAATCATTTGTTAAATTCACAAGACTGATCAAGGTGTCTTATTTTAAGCCCATCTCATTCACCTGCTTCCAAATAAATACAACCCATCATGTCTCAAGGCAATTCTTTATTGATCACCGAAAATCTCATGCTATATTTTCCTTCTATAAACATCATTTTCTTCTAATTGTTTATCTCTATCCTTCATCAACTTCCCAAACTCCTTGAATTTATCCTTATATATGCCAAATACGCTGAAGGCTCGAATCTTCTTAAAGATGTTACCTCCATCTCACCTTCTTTCCTTAATGGTAAGCACTTCTTCATATATCTAAACTGAGCTGCCGCCTCAAAATTTTTTGATGCAACAAAAGGAATGGCCACAAAGGTTCATTTTGAAATACATCTCTTCCCTCTTCTCACAGAGGAATCTTTCTCGAATGGTTTCTATTTCCCTATCACATTCTCCCCACGGCTCCTCGTCTCACTTCCACCATCCCTTTATGAGGATTTTTTGTTTATGGCCCCTTTCTTGTCACCCCCAATATGGTTAGAGGAGATACCTCAAAGTGTGTTTCTTCTTCATCCATGATCCCGTCACCCCAAATTTTAGATGCATAGTCTGGCCGATTGTCCTGGGTATGATTAGTCCTTTTCCTCTCTTAAATACTGGTATCCTCTAATCGACCATTTAAACCCAATATCTACGCTCGAGTAGCCCTTCAAAAGGGCACGATTTGCGCCGTTCTCTCACCGTACGTAGATGTTTAGTAGGAGGATTATCAAAGATAGTGAAAACTAAATCTTAGCTCTCAATGAGGGATCTCTGTTGGATAGCGAGTGAGCCTTCTTCTTTTCCTGTGGCTTCCTACTTCCCTTTCACATGAGTTAGGAGGCCTGTAATCTTCTCATGATTGGGCTTTACCATTTTCTTGTAAATTTGGAACCGTGGCCGAGTTCCTTTAATTTGAATATCTCATTGATTTTTCAGGCTAAAGGGTACAAGACTTTATTTCTGTAAAAACGTGGTCTTCTTCATCCCCATATGCAAAGCTCGTGAGAATTCTCACATGTAAGAGAATCCAGCTGCGGTGTGCAATGTATTTCTCCAACCTCTTCTTTCATGTTATCTCAAAGTGTAGATTAGCTTCCAAACCTCTCTTTCATTTCACGGAAACCCTTGTCAGCCTCAAAGACCTTAGTCCATATATCCAGCTTCCGTACAGACAAAGCCTTTGTTTTCTATGCTTCCCTTCTTCAAGCTTGTCGTTACCCTCTCAGCTTCGCGACCTTTCTTCCTCAATCGGTCCCTCACTTGGTTTCCTCTGGGGTTTTGCATTAGTCATAGTCTTACTAAGGTTCAGCAGGAAACCACTCCACTTGGCAATGTCTTACCTATGAGCTCATCTGCTGTTAAGATCCAAAATGTGGAGTTAAGATTCACCATGTGGTAGAATTTGAATCATATGGTTTTGGGCTGGTTTTGGTATTTATATAGGGCGAGAATGGAAAGTTAGGTGAAGATGTAACTGAATTGGAGTTCTAGCGTAAATCTTAATTTTCAAGTCTACTTTACACATCGGACGGGTCTGTCGTCATCATTGTCTTTAGAATGTCGTGACAGCGAATGCCTTCACGCTTATACCCACCGCTAATACCTGAATGTCCACGAAGTTAAGACGCCAAATTAGAAGGGTTTAAAACCTCAATTCATTGCATTTAGATAAATTATGGTCACGACCTTACTTAAGTTTGTCGCGACTCGCTGATCATGAATTAATAAATTAAAGTCAGACGCATCTGTTTCTCTATTTCTTTAGTTTTTCCTAGAATAAATCAGCAATGCTGTGTCGCCACATTGTGCCTTATCTCAGTCTTTTAAAACTCAAAGATTTTGTTACACCAAAGACACAAGAAACTTCTTTATCTGTTACACCTTAACCCGAGTCACAACATCATTAATTTCTAATAATAATTGCGCCACCTCGAAATTGCCAGACCAATAACTGGAAGTTACACTCAAATTTCTTATTCTTGTTCAATTAGAACTCCGGTGCCTGGACTTTTGCAAGCATGTCGGCGACTGAAAATTTTCCCGGTCCTCGGGAATGGCTCAAATTCATACAAGACTTAATCACATTAATCCGTACTAAAACAAAGTAAGAACAATCACAACTCTTCACATTGTAAATATGCAACAAATCAACTCATGAAGTACTGGGCTTAACAATGAATTTGAAGTCCAATTCTCCCTAACTTCATTCATGCATTCATATTAAAGACAAGTTTAGGGAATCAGAATTATTCCCTTTGTTGTCTTGCAGGGTATAGCTTTATAAATATGTAATTTATCCCTCGTTTCATGCCCTTATCGACCTGTAGTTTCTCCAAAGCAAGAAAAATATAAATAATATTTATTAAACCAAAAAGCTAGCTAGAAAAACTTAAAATATATAAATTGACTAATAAAACTGAAAGGAATTGTAATATGGTCGCCTCCCGTGTCGCGCCTGGTCCAATTAGATCTCACATTGCCATGAAGTTCCTCGTTTCAATAATTTTCTTCCACTGCATTGCTGAACTAACGCATTTTCCAAGATACCGCTTTAACTACTGACCACATTCACTTTAAACTCTTTCTCCACACGGCAAGCTTTAATGTCATCAATCTCTAGCGGTTGTAATTCCCACCATCGTAAGGGTTATCCCTCCATTTTGATTTCGCTTCCTGAAAGGCTTTAGTCTTTGGGTGCCAAATACAGGACTTCATTCTACCCTTAAATTCCTCCACAAACCTTCTAATGCGCCATTTGTTTTATCCTTGGAAATTTGGCATTATCATGTTTTATTTCACTTCTTCCAATTCATTTATCGAGTAGTCTTTTCTTCCCTTAAAGCAGCCTAATCTAAAATTCACCCTGATGGCCCACATAACTCTTTTTAGTTCCAATTCATGTAGGTGACAAGGTTTTACTCAAAGACAATTCTGTGTGGGGACAACTGTAATGGGTGTTATATGCAGCCTTGTAGGCCTTGATAATGTACTATCATCATCTTAAAGACCACCCCAATGCTACAACTCACGCCTTTTGAAGAATTTTCTTTATCTCCTTGTTGAAATTCTAACTTGCTTACTTTGTTTGAGGATGATAAGCTAAACTCATTATGTTTATTCCATACATGTTCAAGCCCCGATAAGATTTATTTTGACAACCCTCCGATATAAGGCAATGATACATCCTCTAAGTATAATCCCATCGGACAACCTCCGATATACTTATCGACAACCCTCTCGATACATATCCATTCAAAGCCCATGTCATGCACTCACACCCGTTTCACGCGATGCCCTTATTCACAAGTACGCTATGCTATCATATTATAATATTTCATGTTCCATGCACACTAAGAGCTACATACAACAATTAAAAATCATGGATAATTATATATCTCAAACATATATCTCAAACAAGCATGTAATATTAATATCGATTCAATAAATAATACCCCATTTGTAGTCCAAAACGAAGAATGACAATAATACATAATGATCCTAGATATTGGATCCATAAAATACAAATTACTCCACCCCTCAATAATTTTATGAACTCTAAGCAGGACTAAACCATCAATCATCTATTTCATTCTCCATTATACATTCCAACTACCATTCTTACCTGGGGTCTCAAAAATAACAAATTCGGAGAAAATAGTATATACCAATAAATTGCTCTAAACTCACCATAATTCATTTTGAATCGCCTCGTGCCACTCACGCGAGAGTTTCCACCAACAGCCAATAAATGCCCTTAAGTAAGAAATAAACCAGTAGAGAAACCCCTACCTCTTGGAGTTTGATGAAAGACACACTCATTTTAGTACTGCACCTTAGCGCCTCTTACTACATGCGGACTAACTTAAATTTCTCTCGACTGGTCGAGCTCTACCACGGGAAAACTGGAAATTTCTCTCTGCCTTCCTTTCTCTTCCTTTCTTTCTCCCTGTCTTTTCCCTTCTTTTTTTTTTTTTTTTTTTTTCTCCTCTCTTTCCTCACACCGATTCAGTCATGGTACCTCTCCCACCTTCCTACACCTCCCTCCCCCCCTCCCCCCCCCCCCTCCTCCTCCTGCCACATTTACTTCTTTCTATTTCTTTTTGATTTATTTATTTATTTTTCTGTCTTCTATCCTAAAGTGAACCTTCCTCTCTCTCTCTCGCAGCCATGTCATCACATAGTCCATGCATCATGCCATGTGTCACATGCTTTAAGGTCACCCGACACCTCACAGTCTTAAAAACCCAAAATTCCAACCCGTCTTAATTGGCGAAATTCTACTGGTAACTAGATTTCGAGACAATGCATAAACTCCTGTTCGCTTGGTTCAATATCCAGATCTACAAAATTTCCAAGGTTTCCCACTCAAACAACCGTTTTACCATTTCGTGCACCTGCACTTTCCCCCCATTCATGCATCTCAAACTATGTCACTATAACCTATTTTTTCTAGTAATAAAATGGATCATGATCCAAAGGGAAAAGTTGAAGGATAGAGATTTGGAATTCTGAAGTGACAACAAAACACAAGACTATAGGAAAATATATCACTTGAAACCATATCACCATTAAATCCATACTATTCCTTCAATTATCAATTTTATAATCAAAAGTAAAGTTTATACTGATTGCAAACAGCTATATTAGATGATACAGTAAATTTTTACGTATTATTAGTCTCCCAAGTCAACACGTTCTTTCATTGTGTGAATCCATTGTTTTCTTTACTTTTTTGATAGATGATGGGACAAATCACTTTAAAGCACATGTGATTTGAGACTATAATAACAAATAAAAATTACATTTTAAGTGTATGTTTGCTCCATATCAATACAATTAAATCCAAATTATCCGAACTTTCATAGATGATCGCTTTAATTAGATCATACAACTGAAAGCAACATTACAAATAAAATACCCAAATAAACAAACAAAAACATGATAATATATATATAAGGTAAGTCCTGTGATCTAGTCTCTAAAATGTGTTTTCTCGGGTGAAGTATGATTCAGCATTTTGGCTTAAATGTGTAATGGCCTCAAAGGCAGCATTACGGCATGGTGGGATAATCGTTGTTTAGTCCCGTGCAACCTTTCACAGATGCGATCTAAAAAATCACAGCCAATCATCCAAATATTAAAGTAAAATCAATAATAATAAGATAGGGGGGTAAACCAAAAAAGAGACTGGCCTTAATCCCCCAACCCAATCTGAACCCAACCCCAAACCTTATATTCGGTGGCACTTCACCAATCTGGCAACTGGCCCAATATGAAGTGGTTGGCAATAACTATAAAAATTTGATATAACGACCTTATATTTTCAAAAATGGAGAAACATCGTTGTTTCGGAACATCATCAGAATGATACACACCCAAAGATTAACATGCAAATATATAAGCCTCCACTATGACAGGTGCTGCCTAGCTCATGGAGATAAAAAAGAAGATCCTAACATACCTTATCAGATAATAATGTGAAACTAATACTGAATTTAACATCAGAAATGAGATACTTCATTGAATAAACTAGCATGAATAAGCTTGTGACCATTTCAACTCTTGAGAAGCCAAGTTTGATTCACAAATAGTGTAAGAGTATTTTTAACATAAGGAATCTTTCTACAGCATATAACATGTTACGGCAGTTTCATCAACTGATAAAGATGAATTTGAGGTGCCTTTGGGGAAGTGCCACTGACATAAATACACCTTATGTTGACGGTGTTTGACCTGGTTAACATGTCCAGCTTATGTCAGACATTTGAGAAGAAAATGATATTTTACATTCAAACATGCTAGATGAAGCTTAGAGGGATAAGTCTGCACATAGATATTAGCTTCCATGCTTAGTTGATAAAAATATCAAAATTCATTCTCTAATGAAGTACTATATATGTACCACATGCTTCTAATCCTCCTGAAACAGTGAGGATTTGGTCTGTTCTGCAAATATTTCACCAGTTCAAACCAAGAGAATAACCACAATGAAGAGAACTGTCAATGACTCACCCTCTCCTCTCCATGTCTTATCCCTGAATTTTCTATCCTGGTCTCCTATATGTTTCATGTTTGCATCTACAACAATCCATGTGGGTTGTTCGATTTGAAAATTAACATTCCGTGTTAGTCATCATTAAAAAATCAATGTTCATCGCTTGTCTTCATTCACATGGCATTTGAGATTAGCAATTAGGTTGGGTATTCAACTCTATGTAATAAAAAATTTTGTTTGGTGGAGGGAGGATTAACACTATAAGTTGTGCCTTTCAAGATGCAACCATTCACACAACTCAAAACATAAGAGTGCAAGGACATGCCTTCATGTGGTTTCATTTGTTCTTACAGTGTTAATACGCTAGTCTCTTGCATTTTGTGCTGATTTACTATGTTAGTGTGCTACTTCTTTACCTTTTGTGTCTTCCTAAAAGATGATATCCAATGCCATATGTGTATGTTACTACTATGTTGAACCCTGGTTTCAGAGAGCATGATTCTTCCCCATATCATCATTGTGATCACTCACATATTGTGTGATGAGAATCATTTATTAATTGAATTATATATATATATTACATTTATTCGTTTGATAACTCTAAAACTCAATATCTAATAAAATATTTCTTTTATCATTTTTAAATATTGTATATAAAAAACAAAGATCACAAGGTACAAAAGTGACTCAACTTCGATCGTCTCATCCCAGGTTGCAACCATTTAAAATTTAGCTGTTAAGGGTTTTATAACCTAAATCAACAAAGTCGTTGTGTATGTTGTAAGGTAATGGCATATCCTCGCAGGCCACAATATTACGCAGTGGCCTCATCTATGTCAGTGGATAAACTTGTGGGATTTTAGGTGAAAAACATGCAAATTGAAGTGAGTTCTCAAACAAATAAACAACTCCTTCTCTGCACATGAATACCTTAAGATATATATATATATATAATAATGAACTTTATTCTATAAGTTAAAATTAAAATTACAAAAAGCAAGAGTTAAAACATTATATGTTTATGAAAAAGTTAAAAAAAAAGAGAAATGAAGTTTCACTTAGATTTAAAAGATCTTTTCCCTTAACTTTGAATAGATATTTTTTCTTACATTTTACTTCACTTGTCGCTATTTTTAGTTGAAGATTTATCAGTGTTACTTGTTGTGTGTTTATCAAACTTTTAAAAAAGTATTTCACCTGGCGATATTAATTTTTGTAAAAGAATTCCATTAAAATAGCTTCATTCTTAACTAACTGCTAAAAAATAAAATTTAAAACAACTTTTTAGTGAAGGCATTAAACAGCGTTTAGTAAATTCAAAAATCATTTATTTAAAAAAAGGTGGCACAAAGCCAAAAAGCCAGTGTGGGTACAAAAATAGGTTAATTGTTCTATAGTTACTTCATTTATTTGATTTTAACACTGCTGCTCTTTTAGGTTGTAATACTGTTTAAGTGAAATTTAAACTCAATCAGTTTTGAATATCTGGGTGTAGAATATGTAGTTGCTATGATATATATATACAGATATACCTATAGGTCATATATGAAAAATCAAAACGATAATTTAAAAGTAAAATCCTTTATATAAAAAGATCCACACATTGTGAAACCCATTTTTGTGCAATGTGAAGTTGATTAAATTAAAAGTGCTATATTTTGAACCCTTGTTATTATTGTTTTGAGTGCTTTTTACACTAATCAGTGGTTATTATGCTAATCAGCGCCCCAAGTCCTTCAGTATCGCTTGTAAGGTCGCTTTAGAGGTTATTCGCGGGTTGTTTTGTGGTGTTTTTCATGTGATTTCGAGTTCAATATCGAGACATATGACGAATCATGGGGCATTGAACTCAATCATTACCATCAAACAGATCAAGGCAAAAATCAAAGAAAAGAAATAAGGCGTATGATGGAATCAATAAGAGGAGGCAAAGAGCTGAAGTAAACAAAATCAAGAATTCCAGTAATTCTTCTCACGGGTGATCATGTAAAATTTCACAAAACTCAACTTTTAGCTATGAAATTGGTGAATTTCGTCAGACCCGGTGATTTTCGCTACACCATTCTTAGCCAACTTTAAAAAAAAAAAAAAAAAAATTTTCGCGATTACAGAGAATTTCATGTTACTAAATTTATTAGCTAGCTTAAATTGCCAAAGCCTAATAAATTCGTTACATTTGAATTTTCGCTACCTAATAAAACCGATATGTTTGAATAACCACATCATTTTATCATAGTTTCGTAATTAATGCAACCGATTTCACCTTTGGTGTATTACTTTGTCCCTTTAACCAGCCAAATTGTTGGGCTTATGGTATTTTCATACATTGGGTGGTCTATATGTCCCTCCAATTTTGTAACCCTAAGCAAGAAACGAGAAAAACTCGAGCTACTTATAAACATCTGCTGCAGCCTTTAGTTAGGGGTTTGATTTTTCTCTCTTCTCTTCCTTCTCATTTTTCGTCACAACATCTTCTCTTTGTGATGACACCAAGAGATGCTCGGCTAAGCCTCTTTTCTTTGGTATAGCTGAAGCTAGCTTCGGGCGCCGCATGCAGTGTCATTCTTCAGATAAAAGCCACACATCGTGGTTTATGGCCTGGTCTTCTTGCAAAAATAGGGCTGAAAAGAGCACTTCCAATGCCACACTTGGCCAATACTTACTTCATGCGCTTTGTAGATGCTGCATCCTTATTGCATGTACTCCGTGGCTTTAAGGTCTCATGTTTCACCAAACGCATGCCGGAATGTTGGGTTTCAAAACCGTAAAGGGGCCGCCATAGATGATGTTACCGCAAGCTAACCCAAATAGGAGTTGTTTTGGGGGTGAGTCACGCTAAACATAGATCCGGCTAGAGCCGGACCAAAGTGAGGCCGTTTTTTCGGTCGTGTCTTTTAGGTGATAAACCCGGCACAACAGTTCGCCCCGGCCACGGTTAGTGACCCAAATTCTCAAAGACCTTCACCACACGGCTATGCTGGTCTGGGCCAAACTCATCACACTGTTTTGGAAACAAAATCCAGCGTTCCAAACAGAAAGCCTCACCTTCTCTGATGCAAACTGGCCGGTGATGAAACCCATCCCGTGGTTTCACCTCAGACTACCATATCGCAAAGGAGCTCACTACCGCGGCAGCAGGAGAACTCAGGCATAACCCGCCGATTTTAGCCTGCCCCACCGGTGGCACGACCAATGATGCGCCGCTGTTTCGGATGGTGCCAACCACGCCGGATGGGTATCGGCGTACCAGATCAACATCGCGCAGAAGCGCAACTTTCACTCTTTTGTATCATCGCAATCGCTGGCGGCGTTCATCACTGGGCAATAATCACTGTTTTCTTTTTACAAATGCTTTTATTTTAGCTAATCTTAACCTTTGCAAGTTCGTGCCTTTTTGTTGTCTCTAAATTGTAATGTGCGAGGCACCAAAGGATAGAGACACTTAGGCAGATTTGCAGAATCAAAGATACAACTCACCAGCAGTCAGCAAAGACATACTATGACCTTCCATCATGAACAACAAGAGCTAACCAGAACCCCAATGAATCTGTCGCCTAGAACCAGCGAGATCACACCACCTCCAAGCCAGCTGCCTTCCCGATCAATACCTCCCACAAGATGTGTGAGCTGAGTCTTTACGCACTTCACTCCCCATATATATCACAAAGGAAAATGAAAACTACACTGGCGGGTGGATTTTGAGTGAGGCTCGCACCACTTTAAGGAAGGTATGATGGACATGGATTTGTCAAGCTAAAGCATTTCCATCACCCTGAAGGACAAGGCCAAGATTTGGCTAACTCCACCTGGCGCCTTAACCATTAGAATCACGAGCCGCAGTGTAATCTGCGAAGAAGTTCTTCGCTCATAAGACCAACAATTTGAAAAGATGTAAACTGAAATTTGCAAACGACGCGAGCCCACGCGTCGTGGTGCGATTTATATAATTGTCAGCAGCCTGGTATCAGCTGGTTTGATACATGGGATCGGTAAACCATTTCTATGGTGGTATGTCTCCCGCTATGAGGGCAAACTTTTGGAAACCATGTGTGGAGGGAGACTCTCGAGTAAGTATCCCATTTGCCATGGATTTTAAATTACGTGGTCAAAACTATACTTGATCAAACTGCAGTAAATGGAAACAATGAGGTTCTTCAAAGAAACCCCTGGAAAGAGGGATTAAGTACACCGTAGATATAGAAATGAAAGCCAGGAATACTCCCAACCTTAGCTAGAAAGCGGAGGAGCTTGAATAGAAAGGCTCCATGAAGTGCATGCAAAGGACTAAAATCCCGCATAGGGCTAACTTTCCATCTACCCCAACCCCCTCAGACATCTGTAAGAGGTCAAAGTCCTGGGTTCCCTTCAATGAAGGATTTGATGTTTGACAAAACACTCAGAGGGACAATATAAGCCACCACAACCTAATGCCCCATATGGAAATACCCACAATTCCAACTGGAGGAATCACCCTAATCCTTTCCTTGAAACCCACTTCGCTACGCACTCAAGCTACAAACCAAAGGCCGTTCACTCATTCACAACTACCTTCACCATCCTCATTCCCCAATGCTTTCATTTTAAATTTTGAGTAGGGTAAGTGGCAGTTTTGGGGGAAGAACAAAAGGATCAATGCACAATTGGCACAAAGGATTGATTCCAGAGTGCACCGAATAAGAGAATAGATGGGCCAGAGCACCCCGAACCACAAAATTGATAACTCCATGATTCAATCAACACAAGATCACAACAAGTCAGCTGAAAGCAAAGAGTAGGAAGGTTCCTTCCCAAAACAAAACCCAAAGGGAATCCATGAGGTAGATCATCCAATACCATCTGTAATGGATGAGGTGCGGAAGGCAATAATCACCCGAGAAGTGGAAAAGAGGTTGATCAACCTGGCGCCAAAGCCTGCTGAAGAACTCAATCGTGAGAAGAATTGCAAATGAAAGACATTCTCCTAGAGGAGGATTCAACAAAACACTCAGATGCGCCACTCCATTACTTCCACAAGCACTTAGAAATAAGAAGAAGGCATCCCAAGAGTGGTGTATCTTAGAAGTCCCAAGACAGTAAAATAATATACTTTTTGATATAATCAAATAAGTCCTCGCCACGCAAATTTTTGCAAAGATTCTCAGATAACTGGCGTATAAAGCGGATTAAAAATGGAGAAAAGTCATTTCTTAACAATGTCGCTACATAATCCAAAGCAAATAACCTCACAAATACAAGGATCCAGGATCTCCCACACCCCGGGCCGAAGATGGAACGGCGGCAAGTCACGTTGATTTATTTTCGTTGTGAACCTAACGTCAGATTCAAGATAATACGAAGCGCTAGGTTTAAAAGTGAACTTAAACCTACCAACACATCTTCACGCCGATGACGTAAAAACCTCCAACGCTGAGGCAGCTTCATGCCTGGGCGAGCAGATATCCGCCACCAAGACAGATTCAGCGCCTGAGATCCGGCCAACGCAAAATGAACCATGAACATGCCAATCGTTATTCGAGGGCACTAACAGCGCCGCGCAATGCGAATCAAATAATAGAGTCACTATGCACCCAAATTTTTGGGTATGACCATAGAGTCAAAGATTCTCATTGAAACAAATGCTAAAAACACAAGCAGAAGAATACAGAAACTAAAGAACGGCAGAATATTCAATGAGTCAGATAGTGGAAGAAGGCAAAGTACAGGGACACCCAAAGAAATACACCACAGAGAGGAGCAGCAGGAGGTCGTTCCCGCGTTACCCACAACCAATCAGCCGGAAACTACCAACACACCGTGTCACAGAGTCTGTGAGACATCAAGAACAATGGGATCTGAGAGGCATCCGAAATACACCAATAAACTGAACAAACCGAAATACATTCCAACTGTCACGCCAGAGAGACTTTCATTCCTTTTCTGTTCTTCCTCTGAGGACACGAATTGAACTGTCCTCAAAGTAGAGCCAAAACTTGATTAAAATTAATAATTTGCTTTTATTTTAATTTCAGTTAATTTTGAGTAATTCATTATTTTTCGAAAGTTTCCTAAATTAGCAAATTTTCTTATCATATTTATAATTTTGTTTATATACTATAGTACTTTAGATATAATTTTAATTTTATGGTTTCATATAAATTTGGCCATGGAGAATAAATTTTATTTCATATATTAACAGTAATTAATATAGCAATTCTTAATTCTGTATAAAGAGGGTCAAATCTCTGCTAAAAAATAGCGGAAAATGAAACGGATCCTTCTACCGCCACACAAACAAGCCTATTTAAACCTAGGGTGTGGTTTATCCATTTCGCCACTCCCACATCTCTCCCCTCCCCAACAAGCCCCGAGTTCCCAAATTCTTCACACCGCCTCACATCGCATCAGCCCTGGAAGGCGCCTGCTGATCGAGCCATTAAAGGTCGCCGGGCCCCCCGCGGTGGCCCTCGATCCCGTCAGCCGCGCCCCTGGGCCTCGGGCGATCTCTCGATCGAGCCTTCACCTAGCTAAAGATCACCCACGCCGCGCAGACGAGAGCCTCGCGACCGTTCTACACCCTGGGAGTTGCTATCCCGCCTGGCCACCTCCTACCGAGCCTTCTCTCATGGAGCCCCACGCTGGGCCTGTGACCCCAGGCTCCGGCGTGGTTCAAACTTATTTTGCCCCCAGCTTCTACTGTCCCCTTCATCGAGCCTTGGCTGGTTATTTGTATTTGCCATTGCATGCTCAAAGGAGCCTCGGCTCATCCGCTTTGTTTCAGAGTGATCCACCACCTGAGCCCCACATCGCAGATACGAGCCCTCAAATTACATTTTCTAAAGGGAGCCGAGCCCCTTCCAAAGATTTTATTCATATTCGGGCTAAGGATTCACTTCGAGGCGGGTCCCGCCTTCCGGTCATGCAACGATTCAAGATTGTTTAGAGGCTCTGCCCCATCCCGGGTCCACCCAAGACCATCACCGGGTCCCCGAGGCGTGACTGAGGAGCCTCGGTGGATTCACGTTATCACACTACGGACCCCGCCCCACTAACACCGCACTCAAAGGAGGCGCCGAGGGTCTCATTTTCCGCGCCCGTGACATCGCCTGTGCGTAAGTCGTCTTCCCTCCCGGCCGCGCCATCACTCACAGCATCAAACTTCTCAGAGATTGACATCGCCACTTCCCGCGGTCGCTCGCTGAGATTCGCCGCTGAAGACTGGCTCACCGGACTGGAGCGCACGGAACTGAATTCGAAATGAGATTTTCACGAGTCATTTCACAAGATTCAGCTCAGGGTCGACCGCGGCGCCAGTGGATTCACGAATACCGAGGATTATTCACTACCGCCTTCATAATCTTTGGTGCAGATATTACCCACGGTATGGTTTCAGCTGATCACCATGACATCCAGGAGCAGATAACCACAGAGCCGCTTCATCGGCAGACCGCCATGAGTACTCAAAGGCGCCGAGCGCCTCACAGCCTGGGCTCACGTGATACCGCCATGCAGAGGCTGAGCAGATCTCTACCAACCCACCCCATCGAAGGTTCAGCAACGCCGCCAGAGATACCACAAACCCACGGGCGTTTCAGAGGCACCGTACCTCGTGAGACGTCGATCGACCATCGATCCTGACGAATGCCCATTCCCGCTTGCCAACATTTGCCGCGGCAAATGAGGGGAGCCATTCGAGGCTCTTTACCCTGGATCTCTGTGAGGATACTGTCTCAAATTCCTTCCGAGCTGCAGATGACCTCCTGATGCATTTTGAGGAGGCGTCCATCATAAGATCTCCAGTACGGCGTAGAGTCTACCACCATCGATGCCGCAGGCACGCTTCCACAGCGTTCTTTATATATGGATTCCCAAAGGAGCCCAGGATCGAGAGTGGAATCCATGCCCTAAATTCCGTCAATGAGGCGGTGATGACCATGCCCGTATCTCTTCCATCTCCGGCAAAGAGATCTAAGAGGTAATGCCGTGTCGGCACTCTATAAGAGACTTGGGAGGTGGCTCGCCCGCCCGAGATACGCAGGAGTCCCGCCTCCGCAGATGTCACTCCATCTCCTCCACACACTACAACACCGCGCCAGGCAAATTGATACTCCCATTTAATCCTATTCTGCAGACACCATTCACCCGAGTATGTTCAGCCGGCTCTAGAGATTGCAGTGTGATGGATGCCATCCGCTTCACTAGTAGCTACACAAACTCGTGATCAAAAGAGGTGTGTGTGATAACTTCTCGAGATAATTCTATTTTTTTATTGAAATGTGGCATATTTTAAAACCATAATTATGTACTATTAGAGATGGATGAATGGATAGTATGTAAACCAACAGTATTATCTATAATTGTAAGAAAAAAAGTACTTGACTATGTCCTCAAATAAATGTAATCCACTTGAAATTGTTTTTATATCGAATATTATTAATGCATCATCTTCAAGTTTGCAAACCTCAAAAGAAGAGAGGTTAGTTAGGTTAGTGAGTAAAGATCTCCTCTTTCCATAATTAGTTAATAATGTTCAAAATAAAATGGAAGGACCAAATGTAATTCATTTATTGTAGCAGATACTGTTGAAATGAGAATATAGCTTTACACACAGTGCTTTTAAGAATATAATGATCACGTTATCCAATAATGTTAGCGTATCTTCTCATATAGAATGGGTTAAGTTTTACTTCCCGCTGTGTCCCCATTTGATCCAAGAATTGTCAATGCAAAGTTCCTGTCATAATCTTAATGATTAATTTCACCTAGATGGATGGTAATATATTTTTATTCTTTGCTTAAATAGGTTGAGCTCTTATTAATTTCTTATTATGCACTTTATGTACATCTTTAGGCAATGTTCCTTATCAATTTTTAGTTTATTTATTTACTTTATTTCTTTACTAGTGCTAATCTACTAACTTTCTTGATTACCATAACAAATATTGGTAGATAGAAGAACTATGAACTCCTGCACACACTAGCAGGAAAAGGTGGATCTTACCTTGCTAACTAGCCTAGAGCATTCCAAATCCGTATGTGGTACTTATTTAAATACATTCAAATCTCCAGTACTTTTCTTTTTTATTGCTATCTTTTCTTTTAATTGTCTCTTTTCCTTCATTTTCTAATTGTAATAAGTTAATTATCAATTGAACATCTGATTTTGCCTTGATTATTCTTATCTTATTTCTTTCAGATATATCTCATTGATAATGATCTTGATATTTATCTGCATGATACAAAGTTCAATGTGTATTTCTAAAGAAAATCTTTTTTCATTTTTTTGTTAATGTTGTACTTATTTATCTTACTAGGCACCCAAGAAACTTAGCAAGAGGGAAGACAATGATGGTATTAAAGGAAGACCACCTTTATAAAAATAAAGATTGACACTTTTGAAGCTTGTTTGTATATTATCTTAATATTGAAATGTTCTTAATTAGGTTTTATGTTTATATATAAAATGGAGAATAACTTATGTTACTTATGAAATTAGTGTGTACATATGTAAGAATTATTTATATTAAGTAGTAGTTTGTTTGCATTATTCTCAAGACTTATTTTTAATAATAAACTTAAATATATCAAATTAATCAAAATAGTTTTGATATGGTAGCAAATCTGTTTTCCATTTAAAAAACAGAAATTATTAACAAATAATATTAAATATCAACAGAGTAAATCACAACAGATGACTCATAGCTCCAACAAATGATAACATGAGCCATCAACTATATAACATATGTGTTAACAAACATTAATACATGCAGGACAACCATGATATATTTTGATTCATTATTGGAAAAACTATAATCTTAATATATGTGGAGATCATATGGTAACTTAAAACTTTTCTTGATATCAGTAGAAGGTATAACACAGTATGAACCTGAATCAATCTTAGTTATTATATAATTCAATTCTTAATTCAAGAAAAACTGAAAGATTGAATCTTTTTTTCTCTTAGTGAAATGAAGGCCTGTAAGATTAACCACCGCATGGGTTCAAAACAATAAGAGTATCAATAAACAACAAAAACTTTGAAATGAAAAGAAAAAGAAAAAGAATAATACCAAAAATACATGAAAATCCAAAAATCAATAATAATCGAAAATACTTAATTGGTCACATTATCATGTAAACCTTACCCGCGAGTCACCGCCTCTTTCTATCGCTTCTCTCTTCACGCTGATTCATAGATGAAAAGAAGCATCGATCATGAGTAAAGTATAATTCAAACACATGCATTATATATGTTGTTAAATAGATCAAATAATATCATATTTATGTTGTTTATTAAACTCCACTTAGATTTACTGGTAGACGATTTGAAAGCTTCCAAAGGCCTCTGTTATATTTTCTTGATATAGAACTATGATCGGAGCAGCCGAAACCAAAATGCTTCCAAATACTCTTGGATGCACATTGTAATGAGAGTTTGAGGTAAAGCTAGCCTCTAGCTTGCTAAAATCATTAAGAATTATATATAATACTTCGCATTTAGGTGTTTTTGGACAAAATTATATTTTATGATAATGTTTTCATCTAATGGAATGGTCTTCTTATGCATTTGCTTCCTATGAAATTTATTTGATTTTTGTATAGATAGTTATGAGGTTTATTGACATTTATTCTGATAAAAAATCATTTCTTTTCTACTATAGAAATAACATTACTGATAATGTTTTATGTCGAAATGGAATTACTTTTTATGAATTTACTTCTTATGCGTTTATTTCCATAAAATATATAAATCTTTCTATGAAAATGATTATCCCTTCAAAGAAATGAAGGTTTTATAGAAAGAAAATTTATTTCCTGGGAAAGTAAATGCATAAGAAGTGAGTCCATCTAGACAAAAAAAAAATATTTCCTGGGAAAGTAAATGTATAAGAAGTGATTCCATCTAGACAAAATAATAATAATAATAATTTGTTTTCTGGGAAAGTAAATGCATAAGAAGTGATTCCATTTAGATAGAAAACATTATCAGAAATGTCATTTTATCCCTTGAAAGAAATGAACATTTTTAAAGAAAGAAAATTTTAGTTCCTGGGAATGTAAAAGCATAAGAAGTAATTCCATCTGGACAAAAATAAAAAATATTTGTTTCGTAGGAAAGTAAATGCATAAGAAGTGATTCCATTTAGACATAAACCATTATCAAATATGTCATTCTATCCCTTGAAATAAATGAACTTTTTTATAGAAAGATACAAACGTGAATACTATATTTTCCCAGGAAATAAATCTTTCTTTCTATAAACCTCATTTTGAAGGGGATAATCATTTTCATAGAAAGATTTATATATTTTATGGAAATAAATGCATAAGAAGTAAATGCATAAAAAGTAATTCCATTTAGACAGAAAACATTATCAGTAATGTCATTTCTATCCCTTGAAATAAATGATTTTTTTTATGGAATAAATAATTATTTCCCGGGAAAGTAAATGCATAAGAAGTGATTCCATCAAGACAAAAAACAAAAAAAATTTGTTTCCTAGGAAAGTAAATGCATAAGAAGTTATTCTATTTAAATAGAAAAAATTATCAGAAATGTCATTTATGTCCAACAAGTTTTTCCTATGAAGTGTCATTTTTGGACAAAAATTCATTTTCTAGTCTACTTGCTGATTTCCTGGGCTCTAGCTCCTCAGAAAGAGGGAAGAGGTTCTTAGTTCTCAGGTTAGCATAGCTAGATGCTAATCCTCTTTC
Organism: Tetrastigma voinierianum; assembly: GCA_016808115.1. Taxonomy (NCBI): domain Eukaryota; kingdom Viridiplantae; phylum Streptophyta; class Magnoliopsida; order Vitales; family Vitaceae; genus Tetrastigma; species Tetrastigma voinierianum. The sequence continues at coordinate 194,660 of JAEQBH010005593.1, read as the reverse complement.
TACTGTGCTCTCACACATAATATTTTTTTTCAAAGGTAATCATTTAATTCCACTTCCCATCATATTTCTATATATATCCCAGAAGTATAACTAGAGGCTAACTTAGGCCGTAAATTAAGATCGATCTCCATGGTGTTGTTAATCTTGTAAGATTAGTGCCCAAAGTGCACAATTTTAAACCCTATATTAGATAGGTTTTGAGGCTTTTTTGCGACTAATCATGTCATTTATACCAATTGAAGTGTTCAAGTCTTCTAGTAAAGACTTAAGTTACGAGGAGGTTTTAACATTGCTTTGTAGGTTTTACAGCACTTCGGAGTCCACTTCGAGACAAGTGATGAATCATGAAGATCGACCCCAATTTTCAGCCATCAATCAGCCCAAGAATCAATGATAGAACCAAGGCAAAGTGAAGAAAATCGATGCGTGATAGACTGTGAGGCAATGCAAAGAAGGACATCAATCCTGTGAATTTTCGCTAAGCCTCGCTAAAATTCGCTTAGATTGCGAAAATTTTTCGCAGTTTAGCTTAAAATTTTCGCAAGTTCAAATGAAATTGTGGATTTCATGTATACCTGTGGTTCATAGTAATCGTTCCTAGCGAAATTTTATGATTTCTCTACTCACGAAATTTTCGCTAAGCTAGCGAAATTTCCTATTTTCGCTATGCCTTGTGATTTCGCTACCTAGCAAAATTCTTCACTCCTAGCGAAATTTACTGCCTCGTCATGTTTTTGTAATTAATGCCAACCGACTTCAAATTTGGTGTATTACTCTCTTGTCCATTAACTTAGCCAAATTGTTAGGGTTGGTATTTTTCTACGTATCGAGGTGGCCTATATAAACCCCTCTCTTTTTGTAATAAAGATATAGAGAATTTTGGGGGAAGCAACAATTTGGGAGAGAATAATTTTTGTAATTTTTCATTTTTGTAAATAAAGTCTCGTATTTTATTTAGGGTTTTATTTTCTCTTCTCTCCTCTTCCCTTGCCAGTTTCCAACACCCTCTATGACATAACTCAAGAGATGCTTGGCTAAGCCTCCTTTCTTTGAAGAGGAAGGAAGCTAGCTTGGCAAAGCGGGCATACGTGATGTCATTCCCCCTTGTACCGAAAGTCGCGGTGCACGTATTTATGGCTCTATCTTCTCAAATTAGGTTGAATAGTACTTGAATGTTGTTGATTCGCTAATACTCTCCATGCTTTAGGATACGCTGCATACTTATTGCTAGATGCACCGTGGTTCATTAGACGGTCTTTACGAGCCTCAAATGATATTTAATGCCAGGGTTTCAAACTCAAAAGTGGCCATAGTCGCATGCTACCCGTGGTCGACTCAAATAGGAGCTGTTGTTAGGTTAGGGTTGCGAAGTTAACATATATCCGGCTATGCCTTGACTATAGGCTGCGGCGTCAAGTAACGCGAGGATAAAACCCGAGGACACTCGCTTGCTCTAACTTACCAAGTTAGTGACTCAAATCTTCAAAGTTAACTTTTTCACACTTTATTTTCAGTTTTTTTACAATTTCGCCAACCTACTCCAACGCTTTTGAAGCAAATCCAAAAAAGTCCAAATAGAAAGCCTTACCTTTACACTATGCAGATTGGCCTCTTAGGATGAAACTCCATCCCCGTGAAACGACCCTAGACCACTATACTCGTAGTGTATCGACTACTGCAAAGAAGTAGGGAACTTAGGTGTATATAAATTTTGCTGATTTTAGCTCAACCTACTGCGGGCACGACCAAATGAAGGCCATACGGATGGTGCCAAACTACTAATGGTAAGTTGAAGTGTACTTGTGATCAACATCACAAGTGGAGGTAACCTTTTTACCCTTTTTGTCACTTCACCGCAGAACTCCGCGGGCCATCACTCGCGCGAATCGCATCAAGTTATTACAAATGGGCTTTAATTTCAGAGTTAATCTTAACCTTTTGCAAGCTTTGTTGGTGCTTCGCTGTCTCTAAATTTTGTAATAGTGTTTTATGCAAATGCTGGGATAGAGACACACGTAGACGAAGAGAATTAGTACACAATCAATCTAAATGCTGAAGCAGGTGTTACACAGATACTACGGATCCCATAATTCAACAGAGTCAACCGGGAGTCCCATGAATCCAAATGCTTATAGGAACCATGAGGATCACATCCACCCTCCTAGAGCCGTCCTCGCATCATACTCCTCGTCGAAGATGGCAAACGAGGCCTTATTCGTACCCTCATCCCTCACATATCATGGTATGGAAAATGAAATCCATACACTCATATTAGGGATTTTGAGGAGGTTTGCAATTCTACCTTTAAGGAAGGTATGATGGACATGGATTTGTCAAGCTAAAAGCATTTCCATTAACTCTAAAGGACAAGGCTGGGATATGGCTCAAACTCCATCGAGGCCTGTAATCATTAGAATGGGATCGAATACGATTCGTGCCACTGGTAGGAGTTTAATCAACAAAATTTGTATCCGTAGTCTCCCACGCGTAGTCAAGCTTTACCGCAAAGATAGCGTCTAGGTCGAACACAGGATGGGTTTTCTTCGTACAAATGATTTGAGTGAAATCAAACCTGTGAATTAAATTTGGATTTTGGGGTTTGGTTAAAAACAGAAGCCGGATGGTTCAGAACGAAAATAAATGAAGAAAATAAGAAAAGAACTCCTCAAGCAAGGCCACCGAGTTTAAGATCTTAGGCTAACCCGAGAGGTCCCCTGCCATTTATCATGGCGATACGCAACCTATACCACAGATAACCTGATCTACGCTTAACTAAGAACTCACCTTTGAAACAACTCCTATTCGAGTCAATACAGGTAAAGATGCACCCATGGCCCTTTACGCTTGAAACCCTAACATTCAATATCATCTCTAGGCTCAGAAGACCATCTAAAGAACAACAAGACATCTATCACTAATTATGCAATCAGATCTAAAGCATGGAGAGTATCGACCAAACTAATAACATTAAATGCTATGCAACCCCAGAACCCTAACAGGCAAATATCATTTTAGAGGCTCAGAAGACTATCTAAAGAACCATGCGTACATCTCCCTTACCCAATATGCACCTGATCCCAAAGATGGAGAAGACACAAATTAATGACATTCAATGTTAGTAACCATCACTGAAACTCCTAACCCTTAACTCTACCTCGTTGGCTCAGAAGGGCAAATCTAATGGATATTAGTATCTAAAGCTAAGTATACACTAAACTCCTAAAAGCTTCGCAAGTATTGGCCGAAGAAAGTAAATCAAAAAGCTAAAAAACCTAGAGTTGAAGATTTGGGAACCAAAATGACAAAACCCGGGCCATGAAAGTGGGAACCACTGAAGAACCTAAAGATCTCCACCGGCAGCTCCTTTTTACTTCAAGAAGAGTGGTTTTAGCCGCTCATCCTCAAGCTGTCATCCTGAGGGTGTTCGGGGCAACCAAGAAAAGGAGAGAAAGAGGAGAGAGTAGCAGAGAAAACTCGAAAGAAAATGAAAGTCATGCTAAAGATATTTACCGAAAGATTGTTGTGGTTGCTGAACTTATAAGGTGGCTTATATAGCCAACCCAAATGTGTGAAAATACAAGAAAAGCCCCAATATTTGGCTAAATTCAAGGACAAGGGGGAGTAATACACCAAAAAATGAAGTCGGTTGGCACATCATGCAAGCTTAATGCTCAAAATTTCAAGCTTGAAGCCAGCGAAATCACAAGAGATAGCTTAAAAATGCAAAATTTCGCTAGGTGCACGGTGATTTCCGCTAGCTTAGCGAATTATGGTGAGTAAATTTAAAACATTTAGGGGCTCGCTATTAGGTTCGCATTTCGTCAAGCCACTAAATTTTGCAGCAGCTTAAATGCAAAATTTCTCGCAGAACGCTGAATTTTCGCTAGCCTAGCGAAAGTCCAGCCTCAAAAGCATCGCTCCATCAAGCACTGCTCGCCGCTTCTTCCATTTTCTTCCCGTCTATTTTCTTCACTTTTCTTCTTCTTCCTCTTAGTCTCCATCTATGATGTTGAGTTTGACTTGAATTCTTCGTGCTTGGATCGACTCAACACTTTGGCATGATTATCTCACAAAATCGCAAAATTGCCATAAATGCGATCGGAATAATAGTGGACCTTAATATGTAAATCGGGTTAATTACAACACTAGTACACAAAGGGGCTTAAAAACCTATTAAAAATGTGGTTCAAAAATAGCACTTTTTGGGCATTAATCACCGCAGCGTAGTTTTTAAAGAAGTTCTTCAAAGGCTCATAAGACCAATAATTTGAAAAGACAAAATTTATACCTTGGCAGCCTCGTGATGGTGAGAAGTTTTACCAATGTCGGGAAAGATTTATGGAAACCATCGGGCTCATGCCCACACCATGATTTGATACATGATGTTGGTAAACCACTTCATGGTGGTATGTCTCCCCGCCTACGAGGCGCCTTTTGAAACCATGTGGAGGACTAAGCAAACATCCTGATGAAGCCATGGATTTTTTAAATTACGTGGCTGAGACTTCTAAGGGTTGGGATGAGCCTAACCCTAGAGAATCGGATAGGATGAGACCACCAGTCAACCAAAGGGGTGGGATGTATGCACTACCAGAGGAAATAGAAATGAGAGCTAGGATTTCAACCCTAGCTAGGAAGGTAGAGGGAGCTCATGCAAACAGCTCCAAGAGGTGCATGCAGCCAACGAAAAATCCCCGCACAAACCATTCCCTCGCACTAATTTCCAATCCCCCGTACATCCAAAGAGGAACAACTCTCTATGGCCCCTACAAAGCAAGGATTTGATGTCGAATGTGCAACACTGTAGGACAACACAAGCCACAACAATCAAAATGCCCCATATGGTAATACCTACAATTCCAATCGAGAATCACCCCAACCTCTCACGGAGACCCAACCCCTCGCTATGTACTCCCTGTGGGCCAAACCTCGCCTTGTACTTCTCACAACAACCACCATCCTTCTCCAAAGAGAATGTCATATTAAATTTGAGTAAGGTAGCGGGCAACTTTGTTGAGGAACAAAAAGGAATCAATACGCAACTGGCACAAAGGATTGATACTGTAGAAAGTACACCAATAAGAGAATAGATGTGGCCAGAGTAACCCGCGAACTTTAAAATTGATAACTCCATGATTCCATCACCAAGATCAACAAGCTGGGTTAGGAGGTACAAGAAAGAGGAAGGTTCCTTCACAAACAGCTCCAAATCCTAAGGGAATTACGAGGTAGATCATCCAACAATTCGTGAAATCTGATGAAGTTAAGGCTATAATTACCCCCAGGAGTCGAAAGAGGCTGATCAACCCATGCCAAACCTCGTCACAACTCCAGCGTGGAGAACGTAACTGAAAGCATATTCCTCCTAAAGGAGGACTCAATGAAAATACCGCATACCACCTCCATTTCCACAAGTACTTGGGAGGTAAGAAGAAGGCATCTCAACAAGGTGCATCTTAGAGGTCTTAAGGCAAGTAGCGTTAACATACCTTTACTGACATAATCAAACAAGTGCCCGCTTATGCAAAAATTTTTAAAAGATCTTTGCACAATCAAGAAGTGGATTAGGTATCGAGAAAAGCAGTACTTTACCGAACAAGTTAGTGCCATAATCCAAAGAAAATACCCTCACAAATACAAGGATCTGTGATCTCCTGCCACCTCTACCAATATTGGTGGAATTCGTGGTTAGACAAATCATCGCTTGATTTAGGAGCCAAGCAGAACCTCATGTCGATTCGTATACAAGCAGCTAGGGTCTGTGTGAACTTAAACCTACCAACATCACACCTCACTGGCCGATAGATCGCTGAAAAATCCCAAGGGGATAGCTTGAGGATGTCTTGGTGAAAATAGACAAATTCTATTATCCAAGATTTTGTGGTGCTTGACACTAAACCAATTGCAAGTGAACCTAATCATGTACTAATCATCTTAGGGAAGACCATTTATGTATTACAGCAAATGCAATCATAAATCATTTTAATGGAGTCATGCAACTAACCTTTGTAACATGACTCGGAGTTAAACATCTTCTTTCATTTGAACAAACATGAGTTGCTAGAACAGGAAAATCCAATAACTAATGAAGTTTCAATTGGTCGGTAAAGTGTGAAAGCAAAATGTCTGAATCGGCAGGAGAGATCAATAAGAGATGATGAGATATTTGTTTGGCTATCAACACTCCACTCCAAGCCAATCAGCTTCAATTCAAAAGCCATCAATGAGGACTACTTCAACAATTGGGCACCCAACACCATGGAGTCAACCCAGGCTATTGCATGGGTTAAGAAACCGAATTGCAATTCCACAATTTTTACTTTCTGTCTTAATTTAGTTAATTTAGTTAATTTCAGTTATTTTTAGAAAATTTTTAACTTAGCAAGCCATTTTCTAGTAATTTGGGTTTGTATAGTATAAGATTGTGTTTTAAATTTAATATAAAAGACATATAGTAAATTTTATAATAATAATTCTTATTTTAGTATATTACATCTATTAAATTTTAAACAAGAGTGTACTTATTAAACAATTTGGGGCAATATGGAAATTAAGGTGAAAGACTCTTCTGACTACCCCCGGAAGTTCTATGCTATGAGGAAAGCAAGTTTAACATTCACACTTTCTTTCATTCCCTTCCCTCGCCCTCTCGCTGGGTCCCAAGCAGCCCCGAGTCCCACTTCCACACGCCGTCGCCGCTTTCTCTCTGAAGCCACTACCACCACGCTGGTCACCGCCGGCCGCCACCGCCAGTTCGCGCTCCACGACCGAGTAGCCAGCCAAAGATCCGCCCGCGCATCCTAGCTCCTCGTCAGACCCCGCCCGCCCGACCGAGCCCCGATCAGCCTCCATATTCGCAAAGATCATTCACACGCGCACGGCCTCGTACCACAGCCGGCGCCGCGCCCCACCGGAGCCATTTTTGTTCTGCCTGCCCACTATTTCGCCCGCCTCAAGATTCGTCTTTTATCGAGCCTTGCTCGCTATCCTGTAGTCGTTTCAAACAAGAACAAGGAGCCTTAGTTGTCGAGTTCCCGCTCAGTGATCTTACCACCTCAGAGCCTGATCAGCATGGTGAGCTCTCACCGCATTTTCAAGTGAGTCGAGCCTCTTTTCCGCGATTTTATTTCATATCGCATGGTTCGTGACTGGGTGGGTCCCAGTTCGGGCCGCGGTGAGATTCAAGACACCCGAGAGAGGCCCCATCTCCTGGCCCCGACTCCAAGACCAGATCACCGATCCCCGAGGTCAGACCCGAGGAGCCCTGTGGATTCCGACGCGATCGGGACACCTGGACAGGACCCCGCGCCCCATCACTCCACTGGGAGGAGAGTCTCGAGGCCCAAAGCCTCCAAGCGGCCCGCACATCGGCCCAGCAGTCATCATCCTTCCGGCCGCAGCCGTCACCAAATATCCGCGAGGCGACTTCATCACCTTCGCTTGTCACCGTCGAGGATTCGGCGACCTCTATTCACCGGGACCCCGATACCGGGGAACGTAGACCTTCGAGCCAGAGATTTTCATCAGGAGTCATTCTACGACGTCCTGGCATTGAGGGCTGATCCTAGATACCGGGAGTCCATGAGGTTGATCGAGGATTATTCATTACTGGCCTTCATGACTCCGAGGCAGTATTATTACCCACGAGTGGTGTTGCAGTTTTACCACTCGATGACGTCTAGAGGATCGCCGAATCCGCATTTAGCTTCAGCTCAAGATTGATGATCGTCGCGGAGTACTGAAAGGGCTGAGCATCTCAAGATTCAATTACAGAGGTCACGGCCAATGCCGAGGTTATAGAGGACGCCCACCGCCATCGCGGGATGGTTCGAAAGAATCGGCAAGAGACACCACCGCCGACCGCATTTACAGAGGCGCCCCGCCTCATATGTCAGCCGGACGACCATCGAAACCAGATCCAGCTTATTCCCGCGGTGCATTACGCAAAATGGGAGGGCTTCACACGCAGGCCTCACCGGACCGGGAGGGATATCGGGTTCACCCGAAATGCGATGACCTCCTTGGTTACATTTTCAGGGGAGAAGGTCCATCAGGAAGGACCTAGTACGAGCAGAGAGCATTCCACTACTGATGCCGAGACTACTCTCCCGGGTTCTCGAGCATTTGGGATTCCCAGAGGAGCCCAGGATTGAGAGGAGGATTAGATGCCCCCTGGTCATGTCAGTAGAGCGGGTGATGACTATGCCCGTATCTTTCCACCTACGACCACAGACTGCAGAGGAGGTACGGTCGAGGTCGAGGACCACTCATACAGATGATATACCCGCCCTAAGCCCGAGATACAAAGAGAGTCCTGGCTCCACAGATATCACCATCATCCCTCCTCCACAGACTACATCGCAGCCCGCAGTTCGACACCAATCCATCTGAGATTCAAGACACCACCACCAGCATGTTCACGCCAAACATGAGAGATAGCAAAGCGATGGATTATCCGCCTCACTAGCAGCTACAATGTGCAAAGACAAAGACTGTGAGGGTCGGCCCAAGGCTACTCTATGCTTCAGCGCATCATGACGCACTCACCTCCCTGTTCCCGTCGCAGAGAGGAGCTCCACCACGATGTACCATTTCGATGTTCTTGCCGCAGCAGTTGTTAGCCTTTCTCGCACTCCACCTCACCACCACCACAGAAATGAGGTGGTTGTGCCTTTTATGATTTTGTATAGTTACCAAATTTTTATCAATCGCTTACTAATTTTGATTAGGATTTATGTACATAGCTTACAAGAGTGCTGATATTTTTGTATGTTTAGCTGTATGTATGTACTTAAGATTTATTATAATAAAAGCTATTCAAATTTATATATATATATATATATATATATATATATATATATATATACAGATTTTTACATACCATGTTTTGTGCTTTTACCATGTGTAAACGTTTTTGTCTTCAATTGGACAATTGAATTGCTTCAAATTGGACAATTGAATTGCCTTCTGTTGGAAAATTGAAACCTTGTTTGTCACCTTTATGTTAGAACAAATTCCATGCTTAAATTAATTTTTGGTCAATTACAGTTCCAGCATGCTCAACTTGAAAATTTCTCCCTTAGGCTAATTCACACACTGCACTCCAGATTGTTTCAATAGGCTGTGAATTTGTTTGCCTCCTTTCGCTTTGCATAGCCGGCCTTAGGCATGTTGGCAACCTAGGATAGGTTTGTGTTACCCATATTCACATTCAATGTAGTCTTCCAAAAAGGAAAAGAAAAGAAAAAGAAAAGAAAAGAAAAGAAGAAAAGAAAATAAAATCGTAGTTTTGCCTTGAAACCCGAGCACGAACCGGGAGGGGTGTATGATTTAAAAGCCTTTCTAAACCCGATGCCCTATGCCTTAATTAATGGGAGTCATCGATTTAGTGTTCGTTATACGGGTGGATAGGTAGAGTCTAACGAATTGTAGGTGCTTGATTTTCGGGTTACACTGAGTCCGGTGAAGCCTGGATAGCGGTCATTGATCTCACTGACGCCCTAAACCTTGAGTGGTCGAGTCATCTGCGGATTCCCGCTACAATTTTGACTGAAGTCGAATCTTTACATTGCATCCTACAATGTAATTGAATAAAAAGGAAAAGAGTAACTATCCCTTATCTAGGTCGTTCAACGTTTAAGGCCATGTCATGTTAGGTCGGGGGAGGGACAAATTTTAATTTATTGGCTTAATCTGGTTACATAAAGAACCATTAGACTTAGGTGGAAATTCAAGTTGAGAATCATGGAACCAATGTTGACCTGAAATTGTTCTTGTATGGTTTTGGCTCTTTCATGCCGGTTTTCAAGCTGGTGTCAATTTTTCAGTATAAAGGTAATGTTTTTATGTACATATACCTTTTTGAATCATAACCTTTTTGAAAATCACCATGCATTCCCGCTTGCATTGCTAAGGGATCAGCAACGCTTTGGTTGAGGATTAGTGCCCAAAAAGTGCAATTTTGAACCCTATATTAGATAGGTTTTGAGCGCTTTTTGCGCACTAATCATGTCATTTATACCAATTGAAGTGTTCAAGTCTTCTTAGTAGCACTTATGCCATTTAGAGAGTATATTAGTCGCTTTCAGAGGCTTTACACTTGAGTCTAATTTTAGATAAGTGATGAATCAGTGAAGATCGACCCCAATTCTTCACCCATCAATCACCCCAAGAATCAATGATGTAACCGGGCGCAGCTTAAGAAAAATCGATGCAGTGGAGGACAGGAGGCAATGCAATGAAGGACATCAACTCAGAATTACAAGCCCGCTAAATTTCGCCAGATTGCTTAAAATTTCAGTTTAGCGAAAATTTTCAGTTCACGAAATTGTGGATTTTCGCTTAGACACCGTGGTTTCGCTAGGCACTGCCTTTAATAAATTTTATGATTTCGCCACTACCTAAATTTTCGCTGGGTTAGCGAAATTTCCTATTTTCGCTTATGTGCCTTGTGATTTCGCTTACCTAGCTAAATTCTTCAATTCCTAGCGTAAATTTATCACCATGTTTTTTGTAATTAATGCCAACCGACTTCAAATTTGGTGTATTACTCTCTTGTCCATTAACTTAGCCAAATTGTTAGGTTTTTTGGTATTTTCATGTATTGAGGTGGCCTATATAAACCCCTCTCTTTTTGTAATAAAGATATAGAAATTTTGGGGGAAGCAACAATTTGGGAGAGAGAAGAATTTTGTAAGTTTTCATTTTTGTAAATAAAGTCTCGTATTTTATTTAGGTTTTATTTTCCTCTCTTTCTCCTCTTTCCCTTACTTAGTTTCCAACACCCTCTTGAGGATGACAACTCATATGCTTGGCTGCTCTCCTTTCTTGAAGATACGAAGCTACGGTATAAGTATATGCATTGCCAGTCTTGTAATCAAAGTCACTGTGTACTGTGATTATGGCTCTCATCTTCTCAAATTAGGGTCAATAGCATCAATGTTGTCGATTCGCCAATACTCCATAAGTTTTAGGATACAAGGTATTACTTATTGCTGCATGCAATCGGTTCATTAGATGGTCCCATGAGTTTCCAAATGATATTTAATGCTAGGTTTCAACCGAAAAGGCCATAGCCGCATGCTACCTATTACTAAAGAGAAGTGGCGTGTTAGTTGAGGGGTTGCAACATAGATCCGGCTATGCCTTGGACTATAGGTTGCATGTCATAACGCGAGGATAAAACCCGAGGACAATTTGTTTGCTCTAACTTACCGCTAGTGACCTAAATCTTCAAAGTTAACTTTTTCACACTTTATTTCCGCTTACAATTTCGCCAACCTACTTCCACCGTTTTCTTGAAGCAACCAAAAAGTCCAAATAGAAAGCCTTACCTTTTACACTACATGCGATTATTCTTGTGGATGAAAACCCATCCCCGTGTTCGACCCTAGACCACTATATCGTAGTAGCTTGACTACGGCAGTAGTAGGAACTTAAGTGTATATAAATTTTGTTGATTTTAGCTCAGCCTACTGTGGCACGAATCAGTAAGGTTTAATGTGAAATCCCAGAAAATCCGAATTTTCAAGAAAGGGTAAAATAGTAATTTCGTTAAAAAATCCGGAATTTTTCTAGATCTCTGATGATGAAATAGACTTCATGTTGAAATCTTCTCATGAAATCTATCTGCTATGTTGAATTTCAATGAATTTTGAGACAGTCGAAAATTCACGTCTTTCGAGGCAACGAGGGTAGTGTGGGACACTTGGCATATGTTAAGTGGCCCATGAGGCGCCACGTGTCAATTGTGAGATGAGTTAAACAATGAGCTCAAGTTTGGGTCATAGGAGACAAATGGAATCATGTGATTGAAGGGAGATCCAAAGGGAATGGATAAGGTGATATGGGGAAATCCTAAGAGCCACTTAGAGTTTGACATGTGGCAAGTAAGAGGACATCTCACTTGACCCTATTCTTGGCCCAACTGGTTGGGAGGGATGAAAGAAAGAGAATAGAGAGAGGGAGGATTTTAGAGAGGAGCTTTACCTTCTCTCTAGATTTTTAGGCGATCGGTTTGTCAAATCCTGGCGAGGTAAGAGGCAAAGTTGACCCCCACTGCAAGGGCTATACGTGGGTGTTTGTCTGTGAAGATATAGACTAAACCACTCAAATTAACACTTATATAGGAGCCTTATAATTCTCCAGTATTTATGTCAAAGTTTAATAGAATTGTTTGAAAATGAATAAAATTGATTTTATGTTCTGGAATTAATATGGATTTAGTCTATGACACTACAAGTGCACAGGTCATTGAAGTAGTAAAAATTCGATTTAAGTCCAGATATCATTCCCACATCGATTGACAAGAATTTGAAGTTCAACTACCCCGACTACTCAAGATTCATACTATTTGAAACTTTATGTGACAGTTTCTCATCTTGTCTAGAAAAAATAATTGTTCTAGAGATTATACCTAAAGGTAAAAGAAGGTTGAAATTATGATGATATTTTATACTGGACTGAATCATTTCTCCGTGAGAAATGAACACTATCAAAGAAGTAATGTGAAACAGCCAATTTTTGCACCATCATGCATTGTTACTCTATTTTGTGCTGGATTTGGATTTTTTCCAAGATGCCTAACAATGCGGTTGGATTTCTCCATAACTTTTTGACCAGAGGTCTCTACTTCTCTCGAAGACAAGGGTCCAACTAGCTCTCATGCTCGCACACCCAATATCCAGTATTTTTCTTTCAATACTTCATACCCATTTTCTTAAGATCAGATTTTAAGCTTCCAAGGCGTTGAGCAAAAATTTTGGTAATCTGATTTGATGACTCATCCTTTAAATCTAGTTGATATTTCCATTCCCTTGATTAGATCTCAGCTAACACTGGTTCAGGAGCTTTCCAACAGATTAAGGTAAAATCTCGGATTGTTTAAATTAATAAATATTCCCCTCCAACATCAAGCATGAGTGAACTGGGAATTTATCTAAGTGAACTCTCAAAGCTCAATAGTTTTTCAATGGTAGTCTAACATACCCACCAAATGAATGTTCCAAACTCTAAGGAATCTCCATCTCTGTGTCACTTAGAGGGTTTCCTAAAAATCAGAGCAAGATACATACTTTTGAATATATTCATGATTAATATAGAAATATCCATTCAATAACGCATCAACTAAATAAATCTAACTAGATATTCTTTTCTAATCTACGTGGAAAAGATTCATAGTTAACATAAATTCAATCTAGTGAAGCTAGCTTCTCAATTGAAGAATCACACCTGTTTTAATACATCAAGAGATCATCGTCAGAATATAATTTCTCGGAAGAAACGAATTTCAAAAATTGTGTGAACTGAGATGATCCAAATATGAATGGAAAGAGAGCAATATTCAAATCTAGCTTTTACATTCTACATTACTAGTCTAAGACATCAAGAGAAAGGAAAATAAAGAAAAAAATTATTTTACATGATAAAGGAGTCTTCCTTTCTCCCTCCTAGACAAAAATGAGCTTCAGAAAAATGGAAGATGCTTACCAAACCTGTACGCCTATTTATAACCAGCAAGAAATTAGCTCCACTCTAAAGTCATGGATTTCCTAAAATAAATGGTCGAGCCCTCTGTTTAGGTCGCAACCTAAATCTCAATGTCATGAACTGAATTTTGTCTGGTCTCGCAAGTCCGCTGTGATCTTAGTAGAACTGATCAATGCTTTGCATTTCGTTTGCCAGCTTGTCGGAGTTGCGACCATGCTTTTCGTTGCTTACTTGTTTCTTTCTGCTCCATTTGACATGGTCATACAGAATTCCTTTGTCGTGATTAAGTGTAGTTGAGCTGTTATGCGACTGTCATGACCTCCCTTTCTTGTTTCCGTGGAATCGTGTTGCTACCTCAATTCATGTCGCGAAATGGATCTCTCCGCTTTACTAAGATTTCTGCCATGACTCGATCTCGAGGTCGCAACATCATTTCTTTGTCACCCTTTCAATGAATTTCTTTCTTTTAAAGCCGTAAACATCATTCGCTTGTCTTCTTGAGCCTTCAAGCAGGTCGCGACTCAAAATTATGTTGCGACCATTCTTTCTTCCTATCCAATCCTAATCTCATTTCTCAGTCTTAACAGTTTCCATTCTATTTTCTATTTCTAGTCGCGACCTGACTGTTCTTCCCTTTGCTAAAATTTATGTCGCGACCTTAAAAGCATGTCGCGACATAATTGTTTGATGTCTACTGCATTCTTGTGTCGCGACCTCGATTTGCTGTCGCGACATCATTTCTGTTGTCAGTAGCTCATTCTTGGTCACAGCTCCCCTTTTCATATTGCGGCTTAAAAATTGTTTGTCTTTTCATTGTCTTGTCGCAACATGGGATTTAGGTTGCGACCTAATCGTTTCTTCTCCTTGTTGAAATTGATGTCGCGACATTAAAAGCATGCCACGACATCATTTCTCCCTATCCCGTCGCAACCTCATTTCTTATTCAGCTTCTTTAATTGGTCATGACTTAAAAAGTGTGTCGCGACCTCATTTTTATGTCACGAGACCCTTTTTGTCGTTAGCCATTTTGATCCCTAGTCTCATATTCTTTTTCATGTTACGACTCAAAATTGCTGGTGTGCTTATTTTCTTGTCGCGACATGGGCATTAGGTCACGACCAAGTAGTTTATTTAACCACTGCAATTCCTATCACGACCTCAAAAGTATGTCGTGACCATTCTTCCTTCCTTCCCAATCGTAACCCGCCTTTGGCCACATGCTTCATCAGACTCACTTTTATATCACTAGAAAGTGTAGTCGACCGAGCAGTGGCCCTTCTTACTTTGTTTTTGTCGTAGTAGCTCAAACTTAGTCGCAACATGTTTTAACTATTCAGCTCATTTTTAGGTCGCAACATGAATTCTTAGTTGCAACCTCGATTGTGTCTTTAGCTTACATTTTTGTCGCACCATCAATTTTGGTTTGCTACCTGATTAGTGCCCAAAAAGTGCTATTTTAAGACCTACTCGAGATAGGTTTTGAGTTCTTTTTGTGCACTAATCATATCAATTAAGCCAATTGATGTGCGTCCATTTAGTCTCTAATTGCTACTATTTGAGCTTGTTTTTGGTGATTTTGTAGGTTTTTCAAGGCACTTCAGCCACTCAGGTTAAGTTGATGACAATATATGTGCCGAATGCTGAGGAAACACGGAGTTTTCAACCATCCAAAAATATCAAAATCAAGGTGGAATTGAAGGCAAAGTGATGAAGAAAGAGTGCAGTGGAGATGCAGTGGCAAAGCAGAAGCAGTACCTGCACTTTCGCTATGATTGCAAAATTCTCACTGATTGAGAAAATTATAATCATAGCGGTACTTCGCAACTTGATACTGGGAATACAGTTACAATTTGCAAGAAGCAATTTACACTGTTTGGCCACTAACCCAATTCTCGCCATTCACAATAATTTCGCTTAGCTAGCGAATTAATCGTTGATAGCTTAAATTTTCCACCCTCGTTATCTCATAGAATTTCGTCAGGTTAGCGAAATTCGGGCTTAAGCTAGCAAATTTTCGCTATGCTAGCTGGTCCCCGCATACTTAAATTGTCGCCCCCCGTGAATTTTGTGTATTTGATCCTAAACGACTACGTTTTGGTGTATTACCACCTTGTCCCTTTTGTAAGCCAATGTATTAGGCATTCTTGTATTTTCACACTTTGGGTGGACTATATAAGCCCCCATTAACTTGTAACCAAAAAAAAGCAATTTTGGAAGCAGCTTTTCATTTTATAAAATTCCCGCAGCTTTCATTTTAGGGTTGGCTTTTTTCTCTTCTCTCTCCTCTTTCTTTCATTTTCTAGGCTACCAAACACCCCCTGGTGATGAGATAACTGGTGGGATGCTTCGCTAAGCCCCACAAATTTCTCAAGCAGAAGGTTGCTAGCTTTGTTTTGGGGTTACCGCAGTTGTCCTCACGTATCAACGCTATTGTGCATAAGATTTATGGCTCAAATTTTCCAAACTAGGGTTTAAAGCCATTTAATGTCATTACTTTGGTCAATATCACATGCTTAGGTACAAAGGTATACTTATTATAGGATGCAATCAGATATTCTTTGGATGGCCTCATTTGTTAATTAAAATGGAATGAGGTTATCATCGTTAAAAAATGCATTAGAAACCATAATTATACTCTCTAAACAGAAATAATAAAATCTTTAAAACCAAAGTGCGGTAATCTTCCTCCAAACTCACCTTATCACACATGTTATATCTACTGGAAGCCTTCCATCCTTCCATTCATGCAAAAGATCAACCAAACAATGGTCCTGCAACAAGATGATGATCTTTAATAAGATAAAGATCAAAATAACAAGACAAGAAAGATAACAAGCCTTACTTGTTTTGATGCAAGAACATAAATCTTATATTTGGGGTCGAGATTAGGCACTCGAACAACCGATTTCTTTGCATTGAACATATTTGATAGTTTTAGGAAGTCCTCATCTATTTGGGTTCGTGGCCACTTCATAGGGTCAAAAATAAACTCACTGCCATGTGATTAACAATTAGATTCCATTATATTCCAATTCAAATAAATGTACTATGTTTTTGAAAACAAACTAGGATGAATTAACCACTCAAATTGTGAATACCAGGAACCAGCTCCTGTTCTAGCTGATTCAACCACTGGTTGTGGTACCACACAAAATCGTAACAGAACATTTTAAAGTTTCTTATAGAACTGTACTACCCATTGAGATGGAATTGCTCATATATTTAACGGACATAAGCAACTTACCACTAAAAGTGAGGCTATTAAAGAAAGAAAAGAAAAAAAAAAGCAAAACTGGTAATATTTTTCAAGCCATAGAACTAGTCCCGTCCTATTATTTCTCCAGCTTTGTTCATTAGTCCAATCAATAATTTTGATATGTAGCTTCAAATCCTACCCCAAATTCAATGAAGCCATTGAATTTTCACAATATATTCAAAATCACCCAACAGTTTTTCACAAAACTTGTTCTTGTACACTTATAAGAGTGACTCAGGAATTTAAACTAATCCATTAATTCATCCTCAAGCCATTGTTTTGCATGCATTCTTTAAAGAAAAACAACACCAATTTTAGACTCATTTCTAGAAAATTGTTTCTCAAAAAACAAGATTTGCAAGCATACCACCAAACACATGTTCTGCATTACTTTCAGATTTTCTGTTTCCAAAAGTAGAAAGTAGTTAGTTTCACGTTGCCACCGACATACTTGTTTGAACCCAAAAAATGAAAAATCCATGCATTCAATTCGTACCAAAATTTCTTAAAACAAATAATATGCAAAATAGAAATTCACGACACAATATGAAGTCACCTTCTAGAATAAAAAACTTCCTTGTTTTTAGGTACGAAAACATCCACCCCAGTATGTTTCCACCTTTGGAAGCGATACAATCGAAGAGTTTGGCGACGATTCCGACTGCGTCCTAATATAGAATAAGTTCAATTCTTATCTCGCAACCAAACAAGAATCCAAGCATTGCGGGAGAGATGACTTACTGGGCAATGAAAGACGTTAATTCCATGAATGAGATGGGATTCACCGGAAGAGTGGGAGGGACGGAGGGGCTGCCGGGGAAATTCCAGAGATCTAAAGGACCTGCTTGTAAATCTAAAATGTTGGGGCAAGCTCGTGGAGAGCCTTCGTCGGAGACTCATTATCGCGCTCTCTTTATAAGGCAACCATCTACCACCAAACTAAACTATATGGCAGCCAAACCTTCAAAACACGAAGTCGTTTTGTAAAGATTTGGAGTTTCGAATTAGATAGAAGTCACTGGTGTAGCTGAACCAATAGGAGGAAGCCCGTACGGATATCCTGGGGAATGAGCTCTATTGGCCATCTGGCCCATATTTTATCACCGTGACTCAATGGGCTTGTATTTTCTAGGTTCCAACCCAACCTCCAAAATCTTTGGGCATATGCACGTGTCCACCCATTTTTTAGTACTGTTTTCCATGCTATAAGTGAATAAATTATTTGTTAACTCCAATAATTTTGTAAAGCGAATCTTATGTTATGGGTCCTTTGAACTATGAAAAGAACAACAAAGATATTTGGTACCAAAAAATGGATGAATTGATTTAAAACATCATAAAAGTCAGAACAAAGATTTAGTTTTATCCCTAAAATACCCTCAAGTTAAATCCAAAAAAATACCTTAATATTTATCCCCAATAAAAACAAAAAACTTGTATTACCTTTGTACTTTGGGGGCACAAATAGAAGAGAATGGGAAAGAAAAGGTAAATTGAAGCCCTCTAATAAGAGAAAATTCGGTGGTCTAGAGCCCTATAACAGGAGGAAATTGAAGGAAATGGAAGATAGAGAGAGAGCATTTTGCAACCTTAATCCTTTTAAACTTGTTTAAGGAGTCCTTCAAGGTACGAAGCCCTCCAAGGTCTTATTTTTCTCATGTTTCTTTTTTACATTCCATTTGAGACCTTAGTCTAAAATGAACGATGGTTACACCATCCTAAAACCAGTCAAATTTCAAGTGGAATTTGAAAATGCTCTAAATAGGAATTGAATTATAATCATCACGTATAGAAAATTAAAGGTAATATTTTATTTTTACCTGAAACATTGCCTTTGTACTACTAATTTTTTCCCATGGACACTTTGTATGAAAGAGATTTTCAAGTTTTTTGAGAGCATACTCAAAACAATAAAAGTACCAATGGAATGAAGTTGGAATTTGAAATTTCTAACGTTATTGTACAATTTTTTGTATTAGAAACTAAATACAAAAAGGGGAAATTAAAAATCTAAATCAAATACTCAAGGGTTAAGAAGAATAAGCATACGAAGTAGGGAAACAAGGGCCCTTTTGAATTGGGTACATGGACCTAAAACCCAATTCTCAAATCCCAACCAGTTGAGTGATGCTTCCTCAATCGTTTTACTGATGTTTCCTCAACCAGCTGATTAAGGAAAGTTTGGTCGAGACCTTCCTCAACCGATTGAGTGATGTTTCCTCAATTAGTTGACTGATGGAAGATTTGATCGAAAGTCTTTTCAATCGGTCGAGTTAAGCTTTCTCAACCGACAAGGAGATGACCAAGTCACTTGAATCATCACGATTTTTTGAAATGGAAGATTCACGGCTAGCCCTAGATGGTTTCCCTTTCAAGCTTCAAACTTTTGAGCGAAAGAGATAAGATAAATAAGTAAAAGAAGAGTTTTGAGGTATTTTAGGTATTTTCATATTGATATTTGGAAGTATTTTAGGAAGTAAAAAAAAAAAACACACGTGTTGTAGCTTGTTTTAATTAGTTTTGAATAAATCTATCGTTTATTCTTTTTTAAATAACCAGCCCAAAATATGAAATTCCCTTTTGTAAATGTGCTTAAATAGTTTTATCATGAGGGCTCACGATTTAATAAATATTTATGTGAGTTTCCTTGTGGCATATATATATATATATATATATATATATATATATATATATATATATATATATATATCATATTTGATACTATTTGTTAAATAAAATGGTATTTTGGTTTGAACTTTTCAAAGTCTTCCATGAACAAATTTCTTTTACTATCTTCTAAATTTTTTCATGTCTTATTTCTTTTTTATTTTTTTGAAAAGATTGAAATACATAATCAAAATCATTAAAATCTTTAGAAGATAACATAACATCTAGGTTAATAATATAATGAATCGGTTCAAAGTCTACATATTAAATAGAATTACATTATGTACTTTTTTAAAAACTCACATAGGATAGGGGGTAGCCCTTAGGGCCACCAAGTCAAGCTGGCCCGCCATGCCTAAAACGAGGCCCATGGCTCGGCCCTTCGAGAAATGGGTTTGAGTCGAGCTTTACCCCCATCGAAGCAGGCCACGAACTTTGGCCTTTTTAGAAACCCCTAACTAAGATTGCTATTTTTTTTTTCAACCTCTATATCCAAATATTAAAAATAATAACATCTAAAGTACAAATACAATCATATCCAATAAAATCAAATGAACTTTAGAAATATTATAAATAAAAGTATCACATAATTTGCAACAAAACAGATAAAGGATAGATGGAGCAAACCTAGGCAGAGCATAAAAGCCATAACAATGAGAAAAGACACACATTTCTTCACTTTGTTGC
The DNA here is from genome assembly GCA_016808115.1 of Tetrastigma voinierianum. Classification (NCBI taxonomy): domain Eukaryota; kingdom Viridiplantae; phylum Streptophyta; class Magnoliopsida; order Vitales; family Vitaceae; genus Tetrastigma; species Tetrastigma voinierianum. Next base: position 174,562 of record JAEQBH010005593.1, on the reverse strand, counting down.
CATTGTTTTTCTATAAAAATTGTGGTATGAGAATTTTCAGACAGAACAATTAAATTACTGTGAAAGTGAATAATTCAAGAAATTCTAGTATGTATAAATAGAGAATAAATAATAAGTATGTTTGAATATAATAAATTGCTTTAAATCACATGAAAATTAATTAATATTGGAGGAATTGCCATTATATGTAATATTAGAAAGTCTTTAATTAATAAAGAAACTTTTATTTGTCAAGAATTTGAGCTTCTAAAACAAAATAAGAAACATAATAGCCTTATTTAAATTGAATTTAGTAACAAAAAACTAATGTATAGTTTAAATAGAATTAAGTAACATAAAATTAATTTATAATTTTATAACCTAAAATTGATGTGTAATTTAAATTGAATTCAATAGCCTAGAATTAAAGTATAATTTATAACATAAAATTAATGTATAATATATAACCTAAAATTAAATTATAATTTATTCTGTAAATTTAAGTATGTTTAATGGCCTAAAATTAATGCATAATTTGCAACCTGAAATTATATTTTAATTTTATCATCTAAAATAAATGTATAATTTCAAATGAATTTAGTAATATTAAATTTAGATTTTTTTTTACATTATGTATTAGATTATTTAGTTTTTAAAGTTACATAAAATATTTATTTGAGTTTTTTTTTTTCATCTATTCACTTTATATTTGTTAGAATCTTTTTTAAAAAACAAAACCTCTTGTCCTAATATCGGATTTTATAAGTGCTTTTTTAAACAATTTATATCAAGAAAGTTCTCACGAATAAGCTGGATGAGAATTGGAGTCTACTAGTGATGTGGTTGGTCTTTCTCCATGGCTCCTCATGGCTTCTACCTAATATATATATATATATATATATAAATCAGCATTACCATGCGCTTTCAAATAATAACTTACAATTTATTTTTATTTTTTATTTTTTTTAATCAATGACTGTCTCGAAGGTCGCAAACTTTCATAAAGCAGATTCTATTATAACCAACATGCGATTCCTCGACAAATACTTTTGTTCGTTCTTCCGCATTTTAACAACTCAGACATTATTACCCAAAGCATATGAACCGCGAAAGAAGCCATTTCGAGTCAAGTTTCGTGCAAATACTTCAACAATAGATAGCTTTCATCCTGAGGCAACACCGCAGCCTTCGCAGACAAGAGAAGACATGAATATCACTTTGTGACATTGCAATTTGTAAGACTCTATCTACTTCAAGTTAATATATATATATATGTAGATACATGTATATATATTTGTGTTATATCCGTATATCACAAGTAATCGTTGCTCAATTCTTATCTTCTCTCCCAAAATTCCATCACGTTGTTCTATTCGTACTCAACAATATTACATCATAATATTTTGTTCTATTCCTTACAAATTTATTTCCACTTTGCATATATTACTCACTCATTTTAGTAATTTAAACATAGGTAATGATGGTAAGTACCAAATACCAAGATCCTAAAGGAATGTAAAGGCAATTTAAAAATCGAGAGACCATAAAACTAAAACTTAAGTTTATATTCTATAAAAAATTAAATATACAATTAATATTACTTAAACATTATTCCTTATCTGATAAAATATTAATTATTTAATATTTGCTACCTTCCTTTTAAAAAATACCAAATGTTAATATACACATTATTAAAATTTAATTTATTTTAATGATGCAACTACATGAAACTAAAATAAATTTTTTAAATAAAATAAAAATAAGAAATACTTTATTTGTTTTAAAATAAATAAATTTTCTATTTTAATTTGGTAGATTTTAGAAATAGGAAATAAGATTGTTTAAAAAAAAGATATGAAATGTATTTAAAAAAGAAAAATGATTTTTAATAGGAAAATGGACAAGTGGAGGAGAGAGAGTGAAAGGTGTCAATCGATGGATCCCACTGTGTCTGTTTTTCAGTTGGTGGATCCTACTATGTCAAATTCGTAACGTGTTAATATTAAGTTTACATGTATAAAATTTTTTAATTATGTAACTATTGCATTATTGTAGTGTACCGAACCTATATGGTATTGTACCACTTTTTGGGCTTACTTCCATTACCTATGCTGATTGGAAAAAGGGTAAAATTGTCCTCTCAAAGCATGCACTATTCTAGTGCTAATAGTGCATCAGAATGAGATTTCTTTCCCCAAAAAACAGTAATTATGTTATAGCAATGTTTGGGTTACCTTTTCTTAATTATTTTCCCAAGAATTTATTTGCATTAGGAAATAATTTCATTTTAGTTATTGAGAAAGGTCACAAAATATTTGAATTTCAGTCACATTTAAATTTACTTCCAAAATTGAATTTTCTTATTTCTAATAAAATAATTAGCAAATATGATTTCACTAAAAAGTGGTTCAATTTGATTATATTTACAACTCTAAAATTTGGAATTTGGTTCAATAAGTTGTATGATGCATTTACATTTCAAATTAACTAATTCTTCCTGTAAAAAACATAGAACTAGGAAAAATATTAGGGACTTGAACTTCAAGCTAAAAGATTTTCTAGTAGAATCTTACTCCCATGAGACGTAATATTAAAAAATAATTTTTAAAATAATATCATGCGACTTCAAAACTCCGTGGTCTCTGACAACTAGTCAACTCCATAGAATTTACAGATTTTCTGCGACCCAATATCACAAACGCCAAGGCTCATTTATGCGATCCATACTTTCACAAAATCCAAGAGAGCTTTCTTTGCTTGTGTGTTTTACTCAATATACAACCCGTATAACAAGATAATCATAGCACATCCAAGGTCTCAAATAAAAATAAGTAATGACACATAGTACCCATCTCAGTCCATATCCCCAATACAACCTTTATCGGAACTCCATTCATTCACATTTAAATCTAAAATACGAAAATAAAACACTTTATCATACTGTAAGAGTTCCATCACGAATCTCTTACCATAATTACATCCTACCATTTAGACAATAGTCCCAAAAGCACTTTAATTACAATTCTTTATACTAAATATTTTTTACAAAGAATATCAAGGTCGCACATCGCCCTTCATAATCACATTCCGGTCGGGAGTTTTCTCTCTCCCGTACACTCCCGACCGAAAGGATCTCACAACGGCGAGCAATGCCCAAGATAAATTATCCTACAAGCATTTATTCCCACCTAAATGCACATACAATGACACATGTTACTCATACCACATTCCATACGTAAACGTAATCCTACACGGAATGCTTCAGGTCATGAATGAGATGAGACTCTTCATGCCCATAACCCGAGTCCCCATCGAATTGGCCACACCTACGACGCCTGGCAAAAACAAGTCATCGTGTTTCACCCAATGACTTAACCTCACTGGACAACCTTCCAATATTCATTTTAATTTATCAACTCGCGTGTTTTTTGCAAGTGTATGAGCTTAGCTCTGTCTCACCACAAGTTTCGTGACTCTTTCCGACACTTTCGCGAACTTTCATCGTCGAATACATATGTCTAACCAATAAAAGTTGGGGTTCCTTTCATCTCAGAAAAGGGGGTGACCGTATCTACCCATCTTCGCTTTCACCCAACACATGTATATTTATTTATTTTAATGTTATGCAACCGTGAGTCTCAATTTTTGATGTCGTCCTTACTCGAAAGCTAACACATATCAATAAGAATGGTGAATAACCATTACACACTCGACTCAACGCTGATACCTCTCGTACAGCGAAAGCTCAACATGCCATTTCATGCTATATCATGCCACATGGTACGAGATACATGTAACATTATTGCACAAAGGATAATTATTTATTTTTTCATATACTTATATTCATCATAATAATACATCAAATAAGCCTATACAATACGAACCATTATATCGTTATTTCAAATACCAATACGCGACTCATAAAACAGTAGCACTCTTCGGGTATTCGTCGATTATGCGAACCATTTTAGGTTCCATCTGCCATCGAACCACTATGATACCAAAACACACTGTGGCCTCAAGACATCAGTCCTCGGATCAAAACAATTTCAGCCCCAGATCGTCGGTCAGCCCTGCACAGCCCGCCCCAAAATCTGAATCCAAATCATCAGCTTCAAGTGACTCATCCGAAGAAACCCCATGCCATTAAATGACCTTGCCAGAATAATCTAAGTAGGAAAATCTCTCATCTCTCGAGTTTGACCGAAACTCCCGCATTTCGGCACTCACGTGTGCTCTCGCTGTGTGGATCGACTTTAACTCTCGGACTGTCGAGATTCAATTGTCCAAATGTCAAGAAAATCTCCCTTTTCTTTTCTCCCCCTTTATTCCTCTATCTCTATCCGTTTTCTTTCTCTCCTCCCCTCATTATTATCCAAATAATTCTTTTTGTCGCTTCCTCCTTCTTTCATTTCTTTTTTCATTTTCCTTTTCTTTCCTTTTCATTTCTATTTTCTCGACCTCCTACCCGAATGGATCAAAGCTGGGAACTTCCCACACTCTTCCTCCTTTTCACACTTGTCATCCTCACATTTTTCTAATTTTTCTGATTTTTTCTTTCCTTTATTTCCCCCTTTTTTAACACATGGATCAATGTGATCCATTCACACAAGTGCACCACATGGAATGACATGTGGATGCCACATGGCACCTCAGGGAGCGACATTACGACACGAGCGCTGATGCGGGCATCCACATGTCATTCCATGTGGTGCACTTGTGTGAATGGATCACATTGAGCCATGTGTTAAAAGAGGGAAATAAAAGGAAAAGAAAAAAATCAAGAAAATTAAGAAAAAATGTGAGGATGACAAGTGGCAAAGGAGGAAAGTGGTGGGAAGTTTCCACTTTCGATCCATTCAGTAGGGAGAAATAAAAAGAGAAAATAGAAAATGAAAAAGGAAAAGAGAAAAAGGAAAATGAAAAAGAAATGAGAAGGAGAGCAAACAAAAGGAATTCGGTGGATAATAATGAGGGGAGGAGAGAAAGAAAACGGATAGAGATAGAGGAAGAAAGGGGGAGAAAAGAAAAGGGAGATTTTCATGACGTTTGGACAATGGAATCTCGACGGTCCGAGAGTTAAAGTCGATCCACGTAACAAGGGCTACGCGTAGGTACCAAAATATGGGAGTTTCGTCAAACTCCAAGAGATAGAGAATTTTCCTACTTAGATTATTCTAGCCTAAAAGTCATTTAATGGCATAGTTTATCTTCGGGGCCGTGACCAGCTGTGTGATTTAATCCAAAGATTGACCTAATATTGGAAATTTTGGGATCGGTTCCTGATAAATTCCGGACTGTGTTGAAATTTGAGCTGATCCCGAGACCGATGTCTTCTGGTTTTGTCAGGTGTTTTGGTATCACAGTTGGTTCAAGCATGGTAATGGAACCAAAAATGGTTCATGTTGTGAAGATACCAAGAGCGCCTGCTTTCTTGGGTCCGAGATCTAAGTACGGCGTGGTTATTGATCGTGTCAATAACATGTTAATATAGGCTTATTTGATGTATCGACATGATGGATATAAACGATATGAAAATATAATTATCCATGTTTCGAGCATCGCAGATGTAGCCTCATTATGCATGTAATATGATATAGCATGAAATGGTATATTCTCATTTATACAGACGGATATCAAGGTCAATCTGTGTGGTGCATAGTAATGGTTATTCACCATTCTTTGTGAATATGTACACAAAGACCCAGAAAAGCTGATCGAAAGATTTCAGAGGAACCCCAGCAAAGACAGCCGAGCATCGAACATCCATCCCATGCGAACTTCATTCACCCACAATGAAAAGCAGAATCTTCAAAAGCGTAGGATACAAAAGCAACAGAACCACCCTTTATAAGGAGGCCAAAGCACTCGAAAATTCACGCAATCGTTCTAAATTCTCCATAAATAAGCATTAATGACGGTTCGCCCCTTTTCGAGAACTGAAAGTCATGCGAAGTGGTTCAATTCACCAAACCTCTTCAAACACTGAAAGTCATGCGAAGCGGTTCAGTTCACCAAAGATCTTCAAACATTGAAAGTCACGTCGCTTGCCTCCGCTCACCAAAGCTCTTCAACACTCCAAACTCACGCGGCCAGCGCTGGGCTTCACCTAAGTCTCTCACTCGCACAGCCACGCCGCCTCAGAGTCGACCAAATGGCTACATCGCCATTCGCTAAAACGCCCACCAAGAGCCACAAATACCGGAGCCTGGGCCACACTCCGACGAGCTCCCCACTCCAGACAGCCACGCCGGTCAGAGCCCGACCAGCCGGCCACATCGCCACTCTGGCCTAAAACGCCCACCAAGGTCACGGGCCGTCGTGAGCCCACGTTCACCGACCGGCCCTCTACTCCGCACGTAACACGCCACCAAGAGTCGACCACCAGCCACGCTCACTCCGGCTTAAAACGCCACCAAGGCCACACATCGCGAGTCAGCCGAGCCACTCTAACGAGCTCCTCCACTTCGCACAGACACGCCGCTCTCAGAGTCGACTGGGGCTGCCATCACTCACGGGGCGATAACGCCACCGCGGCCACAGCGCCAGGAGCGCAGTTGCTCACTCTGACGAGGTCCCTCCACTCGCACAGCCACGCCGCCCTGTGAGTCGCACCAAGACGGCTGGCATCGCTTATCTCGGCCAAAACGCCACCAAGGCTTCACAGCGCCAGGAGCCTGGGCTGGGTCACTCCGACGAGTTCTCTACTCGCACGTGCCACGCCTGTGAGTCGACTCACCGGCCATCGCCACTCTTCTTAAACGCTCACCAAGGCCACAAAGACCGTAGCGCTTTCTCACTACGACGAAGTTCTCTACTACGCAGAGGCCACGCCGTCGAGTCAAACCAGCTCAGTTACATCGCCGTCAGTTAAAACGCCACCAAGGTCACAAACATGAACCTGGGCCAGTTCACTCGACGAGGTCCCCATTCTCCACAGCCACGCCGCCCTCAGAGTCGACCAGCCAGCTACATCACACTTGGCCAAAACGCCACTCAGCAGCAACCAGAGCCTACTGCTCACTCCGACGAGCTCCCCACTGCACGTGCCACGCCTCGCCTCGGGAGCCGACCGGGCCTATGCCACTGCCACTCGGCTATAACGCCACCGCGACCACAACGCCAGGAGCCCAGTTGCTCACTCTGACGAGCTCCTATACTCTGCACAGGCCACGCTGCCTAAGGAGTCAGACCAGCCTCAGTTACATCGCCACTCTACTATAACGCCACCGCGCCACGCCGCTGGGAGCCCGCTTGCTCACTCCGACGAGCCTCTTACCGCACAAAGCCACCGCTCTGGGAGTCGACCGGGCCAGTTACATCGCCACTCCTGGCTGTAACACCGCCCAGCCACGCCGTAAAGTCAATCGCTCACATCGACGAAGCCTCTTCCGCCAGCTTCACTCGACGAGCCTCCCGCCTAACCGCTCACATCGACAAGCTCGCTTTAGTTCATGGACGAAGCTCTACCACTAATCACATTCACGAGCTCTTCCTTCACTTCATATGAACGAGCTCCTGCTTCTTCTCAACATAGACGAGCTCTTCATGCTGGGCTCACTCGGGACTCAGCCCCGCTAACATCGACAAGCTCTTCCTTCCAGCCGCTGACGAGCCCGCCTCCTATCATTGACGAGCTCTTCCCCGCTACACTGGATCGAGCTCCCGCCAATCGGTTCACACGACGAGCTCCTCCTCAATTCATGTGGACGAGCTTCTTATCAATATCGACGTGAGCTCTTCTCGTCACATGGACGCAGCTCCTCGCTCCTAATAACATCGACGTAGCTTTTTCCGCTAGCTTCACTGGACGAGCTCTCGCCAACTCGTTTCACATCGACGAGCCTCCCTTAATTCACTTCGACGAGGTCCCATCGCATCGACGAGCTCTTCCCCGTCAGGCTCACACGGACGAAGCTCCCTCGCTTCCACTTCCATTGACGAGCTCTTCCCTCGCTCACTTGAACGCAGCTCCGCCAATAGTTCATACGACCAGCCTCCGCCTCATCAATTCACATCGACGGTGATCCTCCCCTCGCCTCACTGACGAAGCCCGCCAACCGCTTCACCCGACGAGCTCTTCCCTCGCCGCTTCACTTAGGACGAAGCCCGCCCTCAACCGCTCACACGACGAGTTCCTCCCTCAGTTCACATGGACGAGCTCCTACAGTCCACGCTGACGAGCTCTTCTCTTCAACTCACATGGACGAGCTCCTACAACTCGTTCTGACAAGCTGCAACAACTCACACTGACAAGCTCTTCCCTACAACTCATTCTGACGAGCTCCTACAACTCGTTCTGACGAGCTCCTACAACTCGCTTTAACGAGCTCCTGCCAACAAATCATAATGACGAGCTCTTCCCCTCAGTTCACATGGATGAGCTCTACTCAACAATTCATAATGACGAGCTCCACCTATGCCAATAGTACAACCTAGTAACCGGGTCGGGTCGAGCTGAATAGCATACGAAATCTCAATGATACAAGAAGACGAGCCTAATTGCTCGAAACCCCAATTCAAGTCATACAGTTCAGGAAGAAGAACAAAGATATCCCAGCAAGAACACAAGTCATTAAAGAATGAGTGTTTATCAAAAAGAGGGCTACACAGGTCTCAAGCCCCAGGCCCGACAAAAGAAAATGGGTATACCAAAAAAAAAAAAAGAATACATCGTGCAAATGAGATGAGCCTGAATTCAAAGCCAGGAGGAAGAGACGACGAAGAATGTGAGAATAGCTCACAGGAGTACAGTCTCTCGGGAATAGTGTCTGGTAGAGGCAGATTCTCCGCCTTCATCACCGGGAGGTCAAAATTGAAGTCCAGATTCTGGGTACACGTGGAACAAATGCTGAATGAGCCACCCGTAAGGCCCACCGAGCACCGGCTTGATCCCGCAATTGTTCAATAACCTCATCCCCAAGAAACCATACTAATTTGTCGATGGAGACTCCACGCAATCCACGCATCTCCTCGCTTAGCCGTCCGACAAATTTAAGGTCGTGAGGACTCACACGAGCCGGCCTCTAGCAACACCATGCCTCCTCGGGCTTCACGCGATCGCCGCTCAGTCACAAGGCCTCCTTTATCACTCAAAATAAACATCGGTCGCTACAGTAGCTCCACTTGAAGATCCCGCAGCTCGCCCCGGGAGGTGACGAGTTCTTCCCTAACCAGTTGAAGCTCACACTAGACATACGCCATCCCTTCTCGATCCTCAACCAAATTATTCTGCGCGACCTAGTGATCGCCCACGGTCGCCGTCAGACTACTCCGGACCTCATCTTCTCTACTTTCTGCCCGAGCACGAGCAGATGAAGTGTGCTTTAAATCAGACTTAAGCCGCCTCCCACCTCAACATACGTGACTTCGTCCTCAAGCTCTACCGTCGTGGGGTTTGCGATACGCCTTCGCCCTCGGTAACCGGCGATCCTCACATGCTTTTCATTTCCACTGGGCCTTTCTGGCCAAGCCCTTCAAATGAGCGGCACCGCCGTGACAAACATGAAGTCAATGCTCGGTTAATCGGAACGTACGGAAGTAAGCACGATTAGACTTACCGAGGCAACCCCTAAGGGATAAAGCCGTATTCCATCAACAGTAGCCCTTCGACCTCCCAAGGTCTAATCCTCGAGGATGACGACGGCACCGCCGCTGGGCCTCGCCGTTAGGAGAGCAAAGAATCCTCGATTTCATCAACTCGTTTCAATTTCTCTTCATCGCCACCTTCGAGGAGGCACTTGGCGGTCGCCGAGGGGCGATTCCATACTGGCTATGCATACCGCTACCGGCCGTCGACGGCCCCACCCGAAAGATTCTCGCCTCACGACAGCTTGTAGCTAAGGCTGGCGAGTATAAACCAGGGGGACTCACCAATGGCGACGACGCCGCCTCCGGCCTGGAGCGCGGAATGAGGCATCCCCACTTATGAACCTCGCTGAACCACCGCTCTCTCGCAGGAGCCAGGATTTTTCCTCACGCTCCGGCTTCCGAGACATCGCCCCAAACAACCGGCACCCAGGAGTGGCGCTAGCAGCCCAGCGGAAAGACTCCTGCAGCCGGAAGGAGGCGAAGGCCTCAAAGTGTAGGATCGTAAGTGCGACATCAAACCGACGGACTCAAAGAATGTCCGACTTATCAACTCACAGAAGGACGAGCACGATGATTCGCCTGGCAACGCTTAGAGCCATGATATTGTCTTCCTCGCTAAGGTCAAGACGAGCACCTGGGAAACGTGAAGAAAATATAAAAATCAGAAACGTTCAATCATCTTTAGACAAGCCATACTAAAAGCAGTGCAAATACTCACGAAGGTTATCAGGGGCACTCCAAGCCACAGGAACACCCAGGGTGTCCTCCCTATCAGAAAGATTGTACTCCCAGTTGCAACCGCTCACGAAGAAATATCGTCCCTTCCATGACCTATGTGAAGAAGGTAGGTCGGAGATCACCAGAGGAGCTCCAGAGGGTCTAGAGAAATAAATGAAGCCCTCGGTAGTATCCTTGGGACTAAAAAGATGAAGAAGCAAAGCCACACTAGGGACGCCGAGCCCTCTATCCCTAAAGAAGGCCAAAAGGCCTACCAAAATACCCCAACCATTGGGAGCCAGTTGGGAAGGACAGATGTTGAAATGTTGCAGAACCCTTTTTATGAAGGGGTGTGGAGAACGAAGGCTACCACAAAGGCGAATCCAAAAACAAACCATCCTGCACCTGAGGTCGCTGCAAAGAGTCAAAACATCAGGGGTCCATATTCGGACACTAGGGGGAGGTCGATAACGTTCAGCAAAAGTAGCCCCATAAGAAGGACTAACTCTACTAGGTCCCACGTTCACAGCATGCCGAATGGCAGCTTCGAGGTAATCTGACCCCTTGGGATACTTGATCAGGTTTATTTTCCTTTTATCCTTACCCAAGGGAAGCGTGAGGCGTCTGTGAGCGTTCAGGTTTAAGAATGCAATGGAAGAGGGGGAATATCCTGCCCGCTTCGAACCTTGCGATAATTGAGGGTTCATCGCGATACGCAAAGAAGAAGAACGACCACTCCATGATGCAAACACTAAAAACGAATCCGTATTAATCAACTCCTGTAGCCTCGTCCCACAATGGAAAAGAACGTGAGTGGACGAGACGTTGAAGAAAGTTCAGAATGAAATGGGGCGAAATGCACCAGAAAATGCCGTAAAAGGATCCCACGCGAAAAGGGGTAGATGAAGAACCGGGAGAAAACGAAATGCGAGTTCCCTAGGAATAAACAAGAGGGTACAAGATCAGAGGAACTCAAGATAGGAGAGGTCGGCGAAAGAGACTGAGGGGAGTTAAGAGGAATATGAAAAACAAGCGCGAAACCCAAAGAGTCATCATTATTATGCTACGTGTGACGACGATCAGCCCTTAATCAGCCCATTTCCAAACGGACACGTGGAAATAAAGCATAGTTTATTACAGAAGAATTACAAATTACCATGCGTTTCCATACACAAGGGTCGGGGCAACCGATAAGGATACAACAGCCCAATATCCCATTCGCCAGCTCCAAAGGAATGAGGCTCCATACACAACAAGCCCTTTATATCAGCTTAGCTGAGGCCCTGGCCTCACAGCCCAAAGCAGATCCGATAACTGAAGGTCCATACCCAAATTAATAAACCCATATATCTCATCAATACAGAAAATAGAATGTTCTTGAAAAGATATATTTTATATACATCCAAATCCTATAAGAAAGGAAAGAAAGAATAATGACAGATCGTCGCCAGTTGGACATCCTCCAATATGGAAAGAAGATTATCCCATATAAACTGCACTTACTAAACCCGTTACAAAATCTGATACTGATAACAATAAAATCCCATCCAATGGGAACGAATCCTGATCGCTATCCAACTGGTCGAGCGTATACTATAAATACATGATCACTCCAACGGTGAAAGGTACGCACACACCAAACGCATACCATGCAACTGCTCCGCCTCCTGCGCCCCTATTTTCTCGAGAAACCGACTTGTATCTGAGAGGCCACGCTAAGCCCTCGCCAACCCTCTTTCTTCCCGTTTTTCGCATAAAGGTGTTGCAATCGAGTCCGCGCCAACGTCGGCAAAGAATCCTACCCAAGCCCAAACGATCCTAAGATCCTCCGCTCAGCCCGCCGCAGTCTCTGGGTCTAATCCAACGACCCCACACACCCAAATTCTTACCCATTGAAGAAGGCATCATCAAAAGTAATTAAGACACACCTTAGTAACTTGGTTGTTTAGTATGATATAATAAGAGTAGAAATTAGTATGAGAAAATGGAAGCTTAAAATCTCCCCCCCCCCCACACACACACACACACACATAAAAATCTAAATTTCTAGAAGTCTCCCAGAATTTGGAATCCCAATCCCAAAATTAGGAAGTAGAGCATTTCTATCTTCACCTTCATACACATTGACTGCAAAATTCTTGTAAGTCTCTCTTCCAATCGTCTCTTTCTATCTCTAGATTCCATACAGAGACAAATTAGTAAGCAAAAACACGAATCTAAGGTTAGAGTTAGGGTTAATCTTTAGTGTGTGATGCACAGGTGGGGAGGGTGTTGGAGGTGGAGCCACTAAGCCTATTGAGATACGTGATGGGAGCATTGATCATGATTATCAAAGTTGTGTTTCCTGTAGGCTACATGATGTTCCGCAACAAGCGTGTTCCTTCCTATTCTTCCTACTCCCAATAGACGTAGGTGTGCCTTTTGATATTTTTTTTTTTTGTGGTTAATTTTATCTCAGCATTCGGGGACTTAGAAAATTATTTTTCACCTGGGTGATGTCAGGTTCGTGATTTGATGGCTCGATTGGTTTCAGAAAATAATCAAAAGAAAAGAAATGAAATGGGTCAGATCAGAGGGAATTACAGATTAGACAATTCTTGGATTTGATATCATCACTGGGTGGGAAAGTGTAAATAAAAAAAATGTAGTTCAAGTTTTGAATATTACATTTAGTATATTTCGGGACTCTGATTGAATAAAACCTTCATTTCGTTGAACAATACGAATATTTTCAGGTGGGATTTTCCATTTTCATAGTGGCTTCTTGCTCCCAAGTAGCTTCCTCCCTACCATGGTTTTGTCAAAGCACTTTCGCCAATGGTACTTGTTTATTTCGTAACTACTTCACTTCACGAGCTAAAATAGCTTTTGGATCTTCGTCATACAAGAAATCCTGTCACACTTGTACTTCTTTTAATTGTAGGATATGCGATTAATCTAAACGGTATTTATGAAGCATAGACACATGGAACACATCATGCAACTTGGCTAACTCTGGAGGGAGTGCCAACCGATAGGCCATTGATCCCATTCTTTCTAAAATTTCATATGGGTAATTGAATCTTGGACTTAGCTTCCCCCTCTTTCAAAATCTAAGTATCTTCCTCCACAGTGATACTTGAGACTTTGTCACAGACTTCGTATACGATATCTTTTCTTTTCAAATTAGTATAAGACTTATGTTGGTCACTTGTAGCTTTTAACCTTTGCTGAATAACCCAAAATTTATCCTCTGTGTCTTTCACTGTGTCTGGACCATTCACTTTATGCTTATTCAACTTCGTCAAACAAATAGGAGTTCTACATCTCCGGCCATATAAGGCTTCATACGGTGCCATATCAATACTTGCCTAATACCTATTGTTATAGGAAACTTCCATCAATGGAATATACCTATCCTAACTTCCAGGAAATTCCATTACACATCCTCGAAGCATATCTTCGAGCAGTTGAATCAACCTCTCGAATTGTGCATCTGTCTGCGGGTGGAATGTTGTATTGAAATTAAGCCGAGTTCCCAAGGTTAAATGTAATCCCTTCCAAAACCTCAATGTAAATCTGATGAGTAAAAAACTCATTGAATTCTTAGTTCATTTTTATGATTTTTCTAACAATGTAATTGTTTGTTTTTATGTAGAAATATGTACTATTTATCAAATTTCTATATTGCATAAATTATTGGCATAAATGAAAATTCCAGCAAGGATCAAAAGTAAAACAATTCACGCTGTGTCATATTGTGAGAATCATGGCTTCATGACTTAAGTCATACTATAATCGAATAAAAGGTCATTGCGGATAAAAGAGAAGTCACAGACAGTAAAAATGGCTTCAAGGAAAAATTCTATGTCGCGACACCATTCTAAGGTCGCTACACCGAAAGTAGACAATTATGGTTACAACAGATTCTTGAGGTCGCGATAAGTAATTCAATAGCACATTAGTTTTAAAGTCACAACAAAGAATTTAGGTCACGACTGGAAGTGATAAGAAGCCCAACAAAAGATGTTGCGATAATGGAAAATCCTCACGAGACCAAGACGTGCTGAACTTATAAAGATCATGTCGCGACATAGTTCTGAGGTCGCGACACGAAAAGAAGACATTCTTGGTCACAACAGAGCAACGATGTCAGGACTGGGGAGGGAATGCTGAATGGACTTGTAAGGTATCTACCAAGTAATTTGAGGTTGTGACGTAAATACAACCGAGACACCAATCGAGGTCGCGATCAGAATTCGCGTCGCGACATAAACCGAAATAATAGTTAAAACATGTCACGACTAAGTTTGAGCCACTGCGACAAAAAGAAAGTAAGAAGGGCCACTACTCAGTCATGACACGCTTTATAGGTCACGACCAAACAACAAAGATGAATTGATGGGAAACTGTCGTAAATAAAAAATGAGGTTGCGATTGGAAAGAAAGGAAGAATGGTCGCGACATACTTTTGAGGTCACGACTGGAATTTCAGTTATTAAAGAAACTATTTGGTCGCGACAAGAAAACAAGGCTCACCTTCATCACTTTAAGCTCCAACCTCAAAGCAAAGCATATAATCAAGGATCAAAATGGCTAACGATATAAAGTGGGTGGTCGCGACACAAAATGAGGTTGCGACACATGTTGCTACCATCCGGGCCACACACCCTTTAAGTCACGTACTCCAACGAAAGAAGTCAATAAGGAATGAGGTTGTGACAAGACGGGGAGAAATGAAGTCGCGACATGCTTTTGAGGTCGTGACATAAATTTCAGCAAGGAAAGAAACAATTAGGTCGCAACCTAAATCCCATGTCGCGACAAGACAATGAAAAGACAAAAAATTTTAAGTCACAAATACGAAAAAGCGGAGTCAGGAACAAGAATCAATTACGACAATCGGCTAGGTCGCTACATCAAATCGAGGTCAGGCAATCAACAGAGACAAGAAGATGTGCCGTGTCACATGATGGAATCGAGGTCACAACATAGAATTTATTGTTGGATCAGAAAAACGTGGTTCAACAAAGTTCAATTGAGCTACCAATAGAAATGATGTCGCAACATATTTCAAATAGAACAAGAAGAATGAATGTCGCTATTATTACCTCTTGAGGTCACAACAGGAATTGCAAAGTGATTAAAGAAACTATTTAGTCGGACCACGACCATGCGATAAGAAAATAAGGCACTGTACAAAGATGAGTCGTGACCTGCTTGAAATTTCAAGACAACTGAATGACGTCGTAACATGAAAAGAGGAGCAGTGACAGAGAAGCAAAGAAGTTGACAATAGAAATGAGGTCGCGACATCAAATTGAGGTCACGACACATAAATGCAGTAAATGAATAGAGAGTGAGGTCGCAACATCAAATTGAGGGTAATACACCACCCCGGAAACAAGAAAAAGGAGGTCACAAACAAGAATTTCACCATTGATATTCAAAGATCACACGACAAAGAATTCATGTCGGACCCACTAATCAAATTGCAATCGAAGAAACAAGTCAGCAGAAAACATCCTATCGAGTTTCCACAATTACAACAACAAAGTGAATAAGTCACAACCGCTTTCGAGTCAATGACCAACCCAAAGAACCGCATCAAGATTTTTCATCGCGACAAGCTTCGAGGTCGCGACCTAAAAACAAGGAGTTTCACCATCGAATTTATAGGAAATCCATCCCGAGGCTTGTGATTCGCCCACTTCAAGGTTATAAATAGGAATATAGATTTTTAGTAAAGTAGCTTCATTTTTTTCGTAAACTCCATTTGTCTCGTGTGAGTAGGAAGACTCCAAGATATCAGAATATATATATTTTTGTTTTGTTTTCTTTTCTTTCTGTGATCTTGAACCAAAGTAATCAAGTTGTGAGTGTAAAATCGATTTAAATTTATTTTTATCAAATGTGGGTCGGAATCAATGTAGTTCATAATTTTGAATTCAAGTTTCTTTTGTGGAATTATACGGATAAAGGATGTTCGATCAATATCTATCAGAGATTTCTGATCAGAATTTGAGAAACACGCTTCACCTGCATTGAATTTATTGTTAGGTTGCGCCTTTCCCCGCATTTAGAATTGTAGAGAGAGGATCATCCTAATCTGGAATTTATTCGTTGATATGTTATCAACGAATCAGTTCCAACAAGAGTACGACACCCTCCGCTGCATGTATCTTGCTCGATTTCCGTGAAATCCTGATCGACACAAGAGATGCAGATTCCCGAGAGTTTGAAACATCCATATTTGGTGGGTATGTTCATCACCATTGAAGAACCATCGTAGCCATGAGAGTTCACTGGGACACCTAAATTCACCCAGCACGATGCCTGTAAACATTACTTCAATCAAATAATCGTAGATTTCCACCTAACTGCTTAAAGCTCCTGAACCCGTGTTAGCTGAGATCTAATCAAAGGAATGGAAATATCCACTAGATTTAAAGGATGAGTCATCAATCAAGTTGCATAAATTTTGCAACAACCTTACTTGGGAAGCAAGAAATCTGCAGTCTCAAGAAATGGGTATGAAGTATTGAGAAAGAAAATATCCGCATCTTCGTTAAGATTGCGCGCAGCATGAAAGTCGTTGCACCCTTGCCCTCGAGAGTAAGCAGTAAACCTCCGTCAATGAATTCATGAGAAATCCAACCTGATTGTTAGCATCTGAAAATCCAAATCCAAAGACAAAAATGTAGTAACAATGCATGATGCAGTGTAAATTGATCATTCACAATACTGATGTTCATTTCTCGCGTAGAACTCGATTCAAGCAAGTAAGATATTTTTTATTTTTTTATTTATTTTATCATCATACTTCAACCTTCTTACCTTTAATCGTAATTTTACTACAATTATTATTTTTAGATAATGAGAACTCCACATAAATCCGCATATGATGGATCCCGAAAGAAGTCAGTAAAGCTGGATTTTCGAGAATTCAATTCACTCTTTGTGGGAATGATATCTCATTTCACATCCAACTTTACTACTTGTAATGACCTATGACTCATAAAGGTCATGTACTCAAACTCATTCATACCTTAACATTAAATCAGTTTTATTCAATTTTAAGAAAACTACAGTCCAATTTGACATGGCTAAAGGAAAATTGTAAGGTTTCTGTATAGGTGTTAAGTTGAGTGGTTTAGTCTATATCTTCACAGACAAACAAGTTTTATGGCATCGTTGTCGGGGATTAAAAGGATCTGAATAAATCAATATTCTGGCAAAAGAGAGAAGTACTAGTTTAGACATTTTTCTTTATTTTATAAAAGAAATGCACAAAAACAGTTTTGATAGCAGTGACTGCATAAGCTACTGATCTTTTATAAAGCTTAAAGAATATATGATTTGAGACACCACTGTTTCTAATTAATCTCAATATGTCTCCATTTCAGGAAGTTGATTAATGCATAGGAAGCCAGAATCAAATCGGCTTCCTCTAGATTCATAATTGGAAAGAACACTGAGGAGCTTATGAAAGCCAGAGTAGTAGAAAGCAACCATGATGATGAAAGAATCGATCGACATTGAACAAGAAACATCGTAGAAATGTTCCCCCGTCAAGATACACAGGATTTCTGCGGGTCTCATTAATCCAAGTAGAATACTCAACAAGAAGACAACCCGTCGTAGAAACAAACAACTTCAGCTAAAAACCATCATCATCACCACAGTCCAAGAATCACATCGCCATCCTAATGAACATCTTTGCAGATTCCTCAGGATGGTAAACATAGTTAAACTAAATGGTGTAAGACTAGAGGTGATAAAGCTGCACCTCTTCACCTTTTCCTTAAGAGATATTGCAGCCACGTGGTATGAATCATTACCATATGGCTCAGTTGATACAGGGGAAGAGTTGGAAGCATTCATAGACATATTTTCCCCCCCATCCCTCACAACTGAAAGAAGAAGGGAAATCATAGTGTTCGAACAAGGGGAGGATGAAAGCTTGTATACTGCATGTGAAAGGTACAAACGGCCAAGCCAAGAGATGTCCTATGCATGGCATAGTTCTCAAGACACAAATGGATATCACTCATCACTCTCTCGAATGATACTTCTGGGTAGAAACATAGACGCCTCACAAGGCATTCAAGAGGACATGGAGAGGAGGCAAGGGATTTGATACAGACTTCAAATTAATGCAACATGAAAGCTCCATCCGACTTACAAGGAGCTACAAGAAAGCAAGAGGGGCAATACTGAGCTTAACAAGATGATTGCCATGGAAGCAAAGTTAGATGCTATTATAATACGATATTAAACTGATAAAATTGCATTCGCTCACGAGGTTGGAGCAAGAGAGAGAGGTGGAATCAAGAGAAGTGTCGAGATCACCGATGAAGATCCTTACGCAAATATAAGGACAATTACCCGAATGAACAAAGAAGCACATCAAGCCAAATCCTAACTTACCCACTCATTATAATCATCCAGCACTGAGGAACCGCTGTTTCTTCATATGGTGGAGGATCATCATAAGGCCAAGGCCAGGGGCGAAGTGCCCGGCAAAGTATCATCCACTAAGGTTCGGCAGCAACAACAACAAGAGAAAAAGAAATGAATATCAAGGTCGAAGAGGATGGTATTTGAGAAGCGAGATCTTTGCCGAGTTAATGAGGGGATAACAAAAAGATGCTTCACACCCATGGTGAAATTCTTTGAGTTAGAGCTCTTAAATGCTCATAAATGAACTCAATCAAACACCAATGCTTCTTTGAAGAACTTGGAAACTGGGTTGTGGCGTGTGACCTTGTAGAACCAGAACAAGAATGCATTTCCTAGTGACACTCAAAAAAAATCAAGAATTTGTATGGCAGTCTAGCCTATGAAGTGGCGAGAAATAAAATGCTGCGAGCAAAGAGAAAGAAAGGCGATAAAAAGAAGAGAGAAAGCTTAGCTGGAGATAATGGAAAGAGCAAGACAAGAGGACTATAGAAACAAAAGCGAGGTGCAAAGCGGCGACGGCTTGTGACATAAACGAGAGGGAAAGGTTCAGCTTACACTAGGTTTCATTCCCACCGGAAGGATTGAGAGAAAGCAAGAAGGAAGAACAATTTTCTAAATTCTTTGGAAATTTTCAGAAAAATATTAATAAATATTCCCTTTGCGAGGCAATCAATCAAATGCCAAATTATGTGCAAAATTTACGAAGGAGATGCGAAGCGAAGAAGAAGAAGATTGTTGAGGAAGGGATAGTGAACTTAAGCGCCATGAAGTGCGAGTTATTCGAAGAAGTTTACCAGGAAAAATGAAGGACCCAGGAAGCTTCACCATTCCCTTCTCAATAGGGAAATATGAGTTCAAGCCTTAGTGACTCGGGAGCCAAAAACAACTTAATGCCCACATCGGTAATTACGGAGATTGAGTTTGGGGCACTAACAACAATTCCACTTTAGATGGCTGATAGATCCATGGCTCAACATAAGGTGTTCTTGAAGATGTGCTGGTCAAGGTGGGAAAATTTATCTTCCCTGTGGACTTTGTGGTATGAAAATTGAATAAGACAATCAGGTCCCTCTGTTGTTAGGAAGACCCTTCTTAACAACTGGAGTTGCCTTGATTGATGTTCAAAAGGGTGAGGCGACCACGGTGAATGAAGCGATTGTCTTGCCTTTGAACAAAAGCTTGACACAATCTGATGTTGATGCAGAAAATTGTAATGCTGTAGATAATAGTAGCCCTATCAGTTTTGACTTGATCTCTGGTTGTAACCTTCAACATTCTATCAATGAAAAAGAGATGAATTTCCAGTATCTTGAGAGTGTTGATTATGAATTGCTACATTCCAGTTTGTAAAATATGGAAACAGTCTTGAGTTTGAATGAAAACAATCAAGAAAATTCAAGCAGCCCATAAAAGAAAGCTACTAAACAAGATGCTAGTGCAGAAGGGTTAATTTTTAAAGAATTGCCAAGTCATTTTAAATATGCTTTCTTAGAACCAGAAAAGGGGAAACTAGTTATCATATCAACTGAATTGACTGAAAATGAATAGAAAAGGCTGCTGGAAATTCTAAGGAGATACAAGGAGGCTATTGCCTAGTCAATTGAATATCTAAAAGGTATCAGTCCTTCTATTTGCATGCACAAAATCCTATTGAATGATGATGCAAAAACATCAGTTGAACACCAAAGGAGGCTGAACCCCGTGATGAAAGATGTTGTAAAAAAGGAAGTACTTAGTTGGCTAAATGCAGGATTTATTTATGCAATATCAAACAGCCCTTGGGTGAGCCCAGTTCATGTGGTTCCTAAGAAGAATGGGTTCACTATAATCAGAAATGAAAGGGACCAGACTTGTTCTACAGAACTATATTGAGGATGGAGAGATTGTGTATAGAACAGAAAATTGAATCTATGACCGGAAAGATGTTCCTTTGCCATTCTTTGATCGGATGATAGGCTTAGTTTAGCAAGACATCCTCACTTCTATTTTCTTAGTGAATATACGGATATAGCAAAAATTGCTATTGCACTGAGGACCGGGAAAACTACTTTCACATGCCCTTATGGTACTTTTCTCTTTAGAGGATGCATTTTGAGTTACATATGATGCTCTGTTGCTTTCCAGATGTGTGATGTCTATGTTCTCGAAGTTTAGGAGAGGTTATGGAGATATTCATGGATGACTTCACAGTTTTATGGTTCAGTTTTGGATGATATGGGCTGGGCGAGTATTTCACAAAGTGCTGGGACAGAACTTTA
The DNA here is from genome assembly GCA_016808115.1 of Tetrastigma voinierianum. NCBI lineage: Eukaryota > Viridiplantae > Streptophyta > Magnoliopsida > Vitales > Vitaceae > Tetrastigma > Tetrastigma voinierianum. The sequence goes on along the minus strand of JAEQBH010005593.1, from coordinate 153,575 downwards.
TTACAGGATGGGAAAAATAGCTGTGACAGCAGAAGGCATCCATGGGCATGGAATTTGCAGGTTGGATGAAACGGGTAGAAGTTTCTGTGTAAGACTCTCTACCACAACAACGTTAAAGGGAATAAGAAGCTTATTGGGACATGCTAGTTTTTATAGAAGATTTTTTAGAGACTTCTCAAAATAGCAAGACCATTATGTAGGTGTGGAAAAAGTGCCAGTTATTTTGATGAGTCACGCGATATTCATTGAGAGATCAAATCAGTTAGTTGAAGCTATCATGGCCAGCAGGCGGAATAAAGAATTTGAGATTATGTGCGATGCCAGTGATTATGCAATAGGAGATGTATTGGGACAGAAAGCTGACAAAGTGTTTAGGGCCATATACTATTCAAACAAAACCTTCAATGAAGCTTTCAGAAAGTGCACAAATCACGAAATGTTAGCCTATGGTATTTGCATGTGAATAGTTTAGACCATATATATTGGGGTCCCATGTCATCATCCATGCCGACCATACTGAAATCAAATATTTGATGACCAATAAAGAAGCTAAGCCAAGATTGATCAGATAGGTGTTGTTATTATATGAATTTGATCTAGAGATAAAGGATAAGAAAGGTTGTGACAATGTGATAGCTGATCACTTGTGAAGAGTTGAAAAGTTTACTGTGAAAGAAGAAGAAATTGAAGTAGCATAAAAATTTCCAGATGAGCAGTTATTTCAGTTTTCATTCCAATTACCTGGGTATGCTGATATTGTGAACTTTCTAGCTTGTGGAGTGATGCCACAAAAATTCAGCTACCAGCAGAGGAATAAATTCAGGACTGACAGTAGATTTTACATCTAGGATGACCCACTATTATTCAAAAGAAGAGATAATATGATCATCAGAAGGTGAGTACCAAAAAGTGAATAGGGAAAAATTTTACAAGAATGTCGTGTGTCACCTTATGGAGGACACTTTTCAGGAGACAAAACAGCCCACAAAATTCTCTAATCAGGTTTTTATTGGCCTACTATTTTCAAGGATTGTGCAGATAGATTGAAACTGTGATCAGTGCCAAGAATAGAGGAAATATACGTAAGAGCATGAAATGGCCTTGCATGGTATCTTGGTGGTGCAATTATTTGATGTATAGGGAATAGACTTCATGGGGTCTTTTCTATCTTCTTTTGGAAATATATACATACTCCTAGTTGTGGATTATGTATCCAAATGGGTGGAGGCAACAGCTTATCCCAAAAATGATGCTAATATAGTTATGGGATTCTTACAAAGAAATATCTTGAGCAGATTTGGGACACTCAGGAGTCCAGGACTATTATTAGTGATGGAGGGAGCTATTTTGCAAACAAGTTGTTTGAGAAACTCATGAACAGATATGGAATAAAACACATAATGAGTTTAGCTTATCATCCTCAAACAAATGGGCAAGCTGAAATTTCCAACAGGGAGATAAATAAAATTGTTGAAAAAACTGTGAGTTCCAGCAAAAGATATTTGTCTTTAAAGCTTGATGAGGCATTGTGGGCCTACAGGAATGCATATAAAACTCCCATTGGAATGTCCCCATACAGACTTGTTTTTGGTAAACCTTGTCACCTACCTTTTGAATTAGAATACAAAGCTATGTGGGCCATCAAGAAGTTGAATTTTGAATTCAAAGCTGCTAAGGAATAAAGACTACTCCAGCTGAATGAATTGGAAGAGCTAAGAAATGAAGCTTATGATATTGTAAGAATTTACAAGGATAAGACAAAGAAATGGCATGATCAGAAAATTTTGAGGAGGGATTTTAAGGTAGGAGATGAGGTCCTGTTATTTAACTCAAGATTAAAGCTTTTTATAAGAAAACTTAAATTAAAATGGAGTGGCCCTTATACAGTAGTGGCAAGTAAAACCTTTGGGGCAGTGACATTTAAAACCAGTAATGGAGAAGAGTTTAAAGTGAATTGTCATCGATTAAAGCATAATCTTGGAAGAAAAATGATTGATTCATAGTTCTGAGTGGAAGAAAATTGTTGAAACAAGAACTTCATAGCGTAGTCGGTGAGGACTGAAGCTAAGCAACATGGGAGGCAACCCATGTACAACTCTAAGTTTTCTAACTATTTGGTTATAGTTAAAGATTATTTATGTTTTTCTACTGCTTGTGCTTACAGATCAATAAGGATATGAACAGAGATGGAGTCTGCATATACCTGCTGCTTACAGTGTGCACACAAAACTACAAGGGGAAGTACCATACTCTCTAATTTATATTAATTGTTTTGGGAGAATGAATGATTGAAGTTTGGGGGAATTTTATTTTCCATTCAATGGTAGATCTGATGCTTCATGAGTTGATTTGTTGCATATTTGAATGAAGTGAAGGTTGATTGTTTTGTTGTTTGAAGTGGGTTTATTGATTAGTCTTTTAAATTTGAATGTTTCACGAAGACCCGGAAAATTTTCAGTGCGATACTTTTGAGGTGTGACTTGGGTTTAAATTGGCTCAAGATAAAAATTTATCGCATCAAATTCATTGGTCACGACAAATTTCGTGGTTGGATAATTATTGTTAGAAATTGTTGTTGTGACTCAGGTTTTAAGGTCGTAACAATACCAAAAGAAGGTCACAACATTAATCTCGAGTCGCGAAAAAAATGTGTGGGTTTTAAAAGACTGATATAAGGAAAAATGTCGCGACATTGAGATTTAGGCGACCTAAATCTCAATTTATTGGTCATTACCACTTCGGGGTCGCGACAAACTTAAGTAGGCCGCGACCAAATTTGGCCAAAATGCAATAAATTGAGGTTTGAAACCTTCTAATTTGGGCGTCACAACTTTAAATGGGATATTAAGTGTTAGCAATTAGTGTTGTAACACAGGCATTAATGTCGCGACAATCTAAAAGACAATGATGACATTGAGCCCATCCATCATAAAGACTAAACTTGAAGAGCCAAATTTGTCCATAACTCCAATTCAGTTACCTCTTCACCCAACTGTCCATTCTCCTTCTCTCTTCGACTACCAAAACCCTAAAACCAGAGACCAATTCCAAATTCTCACCTATGGAAGATAACCAAGTCCCTGTTCCAGATCTTAACAGATTAATAGATGAGCTCATGAGTGAACATTGCCAAGGAGTGGAGGAGGTTCACTTGGAACCTCAGTCCAAGACTATGACGAATTCATAACAAGAAAAACAGCTAGAAATGGAGGGACCAGTTGAGGAAGAAAGAGTATGGCAGAAGGGTGATGAAACAATGAAGAAGGAGAATCGAGAAAGACTCAAAAGACTTTATCTACCTTAGAAGCTAAAGATATATGGACTAAGGTCTTTGGTGACAGGGTTGTATGCGAAAGAGGTTTTGAAACTAATCTCAACATGAGATTATAGAAAAGAGGGTTGGGAGGCTTACATTGCACACACGCGGCGCAGTTCTCTGCTCTGGCAAGGGAATTCTACGCAAATATGGTGGGCATGAGAGAAGACACCGTTTACGTGTGAGGAGTCTAGGTACCCTTTGGGCACAAAATAATCAACGAGATGTTCAAACTAAAGGAAATCAAGCATGGTTCAAAATTTAAGAAACTGGTAGAAAACCCAGATCATGAGAAGATTACGGACCTCCTTACTGCTAGGCAGGGGAAGTGGGAAGCCATAAGGAAGAACCCTCACTACGCTATCAACAGAGGCTTCCTCACTGAGGAAGTTAAGGTCCGGTTCTACTTCCTATCTTTAATAAGCATCCCAACTAAACATCTCTGTGCAGTGAGAGAACATGAGGCAATAATTCTATATGCCCTTTTGAAAGGCTATAAAATGAATGTTGGGGGTTTAATTGAGGGGTCGGTCAGAGGATACCACCTAAGAAACAAAAGAGGACTAATCTCTCACCCAACAACAATCAGCAGACTATGCATCTTCGCCGGGGTGAGATGATCATGTGATGAAGAAGAAACCTGTCCCAAGGTATCTCCTCTGACCCTTACTGGGGTGACAAAGGGGCCCAGAAATAAAAAGAAATAAATGATGGTGGAAGTAGAAACAGATCCTGTTGAGGATCATGATCACAGAGAAATGGAAGCTATCCCAGAGAAAATTCCTCTACCATAAGAGGAAGAGATGTATTTCAGAATGAGCCCACTGAGCCATTCATATCTTGATATGACAAATAATTTCCCTGAGCCAGGAGAAAGCTACATAAGAGGAGAAGGGAACACAAAAATCATGGAAATGCTCAGATCAATAAAGAAGGACATGGAAGAAAGGGAGCAGAGATGGGAAAAACAATAGAAATTCAGAGAAGAGCTCTTAGAGATGATTTAAGGAAAGACAATTATTTTTAGCTCCAAGGCAGAGGGAAGAATGGAGAAGATAGAAATAAGAAGAGGCGAGAGGTAAGCAAGTTTGGAGGCCCTTCAAGCAACTGGTTAAGAAGAGAGATGAATAAGTGCTTACCATTCTTAAGAAAAGAGAAGCTGAGATGGAGGGTAACATGCTAAAAAAGATTCAAGCCTTCAAGTACCTGTATAAGGAGCAATTCAAAGAGTTTGGGAAATTGATGCATGACAGAGATAAAGAGCTAGGAGATAATGATGTTTATAGAAGAAAAATGTGGCATGACAGTTTAGATTTGATAAACAAAAATTTATTAGACATGCTGGGTTGTATTTCTGAGCTAGAAAAAATAGTGAATCAAATGGGCTTGAAACAAGACACCTTGATCAGATTTGTGAATTTAACAAATGATTTAATCTCTGATGACAAGAGTGAAACCCACCTACGAAAAAGAAAAGACCGGATATGACCTTTTTCCCCGATTTTCCCCATGTAGCAGCTCGACTTAGATGCTCCCAACATCGTACCAAAAGTATTATAAGAGGAGGAGTGAGATCTTCAATTATACTTTTCTTTTCCTCACTGTACTCCTTCATCATGTATATAAGTCAGGTTCATTCAATGTCTTGTGCTTTGTTCTTCTGAATTGATGAAATGTGTTGTTGCTTTCAATAATGATGCAATCATAACTTATATATTGTTGAAATGCTTGATTGGAATCTGATTGCTAAATAAGTAATTTGTTTTGGATGCAAGGACCTGATTAAGTGAATTATGTTGTTGGTGTCATTCATTATTTGTCTGCAAGAAATGACTTATGTATTCAAGCCTTATTAGTACAATGACACAATGACCACTGTTAAATCAAGAACAATAGTATAAGAGAAATAAGAATAAGCTATAGTGAAATGAAATAAGAAGTTGCAGTTTTAGTTTGAATCAGTTGGGCTTGCGTTGGAAAAAGTACACAATTGATAGAACAAATAAGATGATTGAAGCTATGTGTATAGATAGTGAGTCAGTACAAATCTTGAAAAAACAATGCACATGGTCAATAAAATTCTTAAAACTTTGAGAGGGATTACGAACATCTTTTGGGGTGATTCACAATCAAAGGTACAAGGTCTTAGAACTTGTTAGATTATTGGTCAAGGCGAAATCCTTGGTAAAAACAACTAACAAGAAGTGATAGAGGCCATCTTTAGAAGTTTTATCCTTTTTAAACCTACCCTCATTATATGCAAAGGCATACACTTTAGTTCCCTGCTTTGAGCCAAAGATACCTAATTTCTTCAAATAGAAGCATTTAAAAACCTGAAATCCCTCCTTTACAATAATCCAACAGCAAAGAACCCCAAATTACTCAGTTTTCATAATAAGAATGTTTACTATGCAAAAAGGAACAAGTTTGGGAGAATATATTTCTTTTGGATTACAAGGATGAATGAGGAAAAATAGATTGAAAAACTAGAGAGAAAGAAGAAGTTGAAAAAGGAATGAGTTTTGTCTTGTGGCCTATCTCTCTTGAACAATTAAACTCCTAGGGGTGTTTCAACTTTAGTATACAATACCAAGCGTATGGGGTTACTTCTTAAATTTCTCTAAGAGTGATAGAAAGCCTAAAAAGACAAAACATTGCACAATTCCAATTCTTTGAAAATAAAGAAAAACAAAAGAGTTCCAGTAAAAAGGAACTGAGCTGATAAGTTGAAAGTGGCAACCAAAGTAGCCACGGCGCTGAATGATGTACAAGCGAGTTAGGAGAGTTTACATTACAAGGAAGGAAAATGATGAAAGATGAAGGCCATTATACAGAAAGGAAAAATGGAATCTGGGTAATTTGCAGCGTAAAATTTCCAATTGTCTTACCCAAGCCTAACATTATAAGCTTAAAAGACCTCTTTGATCTTGAAGGTTGAATTTACCTACATTAGTGGAGATCCATATGAAAAACAAGCCCATAGGACTTTGGACTAGTTTCTAAGGAGATCCCCGGAACATTAACTAATTCAACAAAAAGATGAAAATAAAATAAGACCTACACACACTCACAGAACAAGATCTATTTGCTGAACTATGTTCATACAGTATTCATCAGTTTATTTGTAATAGAGGTTGAAAACATTCCTTTTTTCTCAGTTGAAAACTAAAGTTTAAAATGATACTGCAATCTTCTTGTTATAGTCAAAGGGTGGAATAAGAAAGATTATATGTTGTAAACGAGAAAAATGTCCTTCAAAATAAAGTTAAATTGTTTGAGGACAAAAACAAATATTTATTTTCTTTGGCAGGGACAAACGAAATTTTAAGTTTGGGGAATTTAGTGAGTCAAAACTCATTGAATTCTTAGTTCGACATGATTTTCTTACAATGTAATTGCTTGTTTTTATGCAGAAATATGTACTATTTACCAAATTTCTATTTTGTAGAAATTATTGGCATAAATGAAAATTCCAGCAAGGATCAGAAGTGAAAACAATTCAATGGCCATATGAGGTCGCTACAGAGAATCGAGGTCGTGAAAAGAAGTCATACTATACTGAATAAAAAGATGTTGTGACAAAAGAGAAGTTGCTGAGACCGAAGAAGGGCTTCAAGGAAGAATTCTATGTTATGACACCATTCTAAGGTCCGCGACGAAAGACAATTATGGTTCTTATTGATTCTTGGTCGCGTAAAGTAGTGTTAGCACGTCGGTTTAAAGTCAATAAAGAGAATTTAGGTCATGACTAGAAGTGATAAGGAATTTCAAGGAAGATCATGTCACGACATCGTTCTGAGGTCGCGACACGAAAAGAAGACATTCTTGGTCACAACAGATAATGGATGTCGCGACCAGGAAGGAATGCTGAATGGACTTGCAAGGTCTCTACCAGGCAACTTGAGGTTGCGACATAAATACAAATTGGAGACACCAATCGAGGTCGCGACCAAGAATTCTTGTCATGACATAAAACTGAGTTGAACAGTTCAAACATGTCACGACTAAGTTTGAGCCACTACATTAAAAAAAAAGTAAAAAGGGCCACTACTCAGTTGTGACATGCTTTCTAGGTCATGACCAGATAACGAAGATGAATTGATGGGAAACTGTCGTAAGTAAAAAATGAGGTTGCGATTGGAAATGAAGGAAGAATGGCCGTGACATAGTTTTGAGGTCCCGACAAGAATTTCAGTGATTAAAGAAACTATTTGGTAATGACCTGATGCCCATGTCGTGATAAGAAAACAAGCACACCAACAATTTTTAGTCGCAACTTGGAAAATAAGATAAGACTGGGGATTAAAATGGCTAACGACAAAAAGGGTGTCGTGACATAAAAATGAGCCCGTGACACAAAAAGGCAACCATTCAGTCGTGCCACACTTTTTAAGTCACGACTAATGAAAGAAGCTGAATAAGGAATGAGGTTGCGACATGACGGGGAGAAATGAGGTCGCGACATAAATTTCAGCAAGGAAAGAAACAACTAAGTCACATTCTAAATCCCATGTCGCGTCATGACAATGACAAGACAAACGATTTTAAGTCGCAACAGGAATTACAGGGATTAAAGAAACTATTTGGTCGCAACCTGATGACCATGTCGCGACAAGAAAATAAGCAGACCAGCAAAGATGAGTCGCGACCTACTTGAAAGTTCAAGACAACTGAATGACGTCGCAACATGAAAAGAGGATCAGTGACAGAGAAGCAAAGAATTTGACAACAGAAATGAGGTCGCGACATCAAATCAATGTCGCGACATCAAATCGAGGTCGTGACACAAAAATGCAGTAAAGGCAGAGAGAGTGAGGTCGCAACATCGAATTGAGGTCACAACATCGAATTGAGGTCGCAACGCCAATTCCATGAAACAAGAAAAAAGGAGGTCGCAACAAGAATTCTCATTGCTGATAACTAAAGAAGTCGCAACATAAAACATCAGGTCGTAGCCCTACAATTGCAAGAACAAAGTGAAAGAATTCACAACCAGTATCCTGAGGTCACGACCAACCTAACAAACCAGACCAGGATTTTACGTCGCAACAAAATTCTGAGGCTGCGACCCAAAACAGTGAGCTGGGCCATTGAATTTAGGGAAATCCACCTGGAGCTTTGGAATCAGGCCCAATTTCTAAAGGTTATAAATAAGCATACAAAGTTTTAGTAAAGTAGCTTCCATTTTTTTTCAAAAACCCATTTGTTTGGGAGGAGGAGAAGACTCATAGTATATTGTAGAATAGATTTTTTTTTCTTTTCTTTTGTTTTCTTTCTCTGGATTTGAACCAGTAATATGTTAGAATGTAAAAGCTATATTTAAAATTTTATTCTCTTTTCCAATTACGGCCTGGAATCAATGAAGTTCAGACAATTTTTGGAATTCGTTTCTTCTAGGGAATTATAGTTACAGTGGATGTTCTTGATCAATATTCCATTGTAGATTGTGATTCTGTAATTGAGAAGCACAACTTCACTAGATTAAATATATTGTTAGTTATAGTCTTTTATGCATGAATTAGAGAGAGGATCATATGGATTGGAATTTATTTTGTTGATGTGTTATTGAATGAATTCGTTCCCTATAATAGTATCGAATACCCTTCCAAGGTATGTATCCAGCTCTGATTTTTCGGAAATCCTCCGAGTGACACAGAGATGGAGATTCCTGAGAGTTTGGAACATTCATTTGGTGGGTATGTTGGACTCTGTTGAAAACTATGAACTACTGAGGTTCGCAGATAAATTTCAGTTCACTCATAATTGATGTTGGAGGGAATATTTATCAATTTAAATAATCGAGAGATTTCACCTTAATACATTGGAAAGCTCCCGAGACCTATATTGTAAGATCTAATCAAGCGAATGGAAATATCCACTAGATTTAAAGGATGATTCATCAATCAGAGTTCAGAAATTTTGCGGCAACCTTATAGAGCTGAAAATCTGCGGAGTCTCAAAAAATTGGTGCAGAGAAGTATTGATAAAGAAAAATATCTAGATCTTGTTAGGATTGTGCAGAGCTGGTTAGAGTCTTGTCTTCGAGATAAGTAGGGAACCTCTGGTCAGTGAATTGTGGAGAAATATAACGCGTATTGGGCATCTGAGATGAAATCGATCAACACAAAGCGAATGTGATACATGATGGGTCACGAGAAATTGGCTGTTTCCACGGTCTTATTTGATAATGTTCATTTCTCGCAGAGGCGATTCGATCCGGTATATTTTATTTTGTTATTTGTTTTATCATCATAATTTCAACCTTCTTTTGCTTTAAATTGTAATCTAGAACAATTATTCTTTCTAGAATAATGGCGTGCCAGGATCTACGTATGGATCTTGGTAGTGAGGTAGTTGATTTGAGAATACAGTTAAATCTACGTGGGAATGATATATCTATAGACTTACATCCAATTTTTACTACTTGTATGACACATTGCATGATATCATTAGTGAAACAATTCATAATTAGAACATTAGAATTAGTTTATTAAATTTTAGAAAACTACGAGTCAATTGACATTGCTCACGGGGAAAATTGTAAGGTTCACATATAGGTGTTAAGGTTGATGATTTAGTCACTGTCTTCTGAATGACCAAATCACGGATCTCTATTTGACACAATAGACAATGACACACCATGTAATCACACATTCTCATTGCACATACTTAGCTCGTTCCAGTGAGTCATAGAATATTAAGTCTGCATTGGTACAAAATGGGCCGACTTCGTTAGCCTATCAACTATAACCCATATTAAATCATGTTTCTTTTGCATGAGAGGAAGACTAGAAACAAAATCCATAGCAATATTGTCCTATTTCCACTGTGGAACTGGAATGGGGTTTAATAACCCAAACGGTACTTGATGCTCAAATTTCACTTGCTGACATGTCAAACATTTGGACACATACTCTGTCACATCTCTTTTTATTCCTCGCCACCAATAATACTGTGTCAAATCCTAGTACTTCTTGGTACCTCCGGTATGCATGGTGAATACTGTATTATATGCTTCATATAGCAACTTATTTTTCACTTCCTTATAATCTGGAACACATAATCTGTTATTATAATACACTTCCCCATTTTCCTTTATTAAATAGTCAGTCTTAACTCCCTTTCTGACCAACCGTACCTTTTTCTGCAATTCAAAGTCATCCTTTTGGCCATCAACTATCATTTGCTTCAGAATAGGTTATTAATCTGAATTGCTAACCATCGACTGTGACTTCTCAAAACTATCTTGACATTTATCTTGTCCTCAAACTTTACTTCTTTTGGTATTTAGTTGAGTGGGTAATGCAGTAAAATCCCTTGCAAATCTGCACATAATATCCTGTGCAGCATAAATCAATTCTCACTTCGGTCACATTGGGGTAGATTTCCAGAAACCACCATAGCCCGATCTTGGCGGGATGAAACTATTTGCCCTCTACAACCCTACCAATATGGCCTAGGAATTAAACTTTAGCAAAAAATCGCACTTACTAAGCTTGAAATACAAGTTCTTCTCTCTCAAAGTCAGCAGAACTATTTGTAGATGTTGCTCATGCTCTTACTCATCTTTGGAATATACCAATATATCATCAATAAATACCACCACAAACTAGTCCAAATAGGGTCGAAACACCTTATTCATCAAATCCATGAATGCCATAGGTGCATTAGTCAACCCCAATGGTATTACTAAAAACTCATAATGGCCATATTAGGTCCTAAATGCTATCTTCGGCACGTCGACATCTTTTATCACAAAGCTGATAGTACCTCGATCGCAGTCTAATCTTAGAGAAGACCATTCTTTCAACTCCGATCAGCCAGACTTCAGGTCATCGCAACTGGGTATTTGTTTTCACTGTCACTACATTGGATTCGCTATAACTGGGAATACATCCATAGAGTGCCATCTTTCTTTTTCACAAACAAAACAAAGTCACCCCTAGGGAGAAACACGCGCCTGTGGACCGGGTCACATGCATCATACTAAGAATTGTCACTAATGGCATTAGATGTTGCCGGTACGACACACACAGAATGAGGTAGCCAGGTTCATCAAAGCATGCATCTCAATATCATAAAGATAGAAAATACTCAAGAGAACTGTAGATGCCTCGACCACGAGCCAGCCATAGCATATGCTCGTGTCGAGTTGTATAAATAAGGTTAATCCATGGTCTGATATAATACTCTTCCCCTCACGTCCCACACCTTCGCGACCTTACCTCAATCAAGGCCATTGCCTTTATTATTCCTAGAATCTCCTGATTTTGTTGGAAAATTGGAGAAGAAATGTTCTGTACTTCCACATCTGAAGCAGCCTCTTGTTACCCTTCTACAAACACTTGAATGCCACATGTGGCAATAAGGGCATTCCAAAGCCCTTGTATTAAGGACACGCCTGTACTTCCAAAACTTAAGTGTCGCAGTCTTGTCTTTCCCCCTGCTCAACAACCATGAGAGTAGCCTTGATTTCTGTCTCTAGCTCTTTCACTTGAGGAGGAGCCTCCCCTTGAAAGCTTTCTCTTTTGAAACCTCTCCTTACTGCTTACTTCAAAATTTTCCACTTTCATAGCCGTCAAGACCAAATCGAGTTAGAAATTCACCTATTGTAAATACGCAGCAAAGTAAAGAGAGGTTTCTTATGATTCATTTAATCCATCCTCAAAATCGTCACAACTGCATCGTTTTAGTGGGACTGCTTTCCGATGCACACTTACCGAGGTGGCTAAACCATCTCTATTTTAGCCACAAACCGATTCCTCTCATTTCAAATTCAAAAATGCTTCCACTTAGCTTCCTTTAGACAAACCAGAACTTATTCTTCCAAACTTTGCACAAAGAACTTACGCATCGAAGGTCTAGTAGGATGTGGATGCTTCTGAGACAAGCCCACTAATCGCAGGCCCCGCCTGCGTGCTGAGACCGCACATGAGACCCTCTGCTCAGAACGACATTTTACTTCCTCCCAAAAACCCTCTGAAGCTTTTGTAACCAGTAATCAGCCTTTTCAGATTCTTCCAAACTTGTTCCATGGAACTCCTCCATGTCTTCTTAACGAATAAATCGAAGCTTTCGGGGAGGTCAAACGCTCTAAAACCCAAGTCATATCGTGAGAAATCTTTAATAACTCTTTTGTTGGCTCTGAAATCATATCACGATCCTTAGCAGTTTTGAAGGATAGCAGAAATTTGGGCACACAGTTCTCTTTGTAAAACGGGAAAAATTCAAATTTTTGAAAAAAATGGTGGCAACACAATTTCATTGAAAAACCTGAATTTTTCGGATCTCGGGATGATAGCCGATTTCACTGTGTATCGAATTGTCCATGGAATTCGAGTTACCTAGTCGAATTTCGAGATAGATAGAATTTCACGTTTTTCGAGACACTAGGTGTAGTAAGTGATACATGGCACTTGGTTGAATGGATTGATTCATAGTACTAGAGAGGGTGGCAAGTTGGATTCGCTGGCCAACAGCGCATCCAGAATCACCAATATTTAGAACTTAAATTCCTACTGTTTTAACAAAGCTACTAGGCAGGTTTTTAGGGTCGAATTTCAGAGATGGGTTTTCTTTAGAAAATGATTTGGCGCTTTGATCAAAACAAGGTTACTTGATTTAGTATTGGTAAAAAATAAAGGGAAAGTTTATGGTTTGAAAGACTGAAATGTAGTGAAATAAAGTGTAAAGAATTTCAACTTAATGGTCAGTTCTAAGGCAAATGAAATGTCCTCGTCCTTTTCCTTGCGCTGGGGGAGGATGACCACAGTCAGCCTCGAACCGACCTTGTTTAGCTTGAAACTGAATCTTAAAAGGTTTTCTCCGAAGATATAGCATTTATGGACCATGTTTAAAGCAGTGAAAACGAGCTCGACCTTAACAGAGGCAACAATGGAAACTAAGTGAGTACTGTGATCTAGAAGTAAGCATCCAATGGAGTTTCAACCTGCTACATCGCAATCAAGGTATATCACAAGGATTTAAACTTAAAGTGAGAGATGCGTAGACATAAATGGTAATAAATGCCTGCTGGCTGGGCAACAGAGGATGCTGTTTACCTTTTTAAGAACCTTGATCTGAAAGTGACCTCCTTCACACAGGGAGGTTTAGCTACATCCCCTGAGTTTCCATCCTCAAGGGTGCTTCATGTGAGAAAATGCAGAAAAGGGAGAGAATGAGGGAAATCACCAAGGTGAGAGAAAGCTAAGCCAACTTTATTGATTGATAGTGATCGACTAATTTTACAGAGCTCGACCGAGGCTTAATGTCAGGCAGTCATGAAATTACAAAAATTATGGAAACAACAAAATTACATGGAGGATGCTTGGGAAAATATAAAAACAGCAAGAGAAAAAGGTGGTCAAACAGTAATAGTATGAGGTTGTAATTCTCAAGAACTCATAGAATTAGCAAAGTTGCCAAAATTCGCAACACTCCAAAAAATCTCTTACAATGCTCCTCTTTCTTCTCATTTAGCTCCAATTGCTTTTGACTTGTACATGCAACAAGTTCAGCTCGGGTTCTTCGATTTGAGCTCGACTTGATGATAATGGTGAATTTGGATTTCAAAATCATGTACATTCATAAAATATGATCAGTAGTATAGCTTAGACCTTAAAGGTGTCAATTTGGTTATTTATTGACAGTGTAACACCTGCCTTGATGTAGGGTACAAGATATGTAACTATGTTTATATAGTACCAAGTGCCATTGTAAAGATAAAATTGTACGGTTTTCTAAAAAGAATTGTGCACTTTTGCAATTAAGGAAAGTATGGTGAAAGTATAATTAATAGAAGTTTAAATAGTAAAATAATATTAATAAATTGCTATAATTTTCAGTGAAGTCTCGAAATTCCTCTAGATCTCTGATGATCTAAACTGACCACGCCGCAAATCGTCTTACAAACTAGTGACCTAGAAAATGCTCTGAAAGCATTGAATTCAGGACAATGGTAATATTTACTTTTCTTCACTCAGCCATGATATGAATATTAGAACTGAAACTGATTCTTCTGAAAATCTAAAATGTAAAATATTAAATAATATTTAATGAGATAAAACGAAAAACTGAAACATAGAATAAATAATTAGTTTGGTTTGTAAATAGACTAAGAAATAAAGAAAATGGACATGGGTCCATCAAAAAAAGAGACACAAAACGTGAGATATGGAGGGGGACGAACAGAAGGTCGTTAGGAGAGAGAGGGGAAGATTTCTTAAATTTTTTTTCTTTATTCCCTTCATTCTCGTAGGATTTATGAAACTGACGTTTGATTTCACGTGATAAACATCAAGTGCTCTACGCCGACGAGGACTACGCTGCGGTACGAAACACGTGATTTCACCGATAATTCAAGGTAAAAAAATCGTAACTTCTAAATTCTTGGTTTTTCTCATTTACGCTTAACTGGCCACTTTCTTACCCAGACTAAAGTTACTTCCACACGATAAATTAAGCCAGCCAATCACTGGATTTCACTACCTATGTGAACAGTGAATATAAGTAAACACGTATAAAATAGTAACACGTATGAATACGCATAAATACGCTTGCATAGTGCATAGTATAGTGCATATGCACATTTTCATGTGTACTTCCTTCGATAACTTATCTCTATAATTATATTTTACCAAAGCAAGTTTTAATCACTAATTTAAGGACTAAAACTCACTATGGCCAAACACTACTTACAATACCCAAAAAGAGCATAATCATGAGCTACACAAGCTCACCTTTCAATTAGATTTTGAGCCTTAGAGCTACACTTTGTTTGTTACTTATACATTTGTATCCCTATCTCTTATGGTTCTTTAACAATTAGAATCAATTCATTTGGATGATTATAACTTATTCTATAGCCAAAACAAAAACAGGGGTTTACCAAATTTTGACATAATTTCCTTTAAACTCCAACATTCTTTACAACCATTCCTCAAACCACATGGAATTTACCTAAAAAACTCCACCACACTTGTATTGGTGAATAGAACTTCTTAAACAAAACCCCAGGTTAAAATTGAAAAACTCTTACTCAAGTCCACCAATTCATACAACCCATAAAATTTTGATGGATTCCATGTTTATTGTATACCAATTAAGGTTTTACCTAATAAAACTTCAAGAATTCTATATTAGGATAATCATATCTCCTTAACAAAACCCTAGGAAAGCGGAGGAAAGACAATCATTGAACTTTTAGAATTCATAGAATATCAAAACCCAAATTAAAGGATTCCATACCTGAAATTCTTCATCTCCTTCTTCTTCTTCCTTCTTCCTTCTTCCTCTTTCTTCTTTCTCTCTCTTCTCCAACTTTTCTCCACGTTTCATAAAGAGGCAAAAAGGAAACGAAAATGAATTTTGTGTTTGTCTCTCCTCATTTTATATTATCATTTATGCCTTAATTGCAATTAAGTCCTCCACTCTTTAACATTTGCACTTCAACTTTGGTTATTTCTATTATGGCCTCTATCTTCTGACATGGCTTATCTCATTCGATCAATTACGATTTTACTCCTTTGTTCTATTTACAACATTCCTGGTTCCATAAATTATCATTTCACAATTTCTTCCAAAAATACTACAGTGACACTTAGAGCTCATGTGTGCCCCTACGGTTACCCAGACTGCATAACTCTCTCGATCGTGGCAAGCATAAAATATGATGCTTGAATTATATAAAATATGATTGTGTGAGCCATTGAATTTGGATAAATTCGTTAGTTCATGATGATTTATATATTACTGAATTGTTTGGAAATAGCATATCGCATTCCTATATGCACCAGGGCACTTAGAATGGTAGGTGGAGTGCATGACATGAAGAAAATAAAAAGGTGAAAGGCTGTGGTGTTGAATTTCCACGGAAGATTTTCCTGAGAATCATTGAGATCGTCTAACAATTCACACGTAGGAGCCCAAGGAATTGTTTCTAGAGTTATTCAACAAATTCGCCTCGGAGGGATGTCTAATAAATTTTACCGAAACTTGGTAGTATGTTTTTGAGAACAAAAACCTTTTGTTTTGAAAACTATATTTTCTCACATTTAGATTAGGCATGCGTGAGGGAGTCAGTGAGGGCTCGAGAAGTGGGAAAGGGTGAGTCACATTCTCATCCATATCATGTAGATATTCTGTTAGATCATGTATTTGCTTTAAATGTGTTTAGAAGTGGGAAATCCATTGTATGTGTAATTAGGTGAGAGTAGCCTATGTATGATAATTCCACTTGGTCAAGCATTGGTCGATCTTGGTGAGGGAACATTATTTCGTGCATCGGACTGCTTGGGAAGACGACGCCATTAATGTCACAGAAGAAAGCCATATGTGGCTTTTGATTGATTATTTGAAAATATGTATTATAATTCTAAATTTTAATATATTAGATAAGAAATAGTAATTAACTCTGAATCCATTGTAATAAGTAGTTTGTTGGGATTTTTAAGTAGTATTGATGTTCAGCCTAAGTGGCCATTTTTACTCACACAGAGACACAAATTTTTCCGCCGGTTGACGGTGGTCAACGGGACACCCCGGGATTTGGGGCGTCACAAAGAAAGAGAATAAAGGGAAAAGTTTCAAAATTCCAATGAACCTTGTTTTTACTTTGGCTTTTCCTTTTATTCCACTGCAGAAAGATAAAAAATCAAAAGATTCCTTTCTCTTTCGACTCGTCACCTTCCATTTACTCGCTCACTACGGCTCATAACCTAACCCCAGTGTGGTCAGTTCTCTTCACAGCTTGGCATATTCTTTTCTTCTTTCCCTCATACAAAAGATTACACTCCATAAATTAGTTGTTAAGGCTTTATAAATCTCTTTTCGTACTCTCTACTAAAAGGTATTTTAATAGGAGGAAGATTCTTCCATATATATTAATTTCAATTGGACCATATCCCATTGACGTGAGAGTTCCAAAAATTATAAATGAAGAATGAGTTGTATCATTGATTTTAAAGAGCTATAGAAAATTGTTCCCTATTCTCTACGTATCCCCTATAGAGACTTCCCTAGTCCAAAAATTATAAAGACTTTCAAAAAGGTTTCTTGCTACCTATCCTCTAGCTAGTCCTTGTAGGGTATAAAGAGCAATAGCAAACTATTCCCTTCTAGGTCTCGTATTGATCACCTCCCGGTTCTTAAGATAAAAGCTCTACACTGTGTGGAGAAACCTTCACATCCTGATCCTTACGATCTCTACACAATACTACTTAATTAAGATTAGTTTTTGCTCTCAATTAATAAGCCTAGGGCATAATCCAATTCTTATAAACCAAATCAATCATCAATCTAATCACAAGCGCATAAACATATATAAAATAAAACTATGATTCTGAATATAAATTACAAGTAAACAAAAGATAGTTCCAATCAATCTTCCCTAGCTTGAAGATGAAGTATCTATAAATAATGAACAATCTAATAAAATTGTCTTTTAAAATAAACATAGTTCAAATAAGAAGAAGACGAAGATAAAATGAGTCAAGTATACTCTGATGGTATGTGGAAAGGATCAATGTCATCTTTGTCACAATCAAAATTCCTCAAAATTTTACATATTTTTTAATTTTTTAATCCTTGTATAATATAGAGAAACAAATAACACGAGTTTGAATAACATATAAGAATTATTTTATTAAAATTTTTAAGCTCCTCACCCCCAGAAGTGTGATCAGATCTGTGCTGGTCGGGACACTGATGGAAACCTGCAATAGTAAAAAAAAAATAAAAAATCGACAAGCTGAGATTTTAAGTTCATAACTTAAGAGGCTTAATTCAGTAGTGTGAACCTATTTTACCAACAATAATTTCTTTTTAGGCTCCGTTTGGAACCCATAAAATACTAGGGAAAAGAAAAAAATTCTAATAAAAATTATTTTCTTATGTTTGGTTTCACCATAGACATTACAAAAGAAAATCAAATACAATTAAAATTCCTCAAAATTTTACTTATTTTTAAAAATTTTTAATCCTTATATAATAGAGAGAAACAAATAATACGAGTTTGAATAAATATGAAAAATTAGTCTATTAATTTTAAACCTATTTTTTATTTTCCTTCAAATTTTCTTTCCTCTCAATTTTCGTTCTTTAGTACTTTTAGGATTCCAAACAAAGCCTTATTGAATTAAGAAATAGACTTTACAAGAAATCAAGAATATCAAATTGATGGAAATTGTTTCCCAACTCCAAGATAGAGCCTAATAGAAGTCTAGTGCTTCAACTATCAAATTCCTCTGCTACAAATTAACCAACTTTGCAAGCAACATCCATAAGTCATCATGCTTGTAAACCCGGAAAATTAGGGGTAATTTAAGGAAACAAAATAATAATAATAATAATAATAATTGCCATAATGGTATAGGGAAGCCTAGAAAACTCTTTAGATCTAGGATGACGAAACAGACTATGTCATTAAATTCGTCTCACGAAATCTAGTGACCAAGAAAAGTTTCGTTGAATTCTCAGACAGTCGGAATATTTTTACGATTTTCTGGGTGATTAGTCGCCAATGACTCCAAGGACAAGATTTTTATGAAAATATCGGAAGTCAAGAAATTGCTTGAGCTATGTTCAATTAAAATAAAATGAATTGAAAATAAATAAATTGTTTCGGTGTAGAAACAGACTCAAATGAGTGATGGACACATGGTGCAATGTGAGCCATGTGTCCAAAATAAAAAAAACAAATAAAGAAGGAAAAGAAATAAAGGAAGGGGAGGAGAGACGGCAG
Organism: Tetrastigma voinierianum; assembly: GCA_016808115.1. Taxonomy (NCBI): domain Eukaryota; kingdom Viridiplantae; phylum Streptophyta; class Magnoliopsida; order Vitales; family Vitaceae; genus Tetrastigma; species Tetrastigma voinierianum. Next base: position 134,520 of record JAEQBH010005593.1, on the reverse strand, counting down.
AACAAATAGGGAGTGAGTGAAGAGAGAGAAAGAAAGGAAAAAAAAATAGGTTTCCCGCTTCTCTCTAAGATATATGGAGATCGGGCCTCAGGTTTTCGTCGGAGCAAGAGGTAAAGTCGATCCACGTATTGAGAGATACACGTGGGTACCAAAATCTTGGAGTTTCGTCAAACTCCAAGAGGTAGGGAATTTTCATACTTGGAATATTTTTAGCCTAAAGTTTCGTAATGGCATAGGTTGTCTTCCCATTCGATAGGCTATGTGATTTAATCCCAAGATTTTTGGATCGACATTGCACCTTTTCGGACTGGTTCGGAAGTCCCGAATCGTTAAGGTCCAATTTTGAACCAAATTATGGATATGTTGAGAGATGATAAGACGAAGATGATTGGGGTATGTGGGATGGTCGATCTGGGCAAAACCATGCTGGTCAAACAAGTACCTCAACAAGCTAAGCAGCACAATCTGTTCACCAAAGATATCTTTATAGATGTCTCCTGGACTCGAGACTTGAAAAAAATGAAGAAGGGAATGCCAAAATTCAACAAAAAACTACCAAAATGTTAGGCTTCCAATTTAAGGGGAAGGATGAATCCACAAGAGCATATGAACTGAAGCAGAGACTGCAGAAAGAGAAGGAATCGGAGAAAGAGAATCAACCGAATAAAGAAAAGGAACAGAAGAAATAGAATATCCTTATTATCTTGGATGACATTTGTAAGGAAATTAATTTGGAGAAATTGGAATTCCTTTCAAAGATGATAAGACAATATGCAAACTAGTGTTGGCTTTTAGAGACCCAAACCTACTACGCAAAGACATGGGATGACAAAAATGTTTTCAAATTCAGCATTTACAAGGAGAAGAAGCTTGCCATTTACTCAAGAAGATAACAAATAATTTTGTGGAGGGGGACCAATTACAACCCATAGCTATTAAGGTACTTGATGAATGTGGGGGTTTACCCATTGCAATTGTAACGATTACAACGAAATTGAAAGATGAAACTGTTGCTGTATAGAATAATGCCTTGGACAAACTGAGGAGTTATGCACCAACCAATATAAGAGGAATGGATGAAAAGGTATACTCATGTGTGGAGTGGAGCTACAATCGTTTGAAAGGATATGAAGTCGGATCCTTGTTCTTACTTTGTGGTTGCTTGAGCTATTATGGTGATATTTTAATCCATCAAATGTTAAGATATGCTACGGGTTTGGATTTCGTTGACGAGATTGATTCAATGGAAAGAGCAAGTAGTAAACTAGTTACATTGGCGAAAATCCTCAAAGCCTCAAGCTTGTTACTTGACAGTATTGAAGATGATGGATACGGTTTTAGAGTAGGAGCCTCAAAGTTGCTTTTCGTAGATCGTGATCATAAGAGTGTTAGGATGCATCATATTGTTCATGATATTTCTAGAACTATTACATACAAGGATCCTCATCGATTTAAGGTTGTAGAAGATATTCCATTTGATCAAGACTAGACAAATATTGAAGATGAATCCAAATTCATCTCTTTTATATCAAGCAGCTTTATGCACTAGATTCCTCCCAGGTCACTGTATGTCGAAACTTCAATTTTTTATGTCACAGCAATAAAGTGGTGTGTTTCTCAATACTATCCCAAACAAGTTCTTTGAAGGGATGAGCCAACTCAAAGTTTTAGCCTTGTCTAGAGTGCATTTTCCAACACTACCTTAAGCGCTTCAATCCCTCGAAAATATTCAAACATTATGTCTAGATAGGTGCAAGTTGGGAGACATGGCCACAATTGGAGAGCTAAGGAAACTACAAATTCTTAGCATGGTGGGTTCCGACATCAAACAACTACCTAGAGAAATGATGCCATTAACCAATCTATGGCTGTTGGATTTGAACTATTGCAAGATGCTTAAAGTAATTCCGCATGATATCTTATCAAGCTTATCTTGATTAGAATGTTTGTTCATGAAATCTATTTTTTCTGAATGGGCAGCCGAAGAAATTTGTGATGGAGATAGCAATGCTTGTTTATCGGAATTGAATAATCTGCATCATTTGAGGACGATCGAGGTAAAAATACCAAATGTCGAGTTAGTACAAAAAGCAAACATGTTTGATTACAACCTAACAAGTTATGCAATATTTATAGGCAATTTCGATCGATTTCCAAAAACATAGGAAAAATAAAAAATGTTACATCTCAAAGGTGGTGACAATAGATTACTCTATAAGGGTGGAATTTGCAAATTGTATAGGACAACTGAAGAACTGTTGTTATGGGGATTGAAAGTATGCGGTGGCCCAATTCTAGTAAGGTCTTTTGATAACCTAAAAACATTGGTCATGAGGGAATGTCATGGATTGAAAATTCTCTTCTTACATTCCATGGCTAGAGACCTTCCCCAACTTGAAGAAATGATAATAAAAGATTGCAATGAGATGCAACAAATAATGGAAGATGGCCATGTTGGGATCAACTTCGCCATTATTCCCAATTCAAGATCCTGAATTTGTTCTACCACAAGCCAAAGTTGGTATCAAGCCACTTTTAGATCCCGAGTCGAAACAACATCTCGAAGTAAATGTGTTCAAGGCAATCCCCGGATGACTACTATGCCATTTTTCAATTCAATGTGTATGTTCAAGCCATTAAAATAACTAATTTCCATAGATTTTTACTTTTTTACATCACTTTCATTAATAAAAAAAGTCAATGAAAAAACAAGATTAAGCTAGCCCATATATATGCTCTTTCAAAATTCCAACTTGTCTGTTAAGAAAAGAGAACATGAAGATAAGAAGAGATTTTAGTATATCATTTTAGTAGAAGATACTCTCAGTATTTAGAAAAGGTTGTCCTGTTTGAATTTTAAAATCTTAAGACATTAGTAATGTTTTGTAAGAAAAATATAGTAAAGGAAAACGTGATTAAGAGTTAGATGGAAAATATAAAACCTCGGAAAATTTAAAATTTTCTAAAAGTATACAATTAAATAATAAATTGCTGAAATGGATCGTGAAGCTTCATAAAATTTCTATATCTCGATGACGAAACGGATCACAGGCCGTTGAGTCGGTTCCCATGAAAACGAGTAACTTAGAAGAGTTCACTGAATTTCCTAGGTATGGTAAAGTTTGGTGAATTTTTAAAGAAGTATCTAGTAACCCCAAGTACGAGATTTTATTAAAAATCTCGAGAGTTAGGAAATAACAGGAGTTAAGTTCATTTAAAATGAATTGAACTAAAAAGAAATAAATTATTTGGGACAAAAATGAACCTAGACGGGTCATGGACGTGTGGAGAGAAGTGGGCCCCGCGTCCAACTTAAGATAAGAGAGACAAAAAAATGAGTAAAAGAAATGTCATTTTGTTTCCTGAACAGTAAAGGAAAGGAGGAGGGCGTGAGTTAGAGAGGGAAATGAGAGCAAATCTCCACCTTCTCTCTACGATCTAAGAAGATCGGGTGGTCGAAATCCATGGAGCCAAGATTTAAAGTTCATCAACTCGACGTGGCTACGCTGCGGGTACCTCAAGCAACATGCGCTTCACGTAAGATTTCAGCTTGAGGAAGAAAATCTGAAGGAGAAGCTCTACCTATCTCTAAGACGACGCGACGCGCTCGCCCGTCGCCGCACTTAAAGTTTTAATACTGGGCTGAGGGCAATGCGTTGACACCAAATCAAGAATTTCTAAGCTATGATCTGCCAAAGTTCGGAAGCGCCGTGGGTCTCGGCCCGACCTGCAGCTCGCCTTCGTCTAAAGGTAGGAACCTTCCTACTCGGGTTTATTTCATCTAAATACTATTTTGGTTCGCTGAGCCCTATGGGTTGACTGACTGTGTCTCGAATCACGAAATTTGCTTTTTTACTGAGTTTGGTTGTTTTGTTAAGCGATCTTTGGGCTGAGCTCAAGGGCTCAGGCCATGTTTATGGCTGAATTGTGGACTCAATTGGGATGGAGAGTTTGTTGTCCGTGAAAGGGTTGTTTCTAGGATGAGTTTCAGTAGAAAATAGCATGCACGGAGCTTTAAAGAAGCCTCTGAAAGCAATTCATGGTTTCAATGTTGCCCAACATCCCACACACAGTCTCCAACTCCTATCACCATAAATTTCATGTTCGAGTCTGCTGGCCTTCTTAGACGCATTAAATAATTCTCTGAGCTTTTTATAACCCATCCTATACATATTATAAAATGGAACCTATATCTTGGTCCGAAATTTACGAAAATAGAAACTTCACAAAGCGCTACAAGATCGCCTCATATGAGGCCCAACTCTGGGACCCACTCATAACTTTCATTCGAGCTCGCTTAAAGTGTTCTTTTGACTCTATGGAAATATTTTCTCAGAGCCTGTGAATCCGACCATATTCTTTCATCGGAAATTGATGCTCACATCCTTGTTTAAAATCATCACATAACAAGTGTGCTAATTGTCAGTCGCGCAGACATGAGTTCGGGTGGTTGAAGGGCAATTATATTGAAGGCGTCAGGCTATCTTAGGTGTGTGATATGCCATAAATTACTTCTAGGAAATGAGGTGTGTCACATTTGCCTAGGTAGTGACTTGATGAAATGTTAGCATGTGCTCAGGTGATTGATTGAATGGCATTTCTTTGCTTAAATGTAATATGTTTGATGTCAATATGTGTGCTTTAACATATCGGGTTTGTGATGTGTTTTCATGGATATGGATATTGTATGGTATGTTAGTAGGTTAGTTTAGTCGGGCATTATGCACTACGATAGTCTAGGATTTGATTATTACATTACTTTCTAAAGAGAGTAGTCTAAATGGAGGTTGGTTTACGACGGCTTAATAAGGACATGAATGTGATAAATGTTAGTATGATCGCATGGCTATTAACATTTAATGAATAAGTGGACTTGTGCACAGACATGAGTGTCCAGTAAGTACACGGCCGAGTGTACGATATATGTCCAAGTGTAGAGGTCTTTATACATCAAGATGACTTATAGCGTGCAATGGCACAATCAGACAAGACCAGCACTGGGAGACGCATGGTGGGTGGGTGCATATCGTGTCATTCACCTCTTCCTTGTGGAATGGGCAGGAACTCGTGACTTTGGACGAAGTCCAATGGAGATCCACTGGTTTGTACGGTGTTGTATGGTTATGAAATGAAATAGTTCAATAGATTTATATGCAATAGATAATTGTACAGAGGAGGAGTGGCTTATGGTTTTTAAGAGAATTGTTTCGAGGGTTGACCAACAATATTATTTATTGGAGTATGTCCACTACAATATCGGAGGGTTGTCCACATGGGGCCATCAACTTCCATCTGAGTATGCCCAATTGATATACATCTGAGGCCTGTCTGAGAGGCAACAATCGTCTGAGTACGCCCAATCGATATACATCGGGAGGGTCAGTCTACAAAATGATTACTTATGGTCCACAATTATGATCAGAGGGCTGGTCCGTCTGTAAAACACAAATACCCTTTGCTGAAACGGTTTTCATTAATGAAAAACATGTCTGAGGGAGTCGCTGAGACTGATATAATCATGAGTAATTTGGCCCCATTCATGATGCGTGAGACACGCCGCACAGCTCAGATGTGTCCCAGTTGGTGTGTGCTTAATATTTCAAATCATTCATGTGCATTTTAGTGGGTAACAGCCCTTGCAGGATCGATTCCCATCATGCTAGTCACCCTCATGGGACCTTCAGTACAGATGTGCAGAAGATTGTGCCTCAGAGGCCAACATCATGAATAATGACATGCCTGATTCATGTTTTATAGTATTATACAGAACATGTAATTTTGAATATAATGTTTTGTATTAAGAGTGATATAATAACTATCGGTGGTTTATTAGATTGTATTTTAAGAGGATAAATGGTCCTGCTGTGGCTATTTTCTTTTATCGTGTATGTAGACCTGATGTGGCTTATATAATATCGGGACAGTTCCCACTAAAATACACAGCCGGGCCGCAGAGCCCCGCATGCTGAGACTGTCCGATTTTTCACAACCCCTGAGTCTTGGGAAGGGATTCACCGAGGGTGTCGCCATCACATCCATAATTGTCGCCGTCGACGTTGTCAACTTAATCTGCATCAAAAATACAGAAAATGATGGTGAAATGGATCTCTATTTTGTTCATTTAATTTGCTCGGTGTTATAAAGATAAAAAGTTTGAAGTAATTATATATTTTTAAATAATATGAAAATATTGATAAAAAATAAAGGGAATATTTAAAATTCTTGTATGAAACAAACAAAATAATATAATATAAACATGCATACTATTGAGTTTTTTTTTTTTTGAAAAGACTATTGAGTAAATATTATGACACACTATTAGTATGGTTTGTCAATAATGTAGGTAGGTATGGACGTTTTGAAAATGAAATGTGTTCAAATTATGAATTTTTAGATTATTGATTTTATTTTATTTTTAATTCATAAAATCAAATTTGCATTTGAAAAACTAATAATTTGATGCAATTTTCTAAACTTAAAATTACTATTTTAATCAATTAAATAACTTATTTTTAATTTAGAATGCAAATTTAGATTTTCTAAAATTTTAATTCAAATTTTTATGTTTGACAATTATTATTTTTAATAAAATTAAATTGTTTTTCCAAAAAAAAATTGAAATTTATTTATTTTCCCCAATACTCAAGGTCAGGGTCACGTGGTTAGGGATATCTGAGGCTAGAAGTGCTTTTAAAATGAGTACATATATTTAAAATAAAATAAAATTTATTTCTAGATATAAATGAAATGTGGTGAAAATTCAGGATTTAAATTGTTATTTTTCCTATATTTTTAAAATAAAAATTTTGTTACTAAATAGATCTTTTTATTTTTAGGCTTGTGATTGTTAATACATTTTCTACAAACGTTTTTTTTTTTTTTTTTTGTAATTCTCTACACTACATGATTTTTATAAAGTATGCAGAAAGATACGTTTAAAAAATAATAACTAATTGATAGGAGGTAAAATAACTTATGCCATAAGAATCTATATAATCCATGGTGGTCTATAAATTTTATCATTAGAAATAGTACATTTCATTCAAGAAGTAGTCTATAAATTTTCTATTTGCAACTTAATTGTTAATTTTTTAGGAAAATTTCTAAGATTTTTAAACATTTTGAAAAATACAAAAGAAAGAAGTCACATAACCACTTTGAATTGATAAATTACATTTACTAAAGGGAAGATGTTTAATACTTTTCTAACTTGGTCAATTGATGATATGATGTACTATTTTATATAAGAATATTCAATTTGAGATATTGCAACTCTTCGAACTTCCTAAAATCAAGGAGATATGGCACCACCAACTTCCACTAGATTCTTTCTCCGATTTAAGAATCCTAAGAGTGGTATTTTGTGAACATCTACTCAATCTTATCCCGAATCGCTTGATCCAAAGCTCCAAGAATTTGAAAGATATAAAGGTGAGGTTTTTTGAGAATCTAAGACATGTATTTGATGTTTAAGGATATGATGTTGCAGATCATGTTGAGATTGCCTCTAAGTCGAAGAAACTTTAAAGCAAACCTAGTTGCAGGCAAAGGGTATACAGTGCGCATAAATGAGAAGAATGAGAGCTCAGGAGGTTGTTTCTCTTGTTTATCTCATTTCAGGCCTGTCAAATGTTCTTCAATATTTTGACTCGTAAAGGAAGAAAAAGATCAAGGAAATGTTAATATTTCAAATCAAGATGGAGTGCACTTCCTTGGAGAGGTTATTTTTCTTCAACATTCTTTTAGTTTCTCCTTATATTATTTTTTAAGTTAAATTGACACACCCCCACCCTCTACCAACGGCAGGTGTGCTGACCACTCCACAGAAATCCCCAACCGTTATCTCTAATAACTAGAAATTCCTATGAAGCTGCCGATACGGCTTAAAACTCAAAAATTTTCGCTTACTTTAACTTAGATTTTGTAAAAATCTCAAGAAATAAAACCTCGATTGCATGACAGTTGCATACAAGATATATTCCAAATCTCTGATGCCACACTTTTTCAGATTTATCCAAATATGGCAACCAAAGAACTCAACACATTCTCACAAAATTACATGTGAGATACATACGTTCAACATACACTTCAAAGCATTTCCTTTACAAAATATTCTTAATTATAGTACTGTACAAATGTCGTGGAGAATCCTAATCTCATTCCAAAGGCCTGAGTGCTCTCATACTGTGAAAATATTTTTTAAAATGACAAAATAATGAGCTAAACGAGTTTGCTGAGTGTATGTTTATAAAATGTTTTGGCTTTTTAGCTAGAAAACATCTCAAATCAGAAACTCCCTTTACATAATATTTGAGCGGTTACATTTTGAAGTTTCAAAAACAGAGATTTATTAGTTTTAAAAGTTTCTAAAACTTTTCTCAAATCTCTTGCTTGCTTCCTTTACCTTGTTTTTCTTTAAAAGTTTATAAAAACGTTTTATAAAATTCTCGCTTTAAAAATTTCTAAAACTTTTTCTTAAACCTCCTGCTTTAAAAAGTTTTCAAAACTTTTTATAAACACGGGAGCCTGGGCTCAACCGCATGTTTTAAAATAAAACGGGAGCCTGGGCTTACCCGTTTGATTTAAAATCACCACGGGAGCCTAGGCTGAACCAATCGTTTTGAAATCAAAACGGGAGCCTGGGCTCAACCGTTTCCTTAAAACAAACACGGGAGCCTAGGCTCAATTGTACACCAATGGTTGATTTTTCAAATCTTTATAACATATGCTTATAAATCATCAACCACTGGAGGCCTTACTTGCTTGTTATACCCTAGTGAACAATTTAAGCTCGGGCATCGATTTCGCGCTGGCTGATCTGGTCCGCCAATGTGGAAGGCTCCTGCACACTTTACCCACCTTTCCTGAATATGGTGAATCGACCACGCAATACCATAATTTAGTTAGAGCTCTAACCTTATATACCCGCGTATCGTTGCCACGCCTTTAAATGTCATGATGCAAGACCCAAGCTCTTCGACCAGCAAACTAAATGCATGTATGATATCCCTAACACCACTGCACGATCAAATACCTGAGATCGTATACTTGCTTTTAGAACTAGGATTTTAGTGTTAGGCCCGTTTTCACAATATTCTTTGCTCGCTTGCTCGCTTGAACATGGTTTAATAATTCAAAACATTTGCTTGCTTGCTTGCTTGAAACATGGTTTAATAATTCAAAACCATTGTTTGCTTACTTGCTCTATGAAATATGTTTTTTTTTTTCAATTTAAAACCATTGATTTCCTTTCAAATATGGTTTAAATCAAAACCATTAAATACCAGTGTAAGAAAGTTTATAATATAATACACTAGTATTATAAAAAAATAGGTTTAGAACACTAACTTTTTCTGCTTACTAAACTTGAGCACAATTCCACTACTTTGCCGTCTTTGCTTTTAGCCGACACACTCAAAACGAATACAAGAACGTATTAATTATACAAAATACACACTCAGAGTATTTTGGGCACTCACGCACTGCATGTTCCTCCTGACCAGACGATAGTTGCATTCTCAGTTGGCCATACTGCATAGCTCGACATGTACCAGACAGTTGCATTCTCGCTGGGTCAGACCCAGATAGCTCTATTTCTAAGAGACGAGATAACTCGAATTTGCCTGTAATGCTGTTATTTTTGGCCACTTTTTGGTACCAATTTTCTACAAATTCCTCTAACCCATAATACGTCAAAATTCATCATGGAATTCATCCAAAAAGAACTCCATAATACTTGTATTGGTGGTTTGGAACCCCATACCACAAAACCCTAGGTGAAAATCTAAGAACTCTTATGAATTAAACCCAAGGTCCACCAATTCTTCTAAAAACCATATAAATATGATGATTCCATGTTTATTTTCCACCAATTAAGGTTTTACCCACATAACCTCAACAAATAAAGGGTTTGGGTGATCTTTTCCACAAAACCCTAGACAAATGAGGACCTAATCAAACCAAAACCTTAGGAATCTGTAAAATACTCCACACATGATTTCAAGATAAAACATATTCCTGGTTTTGTCTTCTTCTCCTTCTCCTCTTCTTCCTCTTATTCCTCTTCTTTATTTACTCCTTCTTCTCCTCTCCAACGTTTACTCCTAGCCAAAATGAGACAAAATGAATTTGTCTGGTTTCAATTCTCCTTTTACACTCCCATATTTCTCCATATTGCAATTAAGCCCTTGATCTTTCAACAATATTACCACACTTTTGTTATTTATATGATGGCCCATCTCTACTCATTTTATGATTTTCATATCCTTTATGGCAATTACAATTATATCCTTGTTCTAGTACCACAATTCCGGGTTCACTAAATTTATCATTTCATATTTTCATCCCACAATAACTCCAAAAAATATTACACTCACTTTGTGTCGATAATGCCCTAAGGCCATGTATCAGACACTCTCCTGGATGCATGCCATAAAATCCTCCCCTTAGAACATTTCGTCCTCGAAATTAATAAACTAAATTCAAAAAGAAAAGAAAGGAAAATACCTCATTCGGAAAATAGTTGAGGGTACTAATGGCGCATCTGATCCGCTGGCACCCAAGTAGCTGCCTCCCTCTCATGATTCTTCCATAGGACTTTAACCAAAGGAATCAACACCTTACCTCAACACTCATTCCTTGCGCATCAAAATCGTTCTCATAAGTCAAATTTCCTTTAGCTGCACCGCTGCTCTCCAACACATGTGAAGGATCTCGGGATGTATTTCCTAAACATCGGCTACGAAATGCATCATGAATCCTTGATAACTCGGGGGCAAATTTAAATTTGTAAGCCAATGGCCCCACCTTTGCCTCACAATCCCATGGTGGTCCTATACTTGACTAAGCTGGGCTTTGTTTCCCAAATCTCAAAACACCTTCCAAGGAAATCTTCAAAAGATCCGGGTCACCTATCTCGAATCGTTAGTCTTCACGACATTGTTCGATAACTTTTCTCTGGCCTATCTCTTGCCATCTTTAAGTTATCACTTAACAACTTTCACTTTCTCTGAAGTGATCTCGCACTCAGTTCAGTGGCCTACCTCCCCACCAACCTCATCCCATCACACTAGAGTCCTACACTTCCTACCATACAGTGCCTTAAATGGAGCCATCTATATACTAGCCTGATAGCTATTGTTGTATGAGAACTCCATTAGTGCCAAATGAGTATCCCAACTCCCCTTGAATTCCATCACACAAGCTTTCATCATATCCTCTAATGTCTGAATGGTCCTCTCTGATTTTCCATATGTTCCAGGATGAAATGACGCGGCTAAAATACAAAGGAAAGTACCAAAAGTCGCCTGTAACTCAGGCTAAACCCATGTGAACCTCTGGGTCTCGATCTGAAACTATCGAAACTGGAACCCCATGCGAAGTCTCACTATCTCATCCGCATACAATTAGGCAAATTTTTCGAAGAATCCTTAACATTTACTGGTAGAAAATGAGCAGACTTCGTCGATCGATCAACTATCACCCATATAGCATCATGTTATCTCTGAGTCCGTGGAAGACCTGTCACAAAATCCATAGTGATCTTTTCCCATTTCCACATTGGAATAGGGAGTAATTGTATCTTCCCCGTGGGCCTCCGATGCTCTGACTTCACCTGTTGACAGGTTAGGCACCTAGAAATGAAACTCGAAATCTCTTTATTCATCCCATTCCACCAGTAATGTTCTTTCAAAGCCGCGTGTATATCTTGGTATCTACTGGATGACATAGCATACGCAGATGAATGTGCTTCTTCCATAATGTCTCTTTTCAGTTCGCCATACTCTGGCAGACACATTCTTTGTCCTTTCACTATCATGCCATCATCTGTAATTTGAAACTTTGCTTTCTTTCATTTTTTTATCTCTTCCTTAAGCTTAATTATCTGTGTATCTTGTGACTGCCCTGCTAGAATCTGATCCACTAGAAGTGGTCTAACATGAAATGTAGCTAATAAGGCTCCTGAATCCTCAACCTCCAATATCACCCCTAAAGCTCTTAGATCCACCAACAGAGGAAGATAACTTGATCTCACGTGGAGACAAAGAATTCCCAGGTCGCCTAGTCAAGGCACTACCACTTACATTAGCTTTTCCCCGATGGTACTTCAATAGTAAGGCCGTAGTCCTTAATCAACCTAAGCCATCTTCTTTGCCTCATGTTTAACTTTGGGTGAAAATATATTGAAGACTCTATGATATGTAAAGATCCTACAAGGAACACCATATAAGTAATGTCTCCATATTTTTAGCTAAACACGATCACGTAAAGCCTAAGTCGGTGTAGGGTAATTCTCCTCAGCTTCTTCTTTAGTCAAGCCTAGAGGCATATGCAATCACCCTATCATCTCCGCATCAAACACACCCAAGGCCTTCCTCGAAGCATCACTATAACCACAAACCCATCTCTCCCATCGCTAAACTCGAGCCGGTCAATCTACTCTTCAACTCCTCGAAACTCTGTTGATAGGCATCTACCTAATCATACTTGACATATTTCCTTGTCAGCTTGGTCAGTGGGGCTACTATCTTAGAGAACCCCTCAACAAACTTCCTGTAATACCCTACTAAACCAAGGAAGCTTATGACCTCTGACACATTCTTTTCGTGGTTTCCCAATTACCACCGTCTACCTTATGAGATCCACTACCCCCCATCAAATCACATGACCTAGGAATGCCACCTGGTCAAGCTAAATCGACACTCGTCAATCCCCGCATACAACTGCTGCTCCTTTACTTCGCCCGCAGTCACAATCCGATGCCCGGATGTTCCTCCGAATCCACCATATATCAGATATCATCAATAAAACTATGACTAATCCTATCCGCCAAAATCACGGGCTTGAATACCCGCTCATCAAATCCATAAACGCTGCCGGAGCATTAGTCAAACCAAATGGCATCACCAAAACTCATAATGCTCGAAGGTCCCGACGCAAATTCCAGTATATTAATCTCGCACTTCAACTGATGATACCTCGACCAAGTCTATCTTGGAGTATACTGAGACCTCGAGTTGATCGAATAACTCATCGATCCTAGTATGCGGATACCGGACATGATGGTAACTTGTTCAACCGCATGTAATCTATAAGCACAACCACAAACTCCCATCTTCTTTTCACTAAGAGAACTGAACCTCCCCATGGGGGATATGCTCTACCGAATAAATCCATTACTCGCAATTTAACTCGAGCCTAAAAGCTCCTCTAACTCAGAGCCATCCCATAAGGAGGAATGGAAATGGGCTCAGTCCCCGAGATCAGCAGCTGGTGAACTCCACCGTCTTTCAGAGGTAATCCCAATATCATATGGGAAATATCCGGGAACTCTCTAAAATCGAATCTCATCCACCATAGTCCCATCATCCCTGCCCGTACTACATGTTTGATAACCTCGATAACCCGACAGATTCTCCTCACATGATGAGACCATATCGATGATAACCTCCGTATTCCCTAAACTTTACCTCCAATTTCCCTAGCCTATTCAACTTTACTTCCTTTTTATAACAATCTAATGTGGCTCTATGGTGAGACAACAAATCCATACCAAGAACCACATCAAAGTCCCTCATATCTAAAGCTACAAGATCCGCTGAACCTCAGCCCCCAATCGTAACTCTACTATCTCTACTACCTGTCACAGTAAATCTAATCTCCTCCACTGAGGGAAACTCTCATACGACCCTCTAATGGTTGGGTCTCTATCTGGAAGCAATCTAAGAATGGCTTCGATGCAAATGAATGCGTGGCTCCTACATCCACTAATGTATATGCATCATGATCAAGGATAGAAATAATACCAATGACCACATCTGAGACATTTGCATCTGTCGAGTCATGGAAGCATACTCCTGCCTATGCACTGGTCTGGTCGACGGTGCTACGCCACTATCCACACTCAGGCCACCCACTTCGCCACACAGAATAATCCAGACTTAAGCCCTCTGGTGGCTTAGATGGTCCAGCCTGACTCCACTGAGGCTGGATTCATAGGCTGGGAGTGGAACTCACTACATGCCTATAGTCTCTCAGGCATCAAGACGCCTGAACCGCTAGAATAACTCTCTTAGGATGACCTCTACGTCCTCTTCCTGACATAGTGCTGTAATTTAAAAAAATCAACTGTTTAATGCTTTGAAACACTTCATATGTATGTACTTTGAATTCGAAAATGCATGGTCGCCAATACTTATGCTCGATACTCAATCTTAAAAAACACCCCACGCTTCACAACAAGAGGTTTGGCTTCACTCCATATAAATCCCCAACCGTTATCTCTAACGACTAGAAATTCCTATGAAGTGAAGCCAGATTGCCATGGGAACTCAGATAAAAATTCTTTTTCTTTTACTTCTTTTTCTCTTTGTCCTAGGATTTTGTAAAAATCTCGCAACTGTGAAAATCTTAAGGCATGACGGCTGCATATAGGATATATTCCCAATCATGTATACACACTTACATTTTATCCAAATATGGAAACCAGCAACCCAACATATTCTCACAAAACTATACTATTTACATACATATGTTCCAATATACAATTTCAAAGTATTTCCTTTCAAAATATTCTTAATTACAACACTTGTACAAATGTCAGAAGAATCCTAATATGCTCTAGCGTCCGGAGTGCATGTACCTAGAAAATAGTTTTTAAAAAACAAAATAATGAGCTAAACGAGCTCAGTGAGTGTATGCTTTATAAAATGTTTGCTTTTTCGAAAAACATCTCAGAACTCTAAAACTCTCTTTTTACATTATTTCTGTTTTTGTTTGTTACTTTAAAGTTTCAAAAACTTTATGTACTTGCTTGCTTTTAAATGTTTCTAAAACTTTTCTCAAATCTCTTGCTTGCCTGCTTTACCTTTCTTTTCTTTAAAAGTTTATAGAAAAGTTTTATAAACTTCTCGCTTTAAAAGTTTCTAAAACTTTTTCTCAAACCTCTTGCTTTAAAAAGTTTCCAAAACTTTTTCTAAACACGGGAGTCTAAAGTTCAATCAGATGCTTATGTGTCCAGAGTTTGGGCTCAACCGCTTGTTTTAAAATCACTCATGGGAGCCTAGGCCCATCCATAATTTTTTGTGAACTGTAGAACGGAGCCCGGGTCAACTGCTTCCTTAAACAAACACGGCAGCCTGGGATCAACCATGAACCAGTGGTTGATTTTTCAAATCTATATAACATATGCTTATAAATCATCAACCACTGGAGGCCTTACTTGCTTGCTATACCCTAGTGAACACGGAGTCAACACCGCGTTTGGCTGTGGCTGACCTGGGTCCGCCACCAGGTGGAAGGTTTCGCACACTTCACTCCACCTTTCCAATGAATAAGATGGAATCGACCTATCGCCATCACCATAATTTAGTTAGAGTCGAATCTATATACCCTCAGACGCATTATTCTCGAATGCCATGATGACACAAGCTCACGTGGTGGTGAGCAATCTGCAAATGCATGTATGATATCCTAACACCACTCGTATCATCAATACCTCAACCGTATGTCGCTAGAACTAGGATTTTAGTTGTCCTTTTTCACAAATATGTTTTTTGCTCGTTGCTTGCATGCTTGTCAATAAGGTTTAATAATTCAAAACCATTTGTTTCGTTTGAGCCATTGAAACATGGTTTACCAATAATTCAAACTACGTCGCTAAGTCAAGCCGGTAAAATAATGGTTTAATAATCTTCAAAACCATTGCTCTCTTTCAACACTTTCGGAAATATGTTTTTCTTCTCAACTTAAAACCATTTCTCGCTTTCAAATATGGTTTAAATCAAAACCACTGTTGGTCTTGAATCATGGTTTAAACTCAAAACTATTAAATATAATTAGTAAACACCTTATAATATAATACACTATATTAGAAACAAAGAGGTTTTAGAACACCTGCCTCTTTTCTTAGTTTCTTTACTAAACTCTTTGTTAATAATCCACTACTTTCTCCCGCCTTTTGCTTTTGAATACACACTCAAACTATCACAACAACAGATATTCACTTACGATAGCACATTTCACGATTTCCTAGATCTATTTACACCTCAAAATGAGTTACGCTATGTTTTTCGTAATTCCAATATTATTTGAACCTCTCTTAATCATTTGGTAAGGTTCCAATGCGATCGGTGTGTGAATTTAAGCTTAATTATACAAAAATACACAATTCTAGATATTTTCAGATTTCGATACGGCATACCTCTTACCCGTAATTTACATGTCAGACCTATCGTCAGATTTCCAGATAGTTCACCTGTAATTTTGTCAAGTTGTATTTCTTGCTGGGCCTGTACTTAGCATCGCTTCTGTTTCTATGATTTGCACAACTTCGAGAATTTGCCCATAATTGCTTCTTTTTGCCACTTTTGGTACCAATTCTCTTCATACAACTTCACTAACCCATAATACCTCAAAATTCATCATGGAATTCATCCAAAAATAACTCCATAATACTTGTATTGGTGGTTTGGAACCTCATACCACAAAACCCTAGGTGAAAATCTAAGAACTCATATGAATTTAACCTAAGGTCAGCCAATTCTACTAAAAACCATATAAATATGATGATTCCATGTTTATTTTCCACTAATTGTGCTCTTAATTTCGCAAATCTCTAACAAATCAAGGGTTCAAAGTGGATCTTTCCACAAACCCTGGGGACAAAGGAGGACCCACCTCCAAACCAAACCTTAGGAATCCAAATACCCAAGGATTTCAAGATGAAACATACCTTGGTTTGGTCTTCTTTCTCCTTCCTTCGCCTTCCTCTTTCTTCCTCTTCTTTCCCTCTTCTCCTCTCCTACATTCTCATTTCTGTACAAAATGAGACAAATGAATTTTGTTTGTCTCTAACTCTCCTTTTATACCTATAATTCTCCATGGTAATTAAGGCCTTAATCTTTCAAATAATTGCACTACACTTTTGTTATTTTATGACGGCCCATCTCCTACTATTTTGTGATTTTCATATCCTTTATGGTTACAATTTTATCCTCGTTATAGTACCACAATCTGTCTGTTCTCGTTTATCATTCTCATTTTCATCCTAATAATAACTTCCAAAATATTATAATTCTACCTCAGCGCTGATACGCCTCATACCATAATGTGTATCAGAACTTCTTGGGGATTGTATGCCATGTAAATATTACAGAAAAATATTCCATGGAAAATTTAAAATATTATTTAAATATTATACTAAGAATATTAATAATAAAACATACTAAAGTAATTTAAAATTTAATTTTACATAATAAAAATAATATTAATACTTTTTAAAAATGAAATGGTTAGTAATACTTCAATTGATAAAAGCAATTGAAAAATAATAACTAAACTCATCACTCTTTAACTTTTAAAAATATAATGTACCAGCCAACACGAATAACTTCAACTAGTCCCGGTGGGAATAAATTTCAGAATGAATAAATACTACATGAATGTGTAAAGTAATGGTATTATTGTAAAAAAAAAAAAAAGTTTCTCGAGGATACATAGTGTAATAAACATCGAGATAAAATGATTTGAATTTTTATATATCTCATCCGAGTATGTTTAATTCAGTATTTTTACTTTAATCTTTGTATAAAATTATTTACAAACATTACATTTAGGTCAATTAGTTGTCGTTAACTATTTTATTTATATTTATTTTGATTTTTATAAAATATTTTTGTATTAGGTACTTCACATCCATAAAATGGAAATATAAGTATTATGATGATAAATATATGTTTTTAAATGATAAGTCCTTTTTCCTTTATCTTTACATTGAATAAAAAATAAAATTTAATTTTTTATAGTTACTAATAAAAATTAATCATACATTTTCAAATATTTAAATATCGATTTTTTAGAAACTTTTATGTCAAATTTTTTCTTATCTCTATATAATTCTTAAAAAAAAAGAAAAAAGAATATGTCTATGGAAGACTAAAACAAAAATGAAGATCACCCACCTTGTTATCTAGGACTGTCAACCCTAGTCAATTCTCAAAATTTTACGTTCTATCTCCTTTCAATTCATGATGTCATGTGTGATATTACAGGTTTTATTCTCTAATTTGAGAAGGAACTTTCGCTTTCATGGAATTGAAAGGAGATAAGTGGTCACCAACTTCACGTGATTCATTCTCCAATCCCATTTAACTTAAGAGGGATGATTGCCTGACCCCACTGGCAGATCATCCCATGTTGATCATTCAAAGCCAAGACGGAAAAGAGAGGTCGTGAGATGGTGTTTGAACTTAAAACATGTATTTGATCTTCAAGGATGTGATACATATGGTGAGATCCTCCCAAAGTTAGAAATCTTGGTGTTAGAAGGCCTACATGAGCTGAAGGGTATTATATGCAACATTGAGGAGAATGATGACACAAGAGGTTTTTTCTCTCCTTCCATGCCTATGAGTTTTCGTGGTTTCAAATTTATCATCAATGGTTGTGGGAGTGGCGGAAGATTAAGGAAATGTTAATATCTATAATTAAAATACGCGAAGTGCCGTGAAAGGTTATTTTCTTTCAATATTTTTTTAAATTTTTTTCATAATATTTTGGAAAATACTAACAAAAACATTCCATAAAAATCTAAAAGATATTTAAATATTATATTTGTAAATAAAATTAAAAATTATTTAAAATAATTTTATTCTTTAATTTTACAAGATATAGTTGGTTAATAAAGGAATTTAAAAATAATGAATCTAATTAAACAAAATTTAAAATTTAAAACAATAAGTACAAGGAAAAGATGACACCTATTTTCTAATTTTCTCCCATGAGATAGTAGGAATAGTTTAAAATAAAATGATTTTAATTTTTTATATATTTTAATTCATGAATGTGCATCATCTCTAGCGTGTCAATTCTGTATTTTCTATAAATTTGTTATATGGATCATTAAGACTTTAGAAATTAATTACTAAGTAAATTATTTATTTCTATTTATTTTGGATTTAATAATCGATTTATTTATTATGTGATATTTTATTTTTCACAAAAAAAAAATGAAGTGAAAGATTTTAAATATAAGTTTATGATAAGTCTGTCTTACATTGAACAAAAATTTTTAATTAATAAAGTAATTAAAATATAAAATTTATCATAACTTCTCAAATAATATATATTCTTTTGATCCTCTTTTTCTTTGTCCTACCGATTTTATTCTCATTTATGCTTACAGAATTGAAACACAGTTACCTCCAAATATTAAATTCTAAATCTTACTTTATACATGTGTTGTAAATAAGATATTAAAAAGATAGAAGATGATTTACTATATTATTTTATTTGTGAATATTTAATGTTTAGGTTGAAAAACAACCTTAAAATATTCTATTGAAAATTTCAAAAAGGATTCACAATAAAAAATAATCAAATGAAATTGATGAAATTGTATTGGATGTTTTTTTTTATGTAAAATTAAATACACCATCTTTTTTTTTTAAACAAGAAATACTGTGACGCCCTTATCCTGGGGGTCTTGTTGACAACCCGTCAACCCGTGGAAACCTGTGGATGTCGGGTGCACTGATATCACACTCACATGTCTCATATATATTGAAACATATTTCTGTATAATTTCCTTACAAATAACCGATTTCTTATAAAAATTCACAAGAGTTTGATGTACAACCTTATACCTTTTACATCTTTCAAAAAGGAGCATTAAAATTAGATTATTCTAATATATTTTACAAATGTTAGTCGAGGCCACAACCCGGCCTTCTTCGTACTCATAGCCTCGAAGGAGCGCCATCTTCCTAAGCCGAGCGTGGGTCCACGACGGTGAGAGCAAAGCCACAGTGGCTAATCTCAGGCGTTATCGCCCACCCTATGCTCATGCAATGGTCGTGACAAACAAACAAACATCCAAGTGCTGAAGATTTTACGAATGTTACATGTCAGCGCGAAAATGTTTCATGCCCATATCCAGTCACCACCCTCACATACATGTCGGCGCGCTAAGGTGACAACCGGCCACTAGTAGTGCCACGACACACATATACCGAGCCCTGCCTGGCCACCAAAGACTCCAACGGCACAACGGGCAACTAACCTTTACTCAATTTTCAATTCTATCACATAACTAGAAGTCTATGTGATATCCATGACTGTGTGTTTTCTTTGGGCAACAGAACTTATCGTCTCACGCCGTGGGTCTCTTACACCCACACATAAATTTTCGAATACACCGTGGGTCTCTCACTCCCATACATAACTTTTTGGATACACCGCGAGGTCTCTTACACCCACACATAACTTTTCGAATACATCGGGTCACTGACACCGCATTTAACTTTTTGATAATACCGTGGGTCTCTTCAATTTACACATAACTTTTCTGATACATCACAGTCCTTCTACACTCCACACAACTTTAATAATACCGCGGCCCTTACAAACTAAATTTCCAGGTTACATGCTCCTCGCCTGAAACATATAATTTATCATTTTGATCATTTATACCCTCGTGAGTCTCTACCTTGACTTTGGTCTCATTTCCCGAGCTCACGACTCAGTTCACCAAGTCCAGAGACAAATGTAAGACCATGCACTTACACTCGTCATGAACGCGATGTGTTCGTGCATATGAAATGCATGATGCCAATGCATTTTTCTCCTTTCCATGTTACATGCATATATGGCGCAAGCATGAAATAATAACATCATACCATGGATAATTATAATTAATACATATAATTCTCCTCCATGCACAACCCATGTCAATAAATCATACAACATACATTAACATGTCATATTCATAATCGCATGTTATTCAATACTAAGCACACAACTAGGTCACACGCATGACCTATCCATCAAAGGTACCTTAAGGCCCCCTTCACAAACATGAACCAATTGGGTTCCAATCATCCATACAACATCAAACAACCGGAAAACCTAGAAACGTTTAGTTTCCAATTCAAACCCCAACCCACCACAAGCCTTCGATCAGAAACCTGGTCATAGAAATCCTCTATCCTTCAGTCCCAAGTATTTGAACTAAACCTTATGGCCTCTCATGGCCTCCCATAGACAGCCTATACCATTTTAAAGCCTATAGGCTTCAAATAAACCGAGTAGGAAAATCCCCTACCAAATACAATAGCCTACAACATGCCATGCAATGATCATGTCGAAACCTGGTTATTTACATCGACACAACCAAGCAACCTTCACACTTGGTACAAAGCATAGGTTATGGTCGTCCACTATCCTCCACAAAACCATGGATAGAATATTGAATCAATGGGCTTTCTATAGAGTCCAAGAACACCCAAACGGAGTTCGAACGAAGAAGTTATGACCGTCCGTCGAGGTCACACGAGCAACAACCATTCTGTCGACCTACACCACCTATCCCTAATCGGGACGGCCCTTGGTCGGGCACATCTAGCCCCCACTGCCCTCCACATGCTCATTTCCGGAATATTGACTCAATGGGATTTCCATATAGTCCAAGAACACCCGAAACGGAGTTCCGATGAAGAAGTTATGATTCCTTTCAAGTCGAGGTCACAGAAGTCAAACCCTGGGGCCGAATGGATTGACTTTAGTAGTTGTCGACCACCGTCGAGCCGCCTAATCTAGATGAGCTCACCTACCATCCTCCACATGAATATGAATGACTTCTTGACTCACTGGGATTTACAAAGTCCGCAAACACCCAAAATAGAGTTCAATCATTAAGTTATGACCTTCCGGGCCTGAGGTCATCAGAAGTTAAACCCACCGAGCCGACTCGATTTTACAGAGATGACCTGACATGGAGTAGCTGAGATGACCCAGTGAGCCTCCTACCACGTCCTCCATGCCATACGAATGGCTTCTTTGACTCAATGGTCTTCCATAGTGTCTAAGAACACCAAACTGAGTTCTGACAAGAAATTATGACCTTCAAGTCGAGGTCACACATAGTCCAAACCGCCCAAAACAATCCTCCACTGCCTGAGCCGACTGACTGGGCCGATTGATCTGACCTCGCCGACACTCTGGCGCCAATCAATCACTGCAACACCTCCCAAGAGAGCATCCCTCCGTTTCGATCTCTTATCATCTGTTCTGCGCACATGACCATAACTGGTCTGTTATACCCCAACTGGAAATAAAGCTCCAAAATTAAGTTCGCATCGATGTGCCTATAATTTGATCTGGTCTCAATTCCAACATTATTTTATTTCACCCAAAATGTTCCAGTTGGTTAATGGTACTTACTATGAATCACCTTCTTCTGTGTTCCAAAATGCTAACCAAAGATCTTAAAGTGTCAATCCATTCACAACCCTGTGAAAATCAAAGTATAGAATGAATCCACCTTGAGCTCATTAAAATCCCCACTCCAGCCCCCATCAGAGTCTTATCATTTGATATAGATTCTCCTTCCCGCTTCGCAGAACAGATGTCCAACGTCAGAAAACCAGAGATAATGTATTCTCTCTAACTCTTTCCTTCAAATTGGTTTGCCTTTCTCTCTCTCCTTTTCCTCTCCCAACCGGTCGAGAAGATAGAAGTCGGGCGAGATGTCCTCCACTCGCCACTGGCCCACTGCGGTGCCTCTCGATTACCCTATCACTTTTTCCATTTACCTTGGATTTCCCTCAAATCATGTGTTGCCACATATCTCTTCTGAGTCCCACCTGAGCTATTTGTTTTACTAGCTCTCCACTTGACACGTGTCTCATCTTGAGCCACTCACAATGTGACAAGTGTCCCAGACCACTCCCATGTTTAAAACGAGCACTCGACTACTGCACTACCTAAATTCGACGTGGTAGCTAGATTTTACGAGACGATTCCAACGGTGAAGTCCGTTTCATCATCCGAGAACTAGAAAAATTATGGAT
Organism: Tetrastigma voinierianum; assembly: GCA_016808115.1. Classification (NCBI taxonomy): domain Eukaryota; kingdom Viridiplantae; phylum Streptophyta; class Magnoliopsida; order Vitales; family Vitaceae; genus Tetrastigma; species Tetrastigma voinierianum. Next base: position 111,673 of record JAEQBH010005593.1, on the reverse strand, counting down.
TTTGACCGAAATTACCATTTTACCCTCTCTCGAAAATTCAAATTTTATGGGGTTTCACAAATTCACTATCTTATTCCTTTAATAATTAACTTTCTTTAATTTTTCTAATCTAATTAAATAAAATAGTATACCTTGATATAAAGAATTTTTTATGATTCTAGTTTTTATTAAAATATTGATGAAAGTATTAATAAAACTAAATAAAAATATGGAAATTTGATAAAACTTTAAAATATTATGTATTAAGTAATTAATGTATATATATATAAGAATGATTGAATTAATAGAAAATATGAGCAAAGGTATAAAAAATTCAGATAAAACATTTTTTTTTAAGCTAATCACTTTTGATAATATAAGAATCGTCCTTATTCTACTCAACTCTCTCCTCATCCCTGTAACCATCAATAGGCTTGTGACAAATTAGATAAAATACGAAGACCAGTATAGTAATACATTATAAACATATATGATTCAACTTATAATAAAAATGAACAAGTATTCAAAAAAATAATAATTGTAAGACCTTGAATTTAAGGTTTCAATGAATAGTAAATTTCGTTTTCGATAAATATGTATTTGATCAGAGACGGCCAAATACTAGAATCTTAAAAAATGAGCCTTGAAGAATAAAAATGTGTTCAAAGAAATGTATTGAGGCTAAAGGAACTGAAATGCATTAAAACGAAATTATTTTTATGAGTGAGAATGGAAACCGAAAAATGTAATTTTTTTGGAAAATGGCAAAACGGTAATTTGCGACTGGAAAAAAAATCTGTAATTTTTCTAGATTTGGGATGATAAAACGGACATCACGGTTGGATTCATCTCTCAAAATCTAGTCACCCAGGAAAATTTCATTTTCGAGACAAATGACCACTTAAATTCGAGGCGCATTTGCCGAGTGGACCTCGAAACAAGTATTTTAGAAAATCCCGAAAAATGTCAAATATTTAAAGAATGTCCACTAAGAGGAGGAAACTTAAATCGAGATGAAAGCAAAATTTTTTGTTTTTAAGAACTGGTTCGAAGAAGTGTGACACGTGGCGCGACGTGAGCCACGTGTCCACACTATAAATAACCTAAAAAAAATCTAAGATGTCAAGATTTCATTTTTGGTCTAAGACCAAACCGTATGCGAGAGAGACAAAGAGAGACAAGAAAAAGGGGAAGCTTCTGTGACACCCCAAATCTCGGGGGTCCATTAACAACCCGTCAACCCGTTATTTATGACAACAGCAACTGACACCCATCAGTCTCCCTTTTCCAAGACTCAGTGATTGACCAGAAAATCTGGGCAAAGGTCTCCTGTATGGGGAGCTCTTAAATTCCCAAAAAATACAACTTGTCCAATTTCATGGTAACCCGTCCCACATTATACAACTACTTCACACCGGTCGAAGATATGAGTAAAAACAGCTAATGTAGTGGCCCATTTATCCATATAAAATACAATCTATATCACCGGGCTACCAAGAGTTATTACAACATTCTTACGCAAAAAATTATATTAAAATCCAATATGTTCTTAATATAATATACAAAACATGGACTGGCGCCGCCAATCCGTACTCTCGCTTCATAATGTAAAACTCGAGAAATTCTAATTCCTCGAAAATGGTAAAATAGTAAATGGTAATTTGATCAAAACCCGAATTTTCGTATATCGGCGATTTAACCAGGACTTCATCGCTTGAATCGCCTCGCGAAATCTAGCTAACACGCCGACTTCGCTGAATCTTGGTGATAGCCCAATTCACGCCTTCGAGGTAACGTGTCGTGATCGCACTTGATTACCACGAGAGGCATGTGATGTGACAAAAGTCACCTACTACATGTACCCATGTGACACATGTTGCATCATTAGTGAGAGGATAGACATAAATGGCTTAGATTAAGCCAAGTGTCAAGGACAAGAAGGGAATTAAGCGAAAATAATAAAAACAAAAGACTTCTTCTTCTCCATTTTTGCTGGAAACGTGTAGTGAGGGAGAGAAAACTGGTTTTAAAGAGAGAAAGACAAACTTCTCTCTAGATTTCCAAGCGTTCTGACCATCGGTTCTCGTCGAACCAAGAAGAAAAGTTGATCTATGCTACAAGGGCTATGCGTGGACACCAATTTTGTGGAGTTTCGACAACTCCAAGAGGTAGGGGTCATCTCCTACTTGAGTTATTCTTTGGATAAGAGCAATTTTAATGGATGGAGATTTGTTAAGGCCTGGATGGCCGTGTTTTCGGTCTATAGATATTTGGACTGAGTGAAGAAAATCTCTAGTGTGGCCGTGAACAGTGTAGAGACCTAGGGTTTCATTGTTCACGTGATTTATGTGTGATTTGGGTGTTGCTTGGGTGATTCAAAATGAATTGCTCGAATTGTTTATTATCCCATGTGAGCTAATTTTGGTGTTATTGCTATGAATTGAATAACATGATGTTGTGAGTTAATTTATGTTAGTATATGCATGATTTATAAATTAACATGAATTGTTTGGAAATGGCATAATGCATTTCATATGCACGGGGGCACCCTATAATGGTAGGTGTGAGTGCATGACACGAGAAAATATAAAGGAAAATGGTTATGAAAGGAATTTCAAGGAAGATTTAGTTGATTTCCTGAGAGTTGTCCACCAGCCATCTCGGAGTTAAAACTCCATGACTGCTTTTATGAATTACCCAAGAATTCACCCCGAAGGGTTGTCTATCAGATTTTACCGAAATTCCTAAGAGTACGTTTCGAGAACAAAAAAACATTTTGTTTTGAAAATGCTATTTTTCCTACATTCGTTTAGGTATGAGTGAGGAGCCGTGAGGGCTCGAGACATGGGAGTGGGTGGGTCAGCATTCTCATCCATATCATGTAGACATTCAAGTAGGATCATGTATTTTCAATGTGCTCAGGTGGAACCACGTGATGCGCACTTAGGTGAGTAACCCATGGTGATAATTCCACTATCAAGTATCGCTTTAATTCTGCTGAGGGAACATTATTTCGTGCATGTGGACTGCTCGGGAAGACGACGCCATTAGAGGCCGCTTTTGAGAAGAAAGTCGATATGTGGCTTTGATTTATTATTTTGTAAAACATGTATTATAATTTTAAATTTTAATATATGTTTGTATTAAGAGTTATGTAATTAACTCTTGAACTATTGTAATATAGTTAGTTAGATTTTTGGTGAGTATTGATCTATGGGCCCAAGTGGTAATTTTTACTCATGTATGGGTCTCATAAAATGAGACAATAGTTTTTCGCAAAGCTGACAAGACCAACTGACACCTTGATTCGGTGTCGCTACATAATGTCGACCCCCATAATCATTCATTCGCACAATGCCCCAGACTTGAAAGGGGGGTCCCACGACGGGTGAGCTAACGCCTAGTAGGGATAAGTCCTACAAGGGCTATTCCCCACCTAAATGCACATGAATGGTCAAACAACAAAGCACACACCAACCCAGGACATGCAATCCTAGCATAAAATCCTACTTGTCATGAATGATACGCGACTCATCATGCCCCTATGTATCAAGTCCTCATCGACTCCCTCAAACATGCATTTTTCCATGAATGAAAACCATTTTCAAACAAAAGTATTTGTGTTTACCCATGGACAACCCTCCGATATAAATAGAGGACAAACTCCGATAATCTATTTTGTGGACAACGCTCTGATGTATATCAATTGGGCATACTCCGACGATTGACATTATATGGGCAACCCTCTGATGTATATCAATCTAGGTATACCTAAATTCCATTGACATATATGAACAAACCTCCGACATGTATATCAATTGCTATACTTTGATAAATAATATCACTGTTAACCCTCCGAAATAATTTCATGAAACCACCCACTCACTCCACGTTCTAGGTGTTCCCAATGCATGTGGAATGCAATGAGCCATTTCCAATTTCTTAACCCGCAACACCATGCAAACTCATGATCTCCACGGACTTCACCAAAGTGCGAACTACAACCCATTCACTGGGCACGGTGAATGACAAATCACTACGCACTCACACCTAATAATTCATGTGACGTCCCTTCGCACCGTTGCAAATGAAATTATGCCATTGCAGTCTAAGTCATGGTCAATGTATAAAGACCTCTACTTTGACACCCTATACCGTACACTCCACCATGTACCATGGACACTCATGTCTAATGCACAAAAAAGTCCATACATTCATTAAACGTTAATATACATGCAAATATACTAACATTCCATCACATTCATGTCAACACATCAAACACATGCATCAACATCATTCTAACTACTAATTTAGACAAGCAATGTCATACTTAAACCCTAGGGCTACATCATGGCGCATAATGCCCAATAAACTAGTCTACAACATGCCATGCACAGCCATGTCCACACGAAAAATATCGCTAAAACCTATTATGTTAGAGCACACATATCGACATCCAAGCATGACACCTCTCTAACCAAGAAATGTCATTTCAATCAATCACACAAACACATGTTAACATTTCATCAAGTCACTACCTAGGAAAGTAATGACATACCTCATTTCCTAGGCTAATTCATGGCATATCATGCAAATAAGATAGCCTACAACCAGCCATGTAATGGCCACTTCAGCACGCAACTCCTCACATCCACAAAACCAATGATTAGTAAACTTGTTATAACAATCAATTTTTCAACAATTATGTGAGCACCAATTACCATTTAAATGAATATGGTCATATGCTAGACTCCTAGATATTTCTATAGAGTCCAAGAACACCCTAAACGGAGCTTGGACGAGAAAGTTATGGTCGTCCCAAGTTGGAGGCCTCGTATGAACAATGACTGACGCACGGAATCAGCAGGGGCCTACTGTTTTTCGTCACTTTTGGACCAAATATGAGCTCAAATTTTATCAAACTATATATGGATATATTCTAGACTCAAATGGATTTCCATAGAGTCCAAGAACACCCAAAATAGAGCTTGGACGGAAACGTTATGGTTGTCCGAAGGTTGAGGCCTTGCGCAAATAGTCTAGCTGGGTAGATGCGTGAAAGCCACGAAAATGTGTTCCCGAGGCTCCTTTAAAGCTCTCGTACATGCTATTTATCCTACCCAAACTCATCCCGGAAACAACTCTTTCACCCAACAACAAACCCGTCTCTAATTGGATAATAATTCAATAGCAACATGGTACAACCTATCCCTAACTCACTTAAAATCGTCAAGCTTACTCAAAAAAAAAAAACATCATAAACAAAACCAAAATAAATCGCTTTATGCCCGAATATAGTCCAAACAGCCCCTAGGGCTCAAAAAAGACCAAAACAGAATTTAGATGAAATATAAATCCGAGTAGAAAGGTTCCCTACCTCTTGGAGCGAAGACAAAACTTTTTGGAGTCCCAAAGACCCGAGACCCATGGCCTTCCCGAACTTCCGCTCAAATATTCGACAAAAATTCTTGATTTTGGTGTCCATGTGTTGTCGTCGACGAGTACTATGACTTTAAGCCTACCGACAAACCGGAAATGCCATTGTCAAGAAATCTTATGAGAGAAGGTAGAGCTCTTCCCCAATAACTTTTTCTTTCTCTAAACTAAGGTCTTTCAAATGAAATCAAGGTGGTTGTTATATCACTGGCCGTAGCCCCTCATCGAGGGGATGAACTTTAACCCTCGCTCGACGACCCCCGACTCACCCGACCGTAGAGATCATAGAGAGAAGGAAGAACTTTTCTCTCCCCTCTCACTCTCTTACGCCCACTCAGACTGTTTCAAAGAGGGTATAAAAATCTGATTTTCTCTTCTTTCCTTTTAAGTTTAAGTCGATAATGTGGGCCCATCTCACTTACGAGTCCAGACGACTAACTGGGCCCTGAAGTCGTCTCGAAATTAATTGGCTTTCACCCGGTTCAATTTATTTTAAATGAACTTTAATCATTCCAACCCCAGATTCTAAAACCCCCACCCCGCCACGACATCGAACTAAGATCACAATCTCAACAGAATCGTCAACAAACTTTGATGATTATCAGCCGTTGAGATGACCTCGCAATAGCATCCCGCTCATCCATATCCGAGTTCAATAATTTTAGGTTCTTCCTGTCAACAAACAATCATTATTGACCATACAGAAAACGAATTTTCCGGTTACATTCTGATCGTTTAGCCTTACTCCAACTGATCTCGCCGGTCGATTAGTTAGTTGTCGGATACCAAGAGAGCCACGATAACGTGAATCCAGCAGATTTGTTGGTCTGAGTTCGGTTTCAAAACTGAGAATACAACCAATACATTTATCGAGTAGATTCTTTCTCTTCACGTTAACCATGGCGCAAAAACTGGCGAGATGGTCAATCTGAACACCTTGATCCAGTGGACCAGATTTCGGGCTATAATAATGACTGGGTCCTCATCCCAACTATTACTCAACCTTTAGGTAACCAGATTGATAAAGGGTTTATATTCTGAAATAGGTCCATCCAAAATTCCAACCACTTTGACCTCAAAACGCATTCAGCTGAGCTACGTTTAGACAAATTTTCCGTTTCTATTTTTGACCCCATGACTATATTTTTGGCCATAACTCGGTTAGTAACTCATCCAACATCCAAATTTAGATAAATTATACCGATATGAGAACATATCTCCGTGAAATAGGTATATCCAAATTCCGACACTTTGGGACTCATAAATTCATTCAAAGTGCACCATCACACTAATTCTCGGGTGGGACACAATGGTCATGGCCTCCAATTTCGAAAGGTCATAACTTCTATGTTTGAACTCCGTTTTAGGTGTTCTTAGACTCTATGGAAAGCCCATTGAGTCAATATTCCATAGATATGCCTTTAGAGGACAATGATTGATCAGGTTTTGACATAACCATTTCATGGCATGTTGTGGGCTATCAGATTAGGGTAAGACAAGAGTTGGCATAAGAAAAGCATGAGAAATGAGAGGCCGAAGTTCAACTGATTCGAATTCAATTGGAAGTGATTAAATGCTTAAGGGTTGCTGAAAAGGATATTATAGTTAATGGTTTAATTGAAATATGATTTAGGTATGGATGCTAATGATTTTATGGATAATGTGACTGGTAAGGAAAGTGGGATTATGAATAAAGGTGGAGGTAAGTTTTTTCAAAGGAGGAAAAAATGGCTTAAATAACTAAGGTGAGGGAAATGTAAATGTTTATGAATATATATTAATGTTTATCAATGTATATGTTTTCTCATATCTATGTTTTAAAATGTTTTAAATGAAAAAGGAAATGCTGTTTTTTGATTTTAAATTATGTTGAGAAAATATGAAATGATTATGGTTTAAGTGAGCCATAAAGCATGTGTTGGTGCAAATATAAATTATTACGGCTCAAGAAGTATGTAAAAAACATGATTATGGGTTTCCATATTAAATGAAATGTTTATGAAGATATATTCTCTCTCTCTCTCTCTCTCTCTCTCTCTCTCTTTTATATATATATATATATTTATATGAAAATATTTGAATCCATGGTTACCCTATGTTACGAAGATAAAGTTTAAAGGAAAGTAGACTAAAGTACTTTGCACTTGTAATGGTACATGGAAAAGGGATAGAATTTTTTTATAGAGGGAAGGGAAGAGTTACATAATGCCATGCACGCAGTGCATTTAAAAGGTTAATAACTCAGAATGTGATTTATTCCATAGCAATCGTAGTTTTGTAAAAGAAGGCACATTTATCTGAGGTTCCTTCCGGTCATCTGCATCAAGATCTGCTTTCCTAAGTTCTTCATGGACCAATGGTGTTAATGTAGGTGGGTTCCATTGATATGACTTATCTAAAAAGGAAAATAAAGTAAAGTAAATATTTATTGAAATGATATGTTTATACAAATTGTTTAACATATTGTATTCGAATTTCAGATCACCTAAAAAGTAAAGTGAACGTTATGAAATACAACTGGTTTACACATTGTATTTGAACTATATTTGGAAGGAAAAAAAAATAAAGTAAATGTTTATGGAAATGAGATATCTATACAATTGTTTCACACATTGTATTTGAATTGTATATAGAAACCTTATTTTCCTATGAACTGCAGACTTCACTCGAGCTCCTTAGCCTACATTTTTTCCTAAAATGTTTATAAATGGCTTTAAGGGGTAGAGATTGACGAGCAATGAGCACCCTTCAGCTAAAGGATACTTTCGCCACGACGACTACCTTTTGAAATGTATAGTTTTTATTGGTAAATTACTACTGTGACCTTTTCCGTGGATATATATATATATATATATATATATATATATATCTGTGTGTGTGTGTGTGTGTGTGTGTGTGTGTGTGTGTGTGGCAGAAATGATCTACAAGAGCTCTGATCCTATTTGGTAAGGGTACATAGGGCGCTGCAGAATTCCCGACCTAAGCTCAATGGGTTATAGAAAAAAATTGTTTATATATCTATAGTGTCTTAAAAATGATTTTAAATCTTGATTTGAATGTTGTAAGTGGACTTGATGTCTCATTGTTGGATGGAGTAATTAAACTACTTTATTATAGGTGCTTAAATTGGGTAATGCCAAAACCATGTATGAAACTCGCCCCATTTCCTATAAAATATTTGCCGCATGGGGCATGGGTTTGATGTTTAAAAAGGAAAAAGCTCTTTCTCCAATTCATGTTTCATAAGATCTTAATGGAAAACACAATTAGAGAACGGGTTCGCTTCCACTTAGATCACTTTGGGAAAAGGTTTAAATAAATGAAAGGCTTTTTTAATCAGAAGAGTGTCGAGGGTCCCCAGTGGTTGGGGAAAAGGAAACTCCAAGTCGGGTCCTCTCTAACGTGCAGCATCGCAGCTGCCTTGAAATGCGTGTGGTTTGAAAATCTCCACGCCCTAAAATGATTTAAAGTTTTATTTAGCGCATATTATTTTGATAATTTAAATGTCATATGAACTTGTAACATAGGATATGTTTTGAATTTTATATAGAAAATACATCATTGAAATGGCCCAAAACCCAAGATAAGGGTTCCCCGAGAGTTATCTCGTCACGAGGAACATATAGATGAGTCTGTTAATGTTCCTATTCCACCTCTGGTTCCTTCAGAGCCTTCACAGTGTGACCATCACGCCTTCTAGAGCAAGAGTTAATATACCGCTTGATCGGGAGGGCTTTTCGATTAACTATTAATACTTTAGTCTTGAGCTAAATAATGCCCATTGAAAGAGGGCAAGGAAATTAGGGGCAAGAAATTATGACATAATAGGGGATCCTGAAAGGCATGGTCGTAGCTAGAGGGTAATGAGAGGTGTTTAGTGTCGCTGGATGCTCCATTATGCATGGGTGACATATTCCCGCTTTGCCGAGAGACACAACATTTGATCGGGTGGAAGTAAATACAGACGCCGAGGGGGTGTCCTAGACCTGGGCTTTAAAAGGAGTTTCTAGAGAAATTCTGTACTCTATGACCTGGCAAAGATCAGAAAATCGAAGAATTTTCAAGCTCGAGCAAGGGACCATGTCAATGACAGATTACGAAAAGAAGTTCTAGGAACTAATGCGATATGTTCCTCTATTTTGTTACCACGAACTACAAAAAAGTAGGAGGTTTGTAGTGGGCTTGAGAAAATAGGTCAAGAGTATTATGGCATCAGTCTCTCATAAACAGTATGAACAAGTGGTTGAGGCTGCCATCAAGATAGAGAGGAGTTAGGGATTGGCTCCTCAGATTGCATAGGGTTCGCAAGGGCCAAAGAGAGATGGATCTACTTGGACTCAGGGTGGATCTAGTAAAAGTCAAATATGGGAGGAAACCACTACGGGCAAAATGTAAGGTGTCGAGGCAATACTAGTCAGTTTAGCAAACCACCGACTGGAACTTCTTCGATCCCAAGACAACAATGCAGTAAGTGTGGGAGGTTTCATAGAGGGGAATGCAGATGGGGTACCAATGTTTGTTACAAATGTGGACAGTTAGGAAATTTTGCAAACGAATGTCCATAATTAGCCTCCGGTAGTGGGACAACTATAGTGGCACCAGTACATAGGCCATTTTCAATTGGTAGAGGTCAGGATCAGAGAGGGGCACCCGATAGAGGTTCTACTCCTTCCAGTAGACCTAGTGTACCAGCAGGTAGAGGTCAGCCACCCAGAGGACCTCCAGGCCGTCCTATGACCTAGGCCAGGGTATTTGCGGTTACCCAGTAGGATGCTGATACTACTCCCGATGTTGTGACAGGTATAATTTCAGTCTTTAGTCGTGATGCTCATATTCTGCTGCACTTGGAGCCATACATTCTTTTCTTTTTTCTAGATGGGTTTATTTCGAAGGTTAATGTGGAGTCCCAGCCTATAGACTGCAGCATAGTGGTATCTATTCCTACAGGGGATTCACGGATAGCAGAGAGTCTTTATCTGGATAGTAGGGTGATTATTGGAGGCGAGGAGTTTCTAGCGCATTTTGATATTATTAGATAATTCATGTTCCTTTGATGTTTCATTGTACATGGATCACTATCTGCATATCATGTTACAGGATTGTTATAGAAGAGGTTAGTTCTGCATCAAGTGGAGACAGAGGTTAGTTCCTATGGGTTATGGAATATACTACCTAATAGTATTATGACAATTATGAAGGCTAGTAAGATGCTACAAAAATCATATCAAGGGTACCTAGCTTATTCCATTGAGGTGAGGGATAGTGAAAGTCGACTAGAAGATATTCCGGTAGTTAGAGAATTTTCGGATGTATTTCCAGAGGATCTTCTAAGTATACCTCCAGATAAAGAGATTGATTTTCAGATTGAATTGGCCCCTGGGACAGAACCAATCTCTAAGGCACCAAGGTGACTTGATCCTTGTAGTTGAAATAATTGGAAAGTATAAAATGGAGGAGCTTGTAGTAAGGGGTTTTATAAGGTCGAGATTTGACTAGGGAGTTTGAAGGCGTTTAGAAGAAAAGGATGGAAGTATGAGATTGTGTATTGATTATAGAGAGTTGAATAAAGTGACAATACGAAATCAATACCCGCTTCACGGATTGATGATCTTTTTTATCAATTACAAAGAGCGAGGGTATTTTTGAAAATTAATATGAGGTCAGGTTACCATCAATTAAAGATCCGATCAGAGGATGTTCCTAAGATGTATTTCGTAATACTAAGATAGGCATTACGAAGTTCTTAGTCAAGCCATTTGACTAACTAACGATCCAAATTTTCTTTAATGGATCGGGAGTGAATAGATCTTCAAATTTATTTAGATCAAATGTTATAGTATCTATTGATGACATTTAATCTATTCAGGCGTAAGGAAGATCATGATATTAATCTAAGAGTTGTTTTATAGATTAAGAGGGAAAATCAGTTGGATGCTAAATTAAGTAAATGCCAGTTCTGGTTAAACAGTGTTATCTCTCTAGGACATGTGATTTCAGTGGAGAAGGTTTCTATTGATCCTCAAAAGATTAAGGCAATTGTGAACTGGAAACCACCTACGAATGTGATAGAGATACGAAGTTTTATGGGTTTGGTAGGGTACTATTGAAAGTTTGCTGAAGGGATTTTCAGTACGAGCATATGGTACATTGATGATGGGTCACAGGTTATATGTATCGGATGTAGGAGAATTAAAGAAAGAAATTATGGAAGAGGCTCACTTTCCTACTATGCGATGCATCCGTAAAGACAAAATGTATCATAATTCTAAGTGGGATCACTACTAGCCGAGGGGCATGAAGAAAGATGCTGTAGAGTTTGGTTCCGATGTCCCATTTGTCGCCAGTTTCTTCTTTCTCTTTCTCAAGGCTAAGAACAAATACTCCATGTGGCTCTTACGTTTCCTTCCGATCCCTCAGTGGAAATGGGAAAGAATCACGATGGATTTTGGGATAGGACTGTCGCGTTGCTGATTAGTACCCAAAGAGTGCTGTTTTGAGTCATATTTAAGATAGGTTTTGAGTGCTTTTTGCGTACTAATCATATGAATTAAGACAATTGAAATGTTCAGGTCCACCTAGTACCACCGATTTTGTTCAAGTCTGTAGTCAAAAAAAATTTTTTTTTTTTTTTTTTTTTTTTTTTTTTTTTTTTTTTTTTTTTTTTTTTTTTTTTTTTTTTTTTTTTTTTTTTTTTTTTTTTTTTTTTTTTTTTTTTTTTTTTTTTTTTTTTTTTTTTTTTTTTTTTTTTTTTTTTTTTTTTTTTTTAAACACTCTTAAGGGTGCCTTGCGAGCCTCAAACTACACCTCCAAGCTCGACTTCATATCGGTGCCGAATTTTGCAATTTCTCGGTGATTTCATCAAGCTGGGATGAATAAATGTCAAGAGGAATTGAGGAAATGGAGGCTAAACAGTAACGCGTGAGGCAACGCAAGGAATGCGTGGATTCTATGCACAAGTGAATTTCGCGAAGGTTTGCGAAAATTTCGCAACCATAGCTAAAATTTCGCAATCCCTGCTAAATTTCGCTATGCACATTTTTTCGCTTAAAATTCGCTTATCATAGAGAACGCTATCGTGTATAGCGAATTTTAATTTTTTATGCTCTGTATTTTCGCTATGATAGCAAAATTCACTACATAGTGAAATTGTCTCCCCAGGTTTTTTATCCAAACGACTGCTTTTGTGTAATTCCCATTTTGTCCCTATTGTAATCATATATTTTAGGTATTTTTGGTATTTCACACATCATGTATGTCTATATAAGCCACCTTATGACATTGTGTAACCCTAATCTCTATTTTAAGTCATTCATGCAGCCTTTTGTTTTAGGTTTACGCTTTCTCTTCTCTCTCTCTTCTTCTTCATTTTCCTGGCTCAAACACACCTCTCGAGGGATGACAACTCAAGGGATGTTTTGGCTAAGCCCCAAAACCTTGGAAGAGGAGGGTCATAGGTTTAGCACGGTGGCTCACAGTGGTCCTCTCGGCTTTAAATGAAGGTGCACGCATTTATTGTTCCAACCTTTCCAAATAGGGGTTTAATGCTATTTAATGTGTTTCTTTTGGTCAATACTTGTCATGCTTTAGGGTTCAATGCATTCTTAATGGTAGATGCACTGACATTCTTTAGATGTCATTTATGAGCCCCTGAAATGAGGTTAAAAGCTATGTTTTCAAACCGTTGGAACATTAAATGCTCAGTACATGTTTTGACTCAAATAGGAGTGTTTTAAGGGTTAGTTTTTAAAGCTAAACAAAGACCCGGTTTTGTCTATGACTATATGTCATTTGCCCTAATGCAAGGAAATGACCCGAGGACACCTTTATAACCCCATTTTATCAAGCTAGTGACCCAAGCCTTCAAGGTCAAATTATTTCACACCCATTTTGCTCTGCGTCATGAACTCCAGTGATGCTCAACACCTACACGTTTTTAATGCAATCCAAAATCCAAATGAAAGCTCCTACCATTTTGAATCATGATACTTATCTATTTGTGGATGAAAACCCATCCCGTGTTCGACTCCTAGACCACTCATACAACAGTAGTTCGATCGGCCAAGCAAAGAAGAGGAATATAGGATACAAATTTCATGACTCGATCACTCACCGGCACGAATCAAATGGCGTCGGGCTTGCTTGTGGATGGTACAAACTACAGATGAAGAGTTGATATGTACTTGTAATCAACATTACAAGTGTTGGTGACCTTGTAACCCTTTTGAATTTCGTTTGTTAGAATTGTAAGTTTTCTTTACTTAACAGTTACTGCACTGTTTTTATTTTTTCCAGTCAGTTTTCATTTAGCTAACAATGATCCTTGTTAGCAAGCCTTGTTGGTGTTATTTGCTTTGTCTCGTTTTGTGTAATAGGTGTTTATGCACCACTGGATAGAGACAGTTCAGGTAGACTGCAAAGAGTCTGTACACCAACTAAGCAAGGTTGTGAAATCAGCAGTACAATGATCAAACTGATCCTCTACTCCAGCAACAACAAAGCTCACAAGGTACCTGTGCTGAATCCAAACAAATATATAGGATTTTATGAGGGACCACATGGCTAATTCTTAGAGTGAGTACACCTTCCTGCATCATACCTCATGCCGAAGATGTAGCAGTGAGACCTTATCTAGTACCCCTGCTTCCCACATTTCATGGTATGGAGAATGAAAATTCATACACCCATATAAGGGATTTTGATGAAGTGTGCATAACCTTTAAGGAGGGTGCAATCGATATGGATTTGTTGAAGTTGAAGGCATTTCCATTAACCCTCAAGGACAAAACCAAAATATGGATTAATTCATTGAGACCAAGAACCATCGTGTCGGGCAGCCGCAGTAATAATTCTAAAAATTTTCTTCAAAGGCTCATAAGACCAATTTGAAGACGAATCTACACGCTTGTCGCCCATGACAATGAGAGGAGGTTCACTAAAGGTTGGGAGGTTCATGAAGACCATTAGTGTTTGTCCACATCATGGTTTCGACACTGATGCTCAGAAACCACTTCATGGTGGTATGTCTCCCGCTATGAAGCAACTTTTGGAAACAATGTGGAGGGGACTTCCGAGCAAAGCAACCATGAAGCCATAGATTTTTTGAATTATGTGGCTGAAACTTCCAAGGGATGGGAAGAGCCAAACCCAAGGGAGGTGGAGAAAATGAGGCCTTTAGCCCACGAAGGCTGGAATTTTCAGACTCAAAGATATGATATGAAAGCAAAACATCAACCTCGCCAGGTGCTGAGAAGAGCAAGAAGGAAAAAGGCTCCATGAAGTGCAGGTAGTGACTGAAAATCCTAAAAAGGCCAACCCATGCATCAATTGCCAACGATCGTCCAATTGCTCCCCAAGAGTTGATTTACGCACTCTCCCGTGCCAAACAATGCTTTGGTTCCACATCTCAACCACCCATCACCATCCTCTTCCCGTGGAACAACCTATAGCTAAATTCCGGAGGTAAGGTGTGGCAATTTCAGAGGAGCAAAAGGGGATCAATACAATTTGGTCTAAAGAATTGATACCGTAGAAAGTACATCGAACAAGAGAATAGGATGGGCTTCGAAAGCAAAATAATCGACGATTGATAATTCATGATTCCATCACTGTGGATTAAATAATTCTTCTCGAGGTACAGAGAAAGGAAGATTCCTTCCTAAACACCGCCAAATCCAAAGAGAGTTCAAGTGAGATCGTTCTTCCAGCAACTCAAGGATGGATGGCAAAGGCCATCATCACTTTGAGGAGTGGAAAAGAAATTGAGCAACCAAAGGCCTATGGGATCAAGCCAAGAAACAAAAAGAAAAGGAGGTCGAGCCAGAGATAATACTAATCAATGAAGATTCGAAGAAAATATGCCTCCATTTCCTCAAGCACTAAGAAGCAAGAAAATCACAAACCAGCTGAAATTGGAGGTCCTAAGGCAAGTGAATAAACATTCCACCGCTTGACATGATTGCTGTGTCCCAACATATGCAAAAATTCTTCAAAGACCTCGTGCATACTATATAGGTCAGTATTGAAAAAGAAAGCCTTCCTACGCAGCAAGTCACCGCAATTATTTAGAGCAAGCACCCCGTGAAATACAAGGATCCAGGATCCCCACAATACCTGGCCAACATCGAGGGACTCGATAGATAAAAGACCGCTGACTCGGGGCCGCTGTAAACCTACCGCTGTATTCAGCTGTATGCAAAGCTAGGTTTAAAGAGAGCTTAAGCCTACCAACATCACTCACATATTAGCTGATCGACGTCAAAGAAAGACCTTAAGGAATAGTTGAGGATGTGTTGGTAAAGGTGGATAAATTCTACTACCCAATAGACTTTGTAGTGCTCGATACCGAACCAATCGCAAGTGGGCCAAATCATGTGCCAATTATCCTGGGAAGACCATTTTTGGCCACTTCCAATGCGATAATCAATTGCCGGAATGGATTCATGTAGCTCACATTTGGCAACATGACATTGGAGCTCAATATTTTCCACTTGAGTAACAAGCACAAGCTAGCAGAATATGACATGCAAGGATCTGAGGAAGTCTTCTCAATTAGTCCATGGGAACCAAAGCCACTCACTTAGCACTGGTGCAGAAAAATGAAGTAATTTGTGGAGAATCAAGGTATCACTACTCTTGCAGCAGCCAATGATCGTGACTACAAGATCACCCGCTGAAAAGAAGTTCAACAAAAAGGAACTAAAGCATGAAGGCTGCATCACACATCATTGTAGGGATCAAGGAGCTCCTCCTCCTTGAGCCTCCATGAATGAATCGAGAAATGAAATATTGGTCTCCACTAGACCAAACTGCGTACTCAAAAAATTTTGGTTTTTAGTTTAATTTGATCAATTTTTAGTTTATTTTATTTTTAGTAACTTTCCTTACCTTCATTTTAGCTAAATATAAAATTGCAAATTTTTAGTAATCTTATTTAATTTTATTTTATTTTATTCTTGTGTTTATTTTGGATATATTTATTTTTCATTTTGCCTGTACCGAGCTCGACTTCGTGGTGCCACTCGCCGAGCCTATAGTGTACCATCGTAAGTGTCACTCGCTGCCGCCGCCTCGAGCCCATCGCCACCACCGAGCCCCGTGCTACCGCGATCCCTCGCACGCACAACACTCCATCGCCCCGCTAGCCTCAAATTTCTCAAGATTTACTAGAGTTTTTCTACCCTCAGAAGCATTTAATTAGACCACGTACATGGTCCGCACTGCGGTGGTTATCGCCACAAGCCTAGTATTAGTTCGCACTTAGAGATGGAGGATCTGTGCACTTCCAAGGTCATAGATGTCTATTCTTCTGACCGTCAGAGACATACTGCATGCATCGGGCCCCATCAGCCATACCCGAGGAGCCTCAAGCACTGGCCCCTATCTCCGTGATATCGCACTGTGACGGGACCCTGCCCCTTCTCCCGCCTCATATATGATGAAGGAGGGCCCGACCCTCCAAGCGGGCCCGAACATCAGATCTCGGCCCGAGCCGTCACCTCCTCCTGCTTATGAGGGTTCATCGCCTATGTTATCACCAGCCTTGAGGATCAGGCACCCCATGTTCACCAGCGATCCGATTCTGGGGAATGTGGATCTGCGTGCCAGGGACTTCCATGGGGAGCCATATTACGATATACCAACATTGACCACTCGACTTCGCTTCGTATACTCGATGAGGTCGATCGTGCAAGAGATTCTTTGCTTCCATTCATGATGCCACGACAGTTCTATTATCCCCGGATTGTGCTCGAGTTCTACCATACTATGACATCTCGGGGAGTGCCGAGTCCGTTGGAGCTCGGGTTCAACATTGATGGCCGCCCAGGAGTACTCCAGCCTACATTACAACCGCTTTCGGGTTCGCCAAAGAAAGATCGCGAATTCTCATGATATATGGAATGACCCCAACCATCACAGAGAGAGATTGTCCTCTGTCTCGCTCGTGATACTACAGCGGGACCCATACTCTTCCGCATGCAGCTTTCGCCATAGATGCTCCTAGTGGACCACCTGCTCCGGACCAGTTTATTCCCATTACAACATTATGTACAGTGCAGGGGAGCTATACTCGAGGCTCCATACGTGATCCCCGCAGGGACCCGGTTTATCCTCCGAGTCAATATGACTTCCCCGTCGCATTTCGAGAAAGGTCCACCGCAGGCGGCCCGGCTCCTGAGTCGATATTTATCATATTGATGCCGTGGATTGGCCGAGCCAGGTCCCTGAGCATCTAGAGTTCCCAAGGAGCCACGCATCGAAGCTTGAGGATCGCTTTCACTCTCAGTCCTATCCACGAGCGATCTCTCTTTACATGCCGATCTCCATCATTCTCCAAGAAGCAGGAGTGGTATGCGGTGCAAAGAGATGATGCAGCAGAGGACCCACCGAGGAGGATCCTGCTCCCCGGAGAAGGAGGTGTGAGGTGGAGAGGAGCCTACATAGACTACTCAAGACCACCACGCCAGCTGTTCTCCCGACATGCTATGGGCCCGCCGCCGCAGCCTTCGTATCCATCTGTATATCCATGATGAGCTTAAAAGTCATCCATTTTCATTTCATTTTTCCTATTGATTTTTATCTAAAAAAGACTGATTTATGTGCAGAAATGTGGAATAACTCACCAAAATGCTATGCAGCAGGTAATTCAAGAGAAAGAGGATATTGCAGTAGAAGGTTGCAAAGTGGCTGAAAGGTGACCGGGACAATAACCGTCAAGGAGGTCGCGAAAGGTGAGCGATAACGATTAAAGGATCTATCGTCACGACGTCACATCAATGAAGATTCATATCAAGGTCAGTGACTACAAACTCCAAATGCGAAATGTAAGAGCAATTGAAGGCGTAACAAGCTACCGCGATAGAAACTCCAAGTCGCAAACTATAAATTAATGAAGAAAAAGATATGATGTCGCTGACACCACTTCGAGGTCGCGATGCACTAAAGGTAGCGGTGTAAGACAATGAGGTCGCACACCAAATAAGTCGTGGACATAAGATTTGCACGATCACATCGGTCGCCGAGATCTAGAAGAGGTCGGCATCAACAATCGAATCGGCGGTCGTGGACATCGCTTACAAAGAAAGAAGGTCAGACATCATTCGCTGGTCGCTACATCATTCAAGCAGCCGCGACATCATTACCGGGCTTTACATCGATATTAAAGGAATTAAGGTCTAAAATCATTCAAGAGTCGTGCTGACATCGTGATACAAAGAGAAGGTCGCGGACGCCATTCAAATTGGCCGTGGACATCGGGATCCAAGGATGCTAAAGACCGGCGACCTCAAATAAAAGCCTCTCGCGAATGAATAGACAATGTATGTCGCGACAAAGAATCGAGGTCGTGACATTAACAAAAAAATGGGCCAGTTAATCTGAAACCCATAAGGAGTTGCATCGAAATTAGGGCCCAACTTCAGAACCCTATAAATACGCAGCTGCTACTGAAGGAAAGAAGCTCTCGCGACTCGGGGCAAGAGAGACTGTCGTCAAGGCTTCTCGTATTTTAATTTTCTTTCTTTCGCTTTGATTTTATTTTAGATTAGTTTGTTATTTTGCTTCAAATTTGACTGATTTAGCTTAAAGTAGAAGTTGAAAATGTGTGAATTTTATTTCTTTCAAATTATCATTGATTGTCCGAATTCCATAAATTTTGGGAATTCGAATTTCCAGCTTCTGACGACAAAGGGTTTTCTGACGCAGTCATCAGATGGTAATCTAGTGATTTAGGAAACCCACTTGCATTGAATCGACTCGTTGTTGTGTTCATCTTCTTGCATAAATTTATTAAATGCCATCAACTTCGCTTGTAAATCTACCGTCGGTTTGAGTATTCTCTAATTGATCTCATCGTCGTTGTCTATACCCATAATAGGATCGCTTTCCATGCCTGATTTCCGTGGAGGCCCGAGTGACACCGTAGAAGGCAATTCTGAGAGTAATGAACAATTGCTGGAAGGTAAGCGAACCTGATAATGGTGATCTAACGAGCTCTGTGAAATTAAATCGATAAAACCTCTTCTCACTTGAAATCGAGAATGAGTTGAACGACTTATCAATTTAAACAAGCTGAGAGTTCACCTCGATTCGAACAGTAAGTTCAGTCCCGTGTTAGCAAGGATCTAATTAAGGAAAGGATGAGCTAATCTAATTTTGAGGAAGAGAAACCAGTAGAGTGTAAACCCATGCCATGACTATATCTTAGGAGCTAAGGTTTACAGTCCATGTTTTAGGTATGAAGTATTGAAAAGAAAATACCTTAACAAGGCAACCCAGAGATTAAAAGTAGTTATCTAACCCTCCGTCTTCGAAAGAAACAAAGTAAAGACGTTAGATGATGAATAGTAGGTATGGAGAGATCCAACCGCACTATCATATTCTTGACTCCGGTTTAAATCCGTGGTTCAAGGAAGCAAAGTTACAAAGTAATATGCACTCGATGTTTCACACAGCAAGATTTTCAAAGTGATCCCTAAAGATACAATCGACATCAAGCTGAATTTGTTATTTTAGCATTTCAGTTTTCAATTCATTTGTTATTAAGTCACTTTTCTTAGATTTTATTATTTGAAGGTTTGCAAAGCTGATTCCAATTGCCTATCAGAGTCCAAATAGTATAAAGTTTGAGTAGTCAAGGTAGCTTTGATCGGAATTCTCGGTGATCCTCGCGGGATCAATATCTGGACTTAAATCCAATTTACTACTTGTTTGACTTGTACACTTGCAGCATACTGGATCAAAACCACAAAGAAAATGATTTACTCTTAATGAAACTGCTTTTAATCAATACAATAGTTAAGGAACACAACAACAAGTTTTTGGCGCCATTGCCGGGGATTAGATAATAGTCCTTTGGTGATAACGTCATAAATTTGTATACAACTTTTGGTCCGAACAAGTTTTTGGCGCCATTGTCGGGGATTAGATAATAGTCCTTCGGTGATAACGTCATAAATTTGTATACATCTTTTTGGTCCAACAAGTTTTCGCGCCGTTGCTCCAGGATTAGATAATGGGGTCCTTTGCATAACGCTATAAATTTTTATACATCTTTTGGTCCGAAAACATTTTTAGCGCCGTTGTCGGGAATCGAAAGAATTTGGTGAATCAATATTCAAACGAAAAAGCGAAATACTAGTTTGGACATAATTTATAAAAAGAAAATAGAAAATTTGCAAAAATATGATTTAACAGCAGTAGTTTAACAAGCTATTGAAATTTTTGTAAAGCTTTTCATGTTAAATACAATTTTTGGTATCACTGACTCCATTTGATCTCAATATATTATAATTTCAGGAGCTAATTCATGCACAGGAAGCAGAAAGATGAATTGTTGCCATTAGACATTGAGATTGAAAGAACACTTAGAGGGCTAAGAAAGTTAAAAGTCTCGTAAATAGCAGAAATGGCGTACAAAAGATAAATCTCAAAGTGGGCCAACTACACTCATAGCCAGAAGTACCTCAAGAGCGAGACACAATGGAGGACTTCGAGACCAGTTATCCAAGATCAATACTGCCAGTTGAGACAACCAAAGCATTAGATAGCACAATTTGGTCGGGGCTGCCCCGATCACCATGGTTCAAAACCACCCACAGTCACTCCCACTCAAGATCCCAACGAACACTGGGAGGGTTCCTGAGAATGGCCAATACAGCGCAAATCTGGAATGGGGCGTGAGACCAGGTTATTGTCGCAGCTTGTTTCCATCCTCTTTAAGAGATATAGCCGCAACATTGTTCTGACTCCACTACACATGGATCTGCTAATACACGGGAAGAAATGATGGAAGCCACTGAAAGCAGATTCTTTCCACCATCCCTCACTTCGAACGTAAGAGTGGAACTACTACTTTCAAAAACAAGAGGAGGATGAGAGTCCTGTACACTACTTTGAGAGATACAAGAGAAGTCAGCCAAGAGATGTCCCATCCACTGATGCACCACACACAAATGGACATCTTATACCACTCCATGAACTATACCTCAAAAGGTATAATAGATGCACTACTGAGGAGCATATCTAAAAGAAGCAAGAAAGGTATTAGCAAGACAACCGGGATCGAGATCTTGGTTAGGTGCAACATGAGACCCCTTCCTAATCCTCGTGAGCAAAGAAGCAGAGCTAAAGGAAATGGAATGAGTCAACAAGATATCTCGCTATGAGGTGCAAGCCGGATGCATTGATGCATCGGGTTGATAAAAGAATGCACTCTGCAAATGAGATTGGAGCAGTGGAAAGAGAAGGAAGAGTAAATAATGCTAAGGGGCGCACTAATGAGGTTTCCTATGCAGTGGAGGAGGCTAACTATTTGAACGAGTAGAGAGCATATCATTTCAAGCTCAACTAACCTCGCTAAACCCATTATACCCTCAAAGATTAAGGAACCATGAGAATTTCTTATAAGGGAGTGAGCACAACACGTACAAGACATGGGAAAACTTCAAGAAGGGTATGCTCTACCAAGGTTCCAACAACAACAGTAAGGAGGGCAAATGAATATCGTGTGGTCAAAAGGTCGACCTTTGAAGACCAGATGTTGCAGTTCATGGGGGAAAATAAAAAGCTGTTGAACTTCCATGAACAAAAGTTTACAGAATTGGAAGCTTCAAAAACCAATTCTCAAATTTTTTAGACAACCACCAATGCCTCTCTCAAGAACCTAGAAACACAAATAGGGCAACTGGCCCTGACCCTGCAGAATAAAATTAAAGATGCTTTTTTCAGTGACACAAAGAAAAATCCGAAAGAATGCATGGCAGTGCAACTCAGAAGTAGGAAAGAGTTAGAAAAGGAAAAGTCAGAGAAAGATAAAGGTAACAAGGGAGAAGGAAGCCTAGAAAATGCTGAGTCACTGGAGAAGGAAAGGAATAAGGAGCAGCAACAAGAAGAAGAAAGAAGCAAGAAGAAAGCCCAGATCTCTATGCTCAAGCAGCCCTATTCCCGCAGATCAGAAAAGTCAAGGATAGAGAGGAAGCTTCGTAAGGTTTTGAAAACTTTCCAAAAGTTGAGATAAGCATGCCATTCACAGAATTGCAACTCAAATGCCACTTTATGCCAAATCTCAAGGAAATTTTGGAGAAAAGAAGAGAAGAATCAAGGTATAAGGAGTATGAATCCGGATCGCTACTGGCAGCGGCCGCGGATAAAGAAGAATTTACTGTAATAGATGAAAGATCCAGAGTTTCACCATTCCTTGCGTCATCGAGAATTTGAATTTCAAAAGGCTCAGACTCTGCAAAAGATAAACTTAATGCTATCCTGCAAAGAAATTAAGCTCAGGGGGGAGCTTAATTCACATTGTTACTCCAAACGGGCAGACAGAACAACATAAAACCTCGAAGGAGTCATTGAAGATGTACGGGTTAAGGTGGGGGAAATTTGTTTCTTCCTATCGACTTCATCATCCCGACATGGAAGAAGATTCACAGTTCTCCCGCCGCTAGGAAGGCCATTCCTAGCAACCGGAGCCGCTCTAATAGATATGCGCAGCGAGTTCTCACTACCGTGGTCGATAAGAAGCAATTCATCAATCTACTCCAAAGCTTGAAATATTTAGGCATAAATAGGGAAGATTACAAGTTAGTAGATGATGTCTATCTCAGCAACTCTGATTGTTATTATGATTGTAATGCTCAACTCCCTATCAATGAAAATCAGATGAATTTCCAGTATGTTGAAGGTGTTAATTATGATTTTTCGCACATCAGTTTACACTCTACTGAAAACGTAATGAGTCTTAAACAAAACTACATGGACAATGGAGACAATAATGAGTTATAAGGAATTCCCATCAAGAGACCAAGGCGTATGGGTTGTTTTAAAAGAGTTGCCAAGTCATCCAAGGTGTTACTGAGCTACCAAAGAGTGTGCTTGATTATCTCGCTAGACTCACATCAAGAACACAAGTTGCTGAATATTTTAAATAATTATCAGGAGTCGATTGCTTGGTCCATAGATGAATTAAAGGGTATCAGTCCGTCAATATGCATGCACAAAATACTGCTGAAGGAAAGTGCAAAACCATCTGTTGAACATAAAAAAAGACTGAACCTAGTCATGAAAGAAGTGCTCAAATGGTTGAATGCTGGTTTTATATATGCAATCTCGCATACCCTTGGTTAGCCTAAATTCATGTTGTTCTATAGCGGTGGGTTCACTGGATCCGAAATGAAAAAATGAGTTAATTCCAACAAGAACGGTGACAAAGATGCAGAATATGTATCGACACGGTCGAACACAAAGCAACTTAAAGTATCATTTCCCATTGCCTTTTTTAATTGATCAAATGTTGACAAAAGTTAGCAGACACCTCATTTTGCCACCTGGATGGGTATTCGTGCCATAATCAGATTGCCATTGCACCCGAGACCAAGAGAAAAACCACATTTACATGCCCTTATGGCACCTTATGCCTTCAAGGATGCCATTTGGTCAGGTAATGCTCGCTACTTTTCGTAGATATGATGTCCATGTTCTCAGATTTTGTTGAGGAGGTAATCGAGATTTTTATGGATGACTTCACAGTATATGGATTCAGTTTTGAGCATTGTCTAAACAACTTGGAAACAGTGCTTCAAAGATGTAAGGACAAACAACTAGCTTTAAACTGGGAAAAGTTCCATTTTATGGTAACAGAAGGTATTGTTTTTGGTCATAAAATTTATGCCACTGGACTAGAAGTGGACCAATCAAAGGTTTCGATTATCAAGACTCTTGCACCACCAACAACAAGAAAAGGATAAGGAGCCTTTCGGGGGCATCACCCCGGGTAGAGATTCATCAAAGACTTCTCAAAAATAGCCAAACCATTATGCAGGCTACTGGAGAAAGACACAAAGTTTAGTTTTGATGTCTCCTGCAAGACAACCTTTGAAGAAATCAATATCAGATTAGTTCAAGCACCGATCATGGCTGCACCAGAATGGGATCCCATGTTATAGTTCACACAGACCATGCAGCAATCAAATATCTGATGTCGAAAAAGGAAGCCAAACCAAGACTGATAAGGTGGGTGATGTTACTACAAGAGTTTGATCTGGAAATTAAAGATAAGAAAGGTTGTGACAATGTGATAGATGATCACTTGTCCAGAGTAGAAAGAAACAAGGCGTGTTATGGCGAGGCGTAGACTCACTGTGAGAACTTCCTGTGATGAGCAAACTATTTCAATTGTCATTCCAACTCCCATGGTATGCTGATATTGTGAATTTACTTGGTTGTTGAGAAGTTCCTTCGAATTCAAATACCAATGTAAAAGAAAGTTCGTGACTGACAGCAGGTACTATATCTGGGATGACCCACTGCTATTTAAGAGAGGTGTTGACATGATTATATGAAGATGTGTGCCAGAGAGTGAACAATGCAAGATTGTGAATGAATGTCATGCATCACCATATGGGGGTCATTTTTCCGGAGAAAGAACAACACATAAGATACTCCAATCAGAATTTTATTAGCCCACTATCTTCAGAGACTGTACCGAATGGGTCAAATTATGTGATAGATGCCAAAAGATTGGAAATATCAGCAACATAAATGAAATGCCCCTATGAGGCATATTGGTGGTGCAATTTTTTGATATATGGGGAATAGATTTTATGGGACCCTTTCCACCATCATTTGGAAACTTGTACATACTGGTAGCAGTGGATTATGTTTTCAAATGGGTGGAATAGTCATTCAAAGAATGACGCTAACATCTACTGTGAGTTTCTCGCGTTAACATTTGTGAGTGCATTCTAACACCCGTGACTATCATCAAAGGATAAAGCCACTTCGCAAACAAAATATTTGCAAAGCTCAAGAGCAGGTATGGGATCAAACATATAATGAGCCTAGGTTATCACCCCTAGACTAATGGACAAGCATAAATTTCCAATAGGTATCGTGCGATCCCGAAAAGACTATAAGTCGGGGCAGAAAGATTGGTCTTCCAAACTTGATGATGCACCAAGCATAGATAACATTCAAACCCCATTGGGATGTCCCCATACAGAGTGATCTTTTGGCAAGCCATGTCACTCCCTCTTGAACTTGAATACAAAGCCATGTGGGCCATCAAGAAGCTGAATTTCGATTTCAAAATTTCAAAGGAAGAGAGACTGCTCCAACTGAATGAACTGGAAGAACTAAGAAACGAAGCCTATGATAATGCTAGAATATACAAGGACAAGACAAAGAAATGGCATGATCAAAGGATTCTGAGGAAAGAGTTTAGAACAGGGGATCAGGTTCTGCTATTTTACCTGCATTAAGATTATTTCCGTGGAAGTTGAAATCAAATGGAGTGGACCATACGCAGGTCAAGTACTACCTTGGAGCAAAGAATACTCGTGGATCAAGGTCGAGGAAAAAATTCAAGGTTAGGCGGTCAAAGACTGGAAGCACTATCTCCAGGGAGAAGAAAATGAAGAACTCCAAATTGGTTAATTGAGAGAGGCGGCTTAACAAATGAATCCAAATTTAAAGACTCAAAACAGAGCAAATCATGGAGTGCAAACCATATAGATTTTGGATTCTTTATATAAATTTTGAAAAAAAATTTTTATTACTCATTTTAAATTTTTTTTAGTTTTAATCATGAATTGTTAGGAATTACTGGGTTAGTATTTGATCAATTTAATCCTTTTTGAAATTGTTACAGTGAGCCTACGCAGAATCGCAGGGCTGAGATGAGAAGGAACAAACTCCAAGACGGCTAGCACTTCACAGGAGAGAGCAACTTGAAAAAGGGAAGTACTCTTCTCCCTACATAAATTCTTTGAAAATTGAATAGAATACAAGTTTGAATTGCTGTGTGGGAATGATCTAATGGATGATAAGAATGTGCAAATTAATAAGGAGGAAAAGTCATTCGATCATTAACTTAGGCAGTGCGTAATAAGTCACTTACTAGATTTTATGTCGTGGACATAAATCGAGGCTTCCAACTTAGTATGTAATCAAGGAAGAACTATGGAGACAGAAGACTAAAAGTTATGTCGCAACATAAATCGAGGTCGCACGTAACATTTGTCAGCGATAAGAACAAATTCCTTCAAATGAATGTAGGTAAAGGGTCAGCATAAATTCAACTATGTCAGAAATGCGATGTCATGTACTCGATGATAAATTGTCCTCCCATAGCTTACTTATGTCCCGACAAACAATAATAAGTCGCGACATAAGAGAAAAGTGTGCTAGTAAAGCAACTTTTAATTATGCCCTAAATTTAATGACAGCACACAATTGCAGCCTGAAATTTAAGTCGCGACAAGCGCTAATAAATGAAGTAATAAAGATCCCACAATAATGATTGAATTGCAACTATTGAGAAACTCCCTTCACCACCATCTCCTTCCTTGAAGCAAACATAACTCTTCATCTTCGCATATTCTTCGTTTTTCAATTCTTAAACCCTAGATCCAAAATTCTTCCTAAAATCGTCTCGATTTAATGGTCAACTCTTCAACCTCATCCTAAATCGAACAAAATTATGGAAGAGATACCAACCGAAGGAAGTTCGTCTCCTGAAACTCCTTCAAGGAGAACAGCCTGAATAAACTGGTCAACCGCCATAGCAATAGAGGAAAAGGGAAAAGAAAAGCAAAGAAGAAGGAGAGGAAGACGATTTCGCCACGTATTAGCTTTTTAATCCGAAGAAGCACTATGCCTGGGTGAAGGGTTTGCTCTGAGAATGAGGCTTCAAAGAATTATCTCTCCTAAGGAATTAATAAATAAAGATAGGTAGGTATCGGGGAAATTTTTGCAAACATAAAAAGTCTGGATATGCAGCAGTAGTTTGTGAATTGTACTCCAACTTGGTTGGGAGGAAGAATAACTCTGTTTATGTCAGAGGAGTTTGGGTGCCATATGGAGCAGAAACCATAAATGAAATGTACGGAATGGAGGGGCAGAAGCATGGATCCAAATAAAAGAAGATAGTGATAACCCCAACCATGAGGATAGCAAGAAAGTCGACAGACAGAAGTAAATGAAGTTATGAAGGGGAGAGAAAAAGATCATAAATAAGGGATTTGATGTGAAGAGGCAAAGGTATTAGTTTTTACTGCCTCGTTATGGTTCCTACCAAGCATGTCCGCACTAAGACGAGAACAAGAAGCCATCATTCTATGTCATCAAGGGGTATAAGCTTAATGTCAGGGCTGTCATTGAAAACTCACACAGATACCATGAAGTGGAATAAAGGGGTTTGATCCTCACCCATCAACTATCACAAGGCTATGTTTGAGGCCAGGAAGGGGAATTTAGGAAGAAGAAGAAGAGTGCCCTGCTGTTTCAATGCTCACTCGACTCCGAGTAAGCAGGCCTTCCAGGAATCAAAAGAAAAGGGGTTATAGATAGCAGATTCAAGAGAAGAAAATGAGAATGCAGACAGAAAGAGGACACCCTTCAAGTTGCGTGTCACAGAAGATCCAGAAGCACATCTAGAAGGAACACCTTATGTTTGGCAGAGGACATAGAACAAGATCAAAGAAGTCCTATAATTTCAACCGACCGCTTTTCTCCTCTATCAGAAACAGAGATTTCAGAGAACTCCGTGAAGCTCTAGAGGAGCCTAGGAAGCACAAAATAATGGATATGCCTGGCCCATCTCGTAAGAATATGGAAGAAAGGGAAAGGAAATAGAGCCTCCAACAAAAATTCAGAGAAGAAGTGTATGAAGCAGAATTGAAAAGAGGAGATCAACAGTGGGAAGAGAAACTGAACAGACGAGAAGAAGTATATGAAGCAGAGGTGAAAAAGAAAAGATCAGCAATGGGAAAAGGAAATGAGCAGAAGGGAGGAGCAGATGAAAAAGATCCCTTGAGTACCAAGAAGAAAAATTAAGAAGGAAATGGAGGAAGAGATCAAGATCTACTCGAAAAATGCAATGAGCTTATCACTATTTTACAACAATCATGAGGATCGCGATTCTCACCCTAACACTCATAAAGGAAAGGGATCTGCATCAAGAAGCCAAAACTAAGGAGCAGATCAAGGATTCAAATTCTCTATATGTCAATGTTCAAGGACTTCAGAAGAAGATGAAGGAAAGAGGTCAAGAGCTTGATGACAAAGATGCCTTCGTAATAAAGTCTTACTTGAAAATTTAATGATCAAATAATCTTTCCAAATTTTAAGTCATGACTCAAATGGAGAAACATTACGAACATTATCATAAAAGGCAAGATGATCTTAACAAAAAGGCTGGATTCCACTAATCACTGATTCCTTTAATAACAAATAGAGAGGAGAAATGACAAGCAGCAGAAGAGAATCGGTACGAAGCCCCCCAAATTCAAACTTTAATTCAAGCACTTGATCCGATCCTCCCACTTATTCCCCCAAAAAAAAAGAAAAAATAGATCTTCCCATTGATTTATCAATCTCTTCCTCAATTTCCACTCGCTATTCTCAACTTTTGCACATTCTCATGAATAAATAAGAAAATTTGTTCGATGTTGTTTGAAGTTAGATCAGGTTTGTTACTTTTGGTTTAATTGTTAGAAGAATAACAAAGTAGGATTTTCTTAAATGAAAAATGCGTATATTATAATCTAAGCTAGTTGAAGTAGTTTTGATTAGAAGATAGGCTTCAAACACGCATAGTGTAATAAGGGTAGAATGACATATAATTGAATTGAAACACAAATTGTATAAATTGACTTGAATTTAGCCGATAAGTCCAATATAAAGGAGTTATACAATCAAGGAGAAAATATATTGTTCGTGCTTACGAGAGGGTGATCTAATCAACAATATTTTGTTTCCTATATTCCTCCTACTGCCGTAGTCAAGCTACTACAAAGATAGCGGTCTAGTGGTCGAACACGGACGGGTTGCATCCCACGAATGATTCAAGACGTGTTTGAAAATGGTGAGACTTTTGCTTGGATTTTTGATTTGTTACAAATAGGGGAAGTTGTTTCACCACTCGGGTAATCGTAATAGCTTAAACTGAAAGTGTGAAATGGTAACCTTGAAGGTTTAGGTCATCATTTGATAACATGGGCTATTAAAGTGTCCTCGTTATTTCCTCGAGACAGGCAAATGACATATACCAAAGCCAAACCGATCTTTGTTTAGCTATAAACCTAAACTTAGAACCACTCCTTTTAGTCAAACCAAATACTAAGCATTGAAAGTCCCGGTCAGTTTGAAACCCTAGCATTTAACTTAGTTCCATGGCTCGTAAATGACATCTAAAGAATGTCAGTGCATCTAGCATTAAGAATGCACTGAACCCTAAAGCATGGCAAGTATTGACCAAATGTACGACATTAAATGGCATTAAACCATAGTTTGGAAAGTATGGAACCATAAATGCAATACTTGTAACATTTAAAGCATGAGGACAACCTGCAATAGCCCTAAAACCTAGCTAGTAACCCTCCTCTTCAAGGCTATGAGGCTTATCCAAGCATCCCTTGAGTTGTCATCCTCAAGAGGTGTTCAAGTGCCAGTTGAAAATAAAAGAAAGAGGAGAGAGAAGAGAGCAAAATAAAACCTAAAATGAAAAAGTCACGGAAACTCAGATGAATGGAATGTTCGGTTACAAAGTCAGAGGCGAGTTTATATAGCCAACCCCAAGGTGTGAAATGCCAAAATGCCTAAAATATGAAATTACAATAGGACAAATGTAATTTATCAAAACGTGGTCGTTTGGAATCAAAATACCAAAACACAGTTTGGCAATTTCGCTATGCGTGAAATTTCGCTTATGTTAGCTTAAATTTCATTAGCCTAGCGAAATTCACAAGAGATAGCAAAAATGAAAAATTTCGCTATGAACGGTACTTTTCGCTAGGCTAGCGAAATTTCGCTACCTTAGCAAAAATTTCCCATAGCGAAAATTTCGCTAGGATTGCACTACAACTCGAGAAATTTTCGCAAATTCTAGCGAAATTCGGTTTCCTGCTTTGCACCGCATCACTTCCCGCACTTTTTATTCATCACTTTGGCCTTGAATTCTTCAATTCATGGACATTTCATCGCCTCACTCGTGAAATTACCGAGGATTCTCACATTCAAGACCAATAAGAAGCTGCTTGGCCAATCGGTTCCTAAGACCTCAAAACTATGCAAACAATCTCGAAACAACCGGCACTATGGACATGCACATGACAATTGGCTTAACTCATATGATTAGGGGTGCCAAAAAGCACTCAAAACCTATCTTGAATAGGGCTCAAAATAGCACTTTTTGGGCACTAATCACACCCCGTAACCTACACGTTGCTAGTCCCTTAGCAATGCTAAAAGGGTATGCCTGTTGTGCTTTTACAAAAAATGTATATGGTACAAAAAGTGTATGTACAAATAAGCTTTACCTTTAAAATGAACAATTTACATCATGTTCGAAAACCAACATGAAAGAACAAAAACCATATAAGAACAAGTTTTAGGGCAACATCGAATTAAAGGAAGTCAACCTGAACTTCCACCAAAATCTAATTGTTCCTAATGCAAATCCTCGTACTTTTGAGCCAATAAATTGCAAG
Organism: Tetrastigma voinierianum; assembly: GCA_016808115.1. Taxonomy (NCBI): domain Eukaryota; kingdom Viridiplantae; phylum Streptophyta; class Magnoliopsida; order Vitales; family Vitaceae; genus Tetrastigma; species Tetrastigma voinierianum. The sequence goes on along the minus strand of JAEQBH010005593.1, from coordinate 80,774 downwards.
CTATTCCCTCCCCAACCTAGCTACGCTGGCCTTAAACTCGTTGAACAACCTAAATAGATTAAATTTACACTCTTATTTTTTCGCTTGCAATGTGGTGCAATGCTAAAATCCCGACTTCACCAAAGTCCGTAATCTGGGTCCACCGATGACTCCCAACAAATTAAGGCTTAGGCATCAAGACAAAAGGATCAACCGACCACAAACTCGCAGCTTCACTCTCGGACCGACTACTCGAGAATTGCCACCTACAACACGCTAAACTCTACCCATCCACCCGTGTAGCGAACACTAAGTCTATGACTCCCAACCAATTAAGGTTTAGGGCATCGGGCTTGAAAGGCTTTCGCCATATACCCCTCGGACCGTGCTCGGGTTTCAAGGCAAAGCGTCACGACTTTTATTTTTCTTTTTCTTTTTGCTTTTTATTTTCCTTTTTGGAAGACAACATTGGCCTTCATACATGGGTAACACAAACCTATTATAGGTTGTCAATATGACTAAGGTCGGCTTTGCAAAGTGAAAAGAGGTATATAATTTCACAACCTATTGGTACAATCTGGTGTGCAGTGTGTGAATTAGCTAAAGGGGGAATGTTCAAGGTTGAATATGCTGAAATTTCAATTGACCAAAAACTAAATCATGCATGGAATTGTTCTATCATTAAGGTGACATAACGGGCTTCAATTTTTCAATTAAAGGAAAGAGTAGATACACAAAATGTAGGAATAAAAAGAAATTTAAAAATTAAAGAAAAACGAAATTGGCCAATGCAAGACATGTACAACCAGTAAAACTAAATTCAAAAAATACGAAAATTACCTCTAACTGGTTTGTCATCGGAATGCAAAAATTCAAGGATGGAACTGTACCTCCTCTGGTGGCTGGAAAAGGGTCATTCCCATTTGTTGGTGTTAATGTAGTTGTCAACACAAAGTGAAATCAAATGCCAAACACTGATTGCTACCAAAAATTTTAAACAAAAAGAACTTTAATCGAAACTCAACAATGAGATCAGTGGCTTCTGGGACCAAGCAACAACCACCCTTAAACGTGTGGACTGTGGGACTTAGGGAGGGTCCAGAAGGAGGATTTCCTCCCTGACGGTCTGCTGCACAACATAGGGCTTTACCCTCTGTCCATTGACTTTGATCACCCTATTATCATTTGGATTGTGTAGTCCACCAACCATCAATATGCTCGCGAACTATGAACGGACTCCGGCCCATCGCGACTTGAGCTTCGCCTCGTAAATAGATGGAGCTTGGAGGTCGCACAGAGGACTTAACTCTCGTTGAAATTATTAAGCGCTTATCATTTGATCATGCCATTTTTTTTTATTTTTCCTTTGAAATCTTCAAATTCAAATAGGCATCATTTCGTATTTCTTCCAACTCATTGAGATCAAGGAATCTCTCTCGACTAATCTCACTTAGATCCATGTTCGCCTTCGACGCTTCCACCAGCCTTGTATTCGACTCCACCGAAGGTGACATGCCTTACCATAGACTAACCGATAAGGGGACATCCCAAGGATTGTCTTGAAAGCTGTTTTGTAGGCCCACAAAGAATCAAGCAGTTTGATGGACCAGTCTTTTCTGTTGCTGTTCACTACCTTCATTAGAATGGTCTTAATCTCCCGGTTGGCAAGTTCTACTTGACCACTTGTTTGAGGATGGTAAGGGGTGGCCACTCTGTGTTTCACACCATATTTAGCCATGAGGTTTTCAAAAGGTTTGTTGCAGAAATGTGAACCTTCATCGCTAATAATGGCTTTTGGTACCCCAAACCTATAAAAGATGTTTGCTTTCAAGAATTTAAGCACCACCCTGTGGTCATTGGTTTTTACAGTGAATTGTTTAACCCACTTGACACATAGTCCACTCCCACCAAAATGTATGTATGGCCATAAGATGTGGGGAAAGGTCCCATGAAATCGATGCCCCAAACATCGAATAGCTCAACTACTAAAATTTGGGTCTAAGGGGCATCATATGATTAGACAACTTCCGTCTGCATCTATCACACTCATGGCACATTTGGTTTGCTTCCTTAAACAAGGAAGGCCAATAGAAACCAGACTGCAGCACCTTCATTGTTGTCTTCTGGGAAGCAAAGTGACCACCACAGCACTCGTGGCAAAGTGGCTCGGGACTCCTGTTGTTCCTCCTCAGCACACACTTCCCGATTATCTGTCTTATCTCAGACAAAAGATTCAAAATAAGCATGGCTCTTCCTAATAATAGAATGGATCTTTGCAAAGAAACATTTCCTATCCTGCTCTTTCCTACCATATGGGACTTCTCCGTGGCGAGGAAATTGGCAATGTGACATACCAGTGGAGCTTCAAATTTGCATTAGAGATTCTTCAGAAATTCATCATTAATAAAGGGCGCATGAGTGTCACGGGGCCATAGTTAACTTTGAAAGATGATCTCTACAACATCTTCTACCCCTTCTGCCTTCATTTGCAAGTTAAACTCTCAAGTAGAAGAACCCATCTGATAAGCTCTCGCTTTCTGCATTTTGCTTGGTCAAGAGATATTTCAAAGCGGAATGGTTCGTAAAAAATGAATTGGTATCATCCACCGCATGCTCGAAATCATTTCCAGCGTACTACCGCCAACAATTCCTTCTCCGTAGTATATTCCTTTGTGCTTCATTCAAGGTTTTGCTTACATAATAGACTACATGAGGTTTTCCATCCTCTCTTTGGCCGAGCACACCGTCCGATAAAGAAGATCACTCAAGATAACACATCACTAAAAGGAAGCTTCCAATTAGGGTGCTCGTACTATCAAAGGCTCGTGGGCCAAGTGGACTTCAGCTCTTCAAAGCTCTCCCGCATTCTTCTCCCAAACAAATTTTTCTCACAGGAGCTTGTACGGGGTTTAGCGATCTTCGAAATCTTTAATGAATCTTCTATAGAAACTGCATGACCAAGGGAATTGCCCTATATATTGTTTTTACATTTTATTTGTTGATGCGGGTTTGGAAATAAGTTCAATTTTGCTTTGTCGACTTATATTCCCTAGCTGGAAAAAAATATTACTAGTACAATTCCTTGGTTGACCGCCTCATCGCTTTACTTCTCCAGGTGGGCTTTTTGGTTCTTCTCTGCTGCACACATCTGCGGGATGGCCTCAGTTAGTCAAACATTCTTCTGCTCCTTTTCCATATCGTTACAATTATCATCCATGTATACTTCCATTATGCACTCCGCCATATCACTAAACATAATAGCATACATCTGAAAAGTGTTTGGTGTACTAAAGAGATAAAAAAGGCATCCTCTATAAGCATATGTCTTGAATGGACAAGTAAAGTGGTCTTTTCTGATCCTCTGGTGCAATCTTCTATCTGAAGTACTGCTGAATGTCTGCCCATCGAAAGCAATATAATGGGTGTCCGGAGACTCTCTCAAGGGGTTATTCGATGAATGGCAGCGCAGGAAGTGATCTTTTCACTTTGTGCCCCGTTGAGCTTCCTATAATCTATACACTCTCAACGGTAGTAAGTCGGGTAGACAATTCTTCACCCTTTTCATTTTCCACGATTGTCGCCGACTTCTTAGGCGCCACTGGTTGGGCTTACCCGATCTTATCGAAATGGGGTAAATGATCTGGAAGCTTGGAGCAATTTGGACTTCAATCACCTTGAACTACTTCACACAGAGTGGGGATTCGCACCTCCTTGCCTTGGCGGCTGCCTAACAGCCTTAGACTCTTCTTCTAGATAAATGTGATGGGTGCAGATTGTTGGGTTTATGCCTTTTAGATCAAAAAATTTCCACCCTCATGCTTGCTTGTTCCTTTTGAGGAGGTGCAGTAGGTTATGCTCTTGTGAAGTGGTCAACAGTGATGAAATCCTACAGCTGGACGTGCTACTCATTTTCTTCCCGGGATGTACATGCTTTAACTTCGACTGGGAGGGGTTTGAGCTCGGTGTTGAGTTCCTTTAGTTAGATCACGGTCGATGAGGTGAGTTTCTATTTTTCTCCTCCATTACCACTGCACTAAGCTCATGCATTGAGGTTCTTGTTAGTCTCAAGGCATAGATAACTACACGGGGTTTAATACATCTAGCACTTGCTGCTCATTAACTGTTCTTCCATAATTGCGTATTATCTGGGACAACGGTCATCTTCTTACAAGTGCATATGCCTTTTACTTTCGAATGAAATATTGAGTTCTAAGGTCATATTCCCAAATGTGAGTTGCATAACCCATTACAGCGGAGTTTATTATGGCATTCGAGTGTAAGGAGGGCCATTTCCCCAACCTGATGGGCACATGATTGACTCCCATTGCAGCGGCTCTGCAGCAATAAAAATGCGACCAAAAAGTCCTTTGGGTATTAAAATCATCACTTACAGTATTAAAACATCCTCCCGATGGTCCTTGGTGACAATAGACCTATCGGCTAGTGAGAGTGTGATGGAAGTGGGTTTCAGCTCTCCCAAACCAAGTTGCTTGTACATGGAATATTGACGAGGTTCACACAGCTCGAGTCGAATAGTGCTTTCTGCGCTAATGCCTCGATAATCGCAGAAGTTGCCGGGACATCCACGGTCTTTATATTTTGCTTTGAGTCTTACACTCGATGATAGCACTTACTTGCTCGGTTAGAAAGGCCTTTTGTTCATTGAGACCTCTTTTTTACCGTGCATACTTCCTTCAAAAATTTTGCATGGAGTGGGGACATTTGATCATGTCAAGGAGAATGTTGCTTTCACTTGCCATAAAACTTCTAGCATTTATTGTTTAGTTAACAAAATTTTCACTTTTGAGAAACTTGTATTGGGAATGGAGTACATTGAGGGTCTTCACCTCTTCCATGACCTAGCGCCACATTTATTCTTTCTTTGTAAGTAGGATCGAAATTTCACGTAGGGCTGACACGTACAGGCTGGGGCCTAGCGGTCTCAGTTCTTTACCACTTCTTAAAGTCACCACTGCCTTGACTTCATCAATTCTTACATTCGGATCATTGGTTGAGCCTATCTCATGCACTCCCTTTTAATGTTGATGTGACTTGGAGGGAACTTTCCCTTTTTCTGAACCCTGCATCTACTGGTTGGACAACCTTGAAATCTTAGAGTGCATATTATCCAGTTTCTTATTGAGTGATCTCTCAACTGCTTCAATTTTCTAATTAGTCTGAACATTCAATATCTTTTGTTCTTCCACAAACGTGCCTACCGCACCAGCTAATTCAAGATTTTGCTTGCTCAACGAGGAGAAGGTGGAGGTAGGCTCTTTGTGTTGAAGTGGATCAGTACATTCTTTGTGCTCCTGTGAGGGATATATCTGGGGTTTTGGCTTCCATGACGGAGTTTGGATGACTTCTCCAATTAGGGTTACATAGGTGTTTCCATATGGGCATTTGTGGGTAGCTTATTTTGATTAGGACAACAGGCATGCTCTTGATAGTGCTCACAGGTGACTATTTGGTAGCCGATTAAACGAGATGAGAGGGTGGGATGCGGATCTTCTCATTCTTTGCTTGCATTTCATGCTTTGATTTCTCATTTCCGACTCCTCCGATACTTAAGTCAAAGTGGTCGAGTTTACTTTTTCATCATTGGTCTTCGAGGAAGCCATATTACCCCCTAGTGGTTCGAGCCTCGGGTGAATCTTTCGACTGGATTCGGTTCATCCATGCCTTAGAGGTTTCGGCCACATGAGGTTTAAAGTCCAGCAGCCTAAATGCGGGTGTTTGCTTAAAAAGTCACCCCCACACATAGTTTCCAGCAATTGCTTCATTGGGGGAGACATACCATCATAAAAATGATTCACTAGCATCATTATCAAAACATTGGTGTGGCGTGCATTGATGGTCTCCATGAATCTTTCAATAGCGATAAAACTTCTCATTGTCATAGGCCGGGTGGTGCCAGATCATCTCCTTCAAACTATTGGTCTTGGTTATCTTGAAGAACTTTTCAAAACTCACCTTGAAGTTAAGGCCCCGATTCTAATTATCACTTAGCCCTCGATGAATTGAGCGAATTTTGGCCTTATCTTTGGTCATCGATGGGAATGGCTTTCAGCTTGAGCAAATCCATGTTGGTCACTCCCTCCTTAAAAGTTGTGCACACTTCCTCGAATTCCCGGATATGAGTATAAGGATTCTCATTCTCCATTCCATGGAATGTGGGAGCGCGAGGGCACGAATAGGGTCTTACCGCCCACGTCATCAGCGGTGGGCGCGATCCGGAAGGTGCACTCACCCTTGGGAGATTGTATGTGATCCCTCATTGACAGCATGTTGTTAGATTCGGAGGTACAGCTTGGTAACTCTGATTTCTAGGTAGAGGAGATCCATATTTTTCAGCATGTCTGCTTTGATTTCACAACTTTGATGATTGGTATTACAAATTCTTTGCAGTCTACGAAGTGTCTCTCTATCCCATAGTGCGTAAACACAGTACACAAAATGGAACACAGCAAAAGAACACAAACAAGCTTGCCACAAGGGTTAGTGTTAGCTAAAACAAAAATCAACTATAAGAAACAAAAACAGTGCGATAGCGCCAGAATTAGGAAAACTGCGATTAAAGAAAATGAAATTCAAAAAGGATTAAAAGGTCACCTACACGTGTAATGTGGATTACAAGTACACATCAACTCATCATACGTAGTTTGGCACCATCCCCGGATTTGGTTAAAAACAAGGGAAGTTGTTTGTTCACTAGGTAGCATTGTAATAGCAAATGAAAGTGTGGGAGTAAGGTAACCTTAAGGTTTAGGTCATAGCTTGATAACATGGGGCTATTAAAGTGTCCTCAGGGTTATTTCCTAAAAGCATTAGGGCCAAATGACATATAGTCAGAAGCCAAAGCCAGGATCTTTGTTTAGCTATCAAACCCTAACCACAAGAACCACTCCTTTTTTTTTACAGTCAAACCAAATACTAACACATTGAGAGTCTGATGGTTTGAAACCACAATTTAACCTTAGCGTTTCAAGTATTAAATGACATCTAAAAGGTAATATGTGAGTGCATCTAGCATTAAGAATGCTGAACCCTAAAGCACATGGCAAGAGTATTGACGAAGATGCGACGTTAAATGGATTAAACCATAGTTTGGGAAATGTGGAACCATAAATGCAGTACTTGTAACATTTAAAGCATGAGGGTGACCTGCAGATAGCCCAAAAGCCAAGCTAGTAACCCTCCTCTTCAAGGCTGAGGCTTGCATTCAAAGCATCCCTTGAGGTTGTCATCCTCGAGGGGTGTTTGCGTAGGAAAAATAAAAATAAAGAGAGGAGAAGAAGAGAGAGCAAAATAAACCCTAAATGAAAAGCTAAGGAAGCTGTATTAATAGAAGTTTGCAGGTTACAAAGTTGTGAGGAGCTTATGTAGCCAACCAGGTGTGATATGACAAAATGCTAAAATATGAAATCATGTTAAGGACAAATGGTAATTTATCAAAAGCATGGTCTTTTAGGTCAAAAATGCCAAAAGCACAGGGTACAGGCAGACCCATTTGGAAGCTAAGCGAGAAATTTATTCTAACCAACAAAAATTTCACATAGCAAAAATTGCTAGGATTACGAAAGTTTTCACAATCTACGAAATTTTTAGCAATCTAACATGAAATTTATGTGGTTTCCCTATTTTTGCAACTGCATCACTTCCACTTTTTATTAATACTTTGCCTTCAATTCTTGATTCATATGACATTTCAAGCCTTCAACGGTGAGTGCAGGGGATTCTCACATTCAGCACTAATAAAGCCAAGCTTATTTGTTGAAGTTCAGGGCATAAAACATGCTCCAAAACAATCATAAGAAAACAAATTAGAAACGCATGGAAAGTGGACATGCACATGACAATTGGCTTAGTGTATGATGTAGTGCGCAAAAAGCTTTGAAACCTATCTTGAATAGGGCTAATACTTTTTGGGCACCTAGTCAATATATTTTGAGTTTAGGCGTATAAGCAGGTAAGCCAAAGGAACACAGTGAACCTTAGATCATGTAACTCCTCATCAATGAAGAAGTAGTCGAGGACATCACCTTAGGGTTCTTCCACGATTAAAGCAAATGAGAATTCTAGAACTTGTTAGATTATTTATCAGGCAAATCTGAGTGATACAGCTAAAGAAATGATGTAGGCCATCCTTAGCAGCTTGAGCCATTCTAGCCACCCTTATTTATATGCTTCTGCATGCACCTTAGTTCCTGAATTTGAGCCAAAACATTCTCTATCTTCAAAACAAGCCATTAGAAATCCCAAGCCATCCTTGATAATTAATCCTCCAGTAAAGAACCTCTGATTACCCAAGAATTCAAAGAAGGAGGAAGAGATAAAGTTTGGGGGAGTATATTTTTTTTTGTTTTTTTTTTGGAGAACTAAAAGAGAAATACAGAAAATGGTGAAGAGAGAAAGATCTAAAGCAGGAGGATACAACAGAAAACAAAGCTTAAAGGAAGAAATTTTGTCTTGTGGCCTAACTCTCTTGGAGCACCAATTAAGTTCTTAGGGGTGTTTCAACACCTAGTACCTAATGCTGGCGGTATGGGAGCTACTGGCAAAGTTAGCTGGAGGTGTTAAAAGCCTAAAGAGAGACGAGGAACATTACTATTCTGAATGGTGGCGGAGAAAAGTTCAACAAAGAGAAGTACAAATGAGAAATTGGAGCAGGCTGTAAATTTAACCTTGAGAAGAAATCAAGAAGATACCCAAAGGATGAAGTTTGGGGGAATAACTAAAGGAAATGGCAAGGAAAAGGAAGGCGCGATTAAGTAAGAAAGAAGAAAGTAAGGTAATCTTAACCTAAAAAGTTCCAAATCCATCCTACCCATGACCCAAACGACATTCTGGCTTACGACAGGACACGATCCCAAGTCTTGAAGGTTGGAATTACCTACGTTAGTGGAGATGATATGACAACGAAGCATATGGAATTTGGAAGAGTATCTTGAAAGGATCAAAGCGTGAAGGACCTCGAGGAGGGTTAATGACTCACTAGAAAAGGAAAGAAGACCAACTACTTTTCACGAGGATCAATGACTATCTTTTATTTACCTCATAAATTCAACGATTTGGTTTTTATTTTTGCCGAGATTGATGAGACCCAACCTTAATACAGGACTTGACTAGATCTCTGAGAAAGAATGCAATTCTAGTCTTTCAATTAAATTGGTAGCATTGCAAAACAATATAGAAAAATGTCCTTTTGTTTGAGGACAAACAAATCTTTAACTCTTTGCTCGGGGGACAATAAAATTTACGTTTAGGGGACTTTGATGAGCTTAAAGATAATCCATTTTGGAGTTCATTTAAGTTGATTTTTTATCTAAAAAGAAGTACGTTTATGTGCGAGTAATGAATAACTCACCAAACGCTATCGCAGCTTAGGGAAATTCAAAGAGAAAGGATATTGCAATAGAAGGAGCGAGAAGGAGTAGGTGAAGCGGGAAGTGACCTGTTGGCTAGTTACGACGGGAGAGGTGCCTGAGGGTTAAATGACATGCACGTGCTTAAAGTGAGCCTTATTGGCCAATGAACTCATGCTCCAGTCCAGCACCACGAGCCCGATCTCAACGAGGAAGAGCAATTGAAGGAAATGAGCCATTTGTTGAAGCTGCCGAAACTCAAGTCGGGCAACCATAAATTAATGAAGAAAAAGACATGATGTCTGACACCACTTGAGGGTCGCGATGAATTAAAAGCGATGATCTGGGAAATGATAGAGTCGTGACACAAAATAGAAGTGGCAGACGCATAAGATTCAATTGACTAAACAGTAGAGTGGGGACATCCTAGAGGGAGGTCGCGACATGTGTGAATCGAGAGGAAGTGGTAGAACATCGGTTACAAAGAAGGTTGCGACATCATCATTCGGTGGTAGTGACGCCAGATACAAAGAATTAAGATCAGCGGCGTCATTACCATTGAGTCACGACATCGGATACAAAGAGAATTGAGGTCGCGACGTCGTGCGATGTCGCGACATGTTAAAGGGTGGTCGTGACATCGTCAAATTAATTATGACATGTCGAATCGAAAAAATTAAAATTCGCGACATTATTCAGTAGTCACGATATGATATACAAAGAAAGAAGGTCATGATGTCATTGAGCTGTCGCGACATCAGATCCAAGGGATGCTAAAGACAATTCATGACAAAATAAAAGCCTCTGCGACGTAGCTGAGACAACAGAGGTCGCGACAAAGAATCGAGGTCACGACATTCTGCAAAAAATGGGCGGTGTCTGAAATCCTGAGGAGGTGCACATGAAATTAGACCCGACTTGAACCTATAAATAAGTAGCTTATACTTAAGAAAAGAAGCTCTTGGTGACTTAAAAGAAGTCTGGGTTCTTTGAAGGCTTACGTATTTTAATTTTCTTTTCTTTGTTTTGTTTTATTTTAGATTAGTTTTTGTTATTTCTTTGAATTTGGATGCGGATGTTAGCTTTAAAGTAGAAGCTGAATGCGAATTCTATTTCTTTCAAATTATTTACTGGTTAATGCAGATTTCGGAAAATTTTAGATTCGAACTTCGGTTCCGTTCTGTTTTCTTACAGTCAGCAAACCGTTGTATGGTGTAATGTGAGGATTTGAAACCCGAACCGCATTAGGTCGACTGCATTTGTTTGGAGCTTTATCTTTCTGCGAGAAATTTATTAAATGCTGCGAAGACCCCGGTTGTAAATCTACTTGATGGTTTGAGCTATTTCTTTATTTAGTCAATGTCGGTGTCTTATACCATAATAGGATTGTTTCATTCTACGATTTCAGGAGGCCCTCGGTGACCTGAAAGCGGTCGGGGTAATGAACACCAATTTATTTGGAAGGTATCACGAACACGATAATGTGGTGATCCCTAACGAGCTACAATGAAATTAAATGGTAAACCCTCTTCTCACTTGAAATCGAGAATGGAGTTAAGCGACTTATCAGTTTAAGCAAGCGAAGTTCACCTCGATTTGGTGATAAGTTGGTCAGTGTTATGAGGATCTAATCGAGAGGAAAGGATGAGAAACATTCTAATTTTGAGGAAGAGAAACCAGTAGAGTGTAAACCCATGCCATGACTATATCTTGAGACTGGGTTTTGGTCCATGTTTTTGGGTATAGTATTGAAAAAGAAATACCTAGAAACAGGAACTAGCCAGTTAAAGGTAGTTATCTAACCCTCTGTCTTCGAAAGAAACAGTGAAGATTATATGATGAACAGTGGGGTATGGAGAGATCCAACTACACTATCATATTCCCTTAGGCTTGGTTTTTTAAATATATATGTGGTTAATGAAGCAAAGTTTTGGGTGCGATCTGCGAGTTTTGATGTTTCCGCGATAGCGGTATTTTCAATGATCCTTTAAAGATAATGATCAATCTGAATTTGTTATTTTAGCATTTCGGTTTTTCAATTCGTTTGTTATTGATAACCTTTTCTTGGGACTGTAGCCTTAACGAGTTTGCGACAGTTTTTGGTACCATCATCAGGATCAGAATAGTGCCAAGGCCCCAGTGGTCGGGGTAGTTAGGTGAAATTCTTACCCCAGGATCTCGTGGGATCGATATCGGTTCCCAAATCCATTTACTACTTGTTGAAGGCACATTACACTTCCGACTTAAGGGATCAAAACCACAAAGAAAATGATTTACTCTTAATGAAACTGCTTTTAATCAATACAATAGCTAAGGAACACAACAACAAGTTTTTGGCGCAGTTGCCGGGGATTAGATAATAGTCCTTTGGCGATAACATCATAAATTTGTATACATATTTTTGTCCGAACAAGTTTTTGGCGCCATTGCCGGGGATTAGATAATAGTCATTTGGTGATAACGTCATAAATTTGTATACATCTTTTAAGTCGAACAAGTTTTTTGCATTGTGCGGATTCTTGAAGGTAGTTAGATAATAGTCCTTTGGTGATAAATATGATCATAAATTTGTATATCTTTTGGTCGAATAATCCACCTCCCACGAGGAAATTGCAGGAATTGGTCTCACTTCTCCTTGTACTAACAAGATGCACCGGTGGAACATGTTTATGCTTTGGTTGGGAGGAAAAGTTAGAGATTTGGAGTATCTTCTATTATATTTTTTTCTTAACTAGCTTTTTATCATGCTACTCATTTTGTATGGGATTGTAAGGATTCATGTATTAGTAATGGTAGGCGGTGATACTTTTGTTTTTTTATTCAGCTATTTTTAAGCATGTATTAGCCACTTTAAAGTTATGTCAAAGCTTTTATATCATTATTTTCATTTTTTGTACACTTTTAATCATTTTACATGCTATATTTTTGTGTTTCTACTCTTTCCTTGAGTTGAAAAATTGAAGCCCTGTATGCTACCCTAATGTTAGAAAAATTCCATGCATGATTAAGTTTTTGGTCGATTGAAGTTCCAACATATTCAACCTTTTGCATCCGCCTTTAGCTAATCACACACATTGCACATCAGTTTGTATCAATAGGTTGAGAAGCTATATACCTCTTTTCATTTTGCAAATCCGGCCTTATATACATTGGCGACCCATAGCTAGATTTGTGTACCCACAAAGAGCATCAATGTAGTCTTCAAAAGAAAAAGAAAGAAAAAGGAGGAAAAAGAAAAGAAGAAAAGAGAAAAAGAAATGAAAGCCGTGACACTTTTGCCTTGAAACCCGAACAATTAGGGGTGGGTATATGGCGAAAGCCTTTTAAAGCCCGATGCCACTAAACCTTAATTGGTTGGGAGTACGTCAACGTATTCGCTAAGCGGAACGGTGGGTGGAGTTTAGCGAGTTATGGCCTTAATTCTCGAAGTCATTTGATGGGGTTAGCTTTGTGGTTGTGGTCGATTGATCCTTTGGCTTGATGCTAGACTGTAATTGGTTGAGTCCGTGGTGGACCCCTGGGTTACGAGACTTTAGTGAAGTCGAGTTTTTTGCGTGTACAATGCAATCAAAGAAAGAAATAAAGAGTGTAGCTAGTTCTGGCATTTAGGTTGATGAATGAGTTTAAAGCACGCGTAGCTTGGTAGGGGGGAGGGAATAGATTTACAACTTATTGGTTCAAACCGGTCACCTTAAGAACACTTAGATTTAGGTGGAAGTTCAGGTTGACTTCTTTTGAATTAATGTTGCCCTAATACTTGTTCTAATATGGTATTTTTTCTCTCAAAATGGTATTTGTACAGGGTCTAAATTGTTCATACTAAAGGTAATGCCTACTAGTACACACTTTTTGGAATGACATCCGGCTTTTTGCGAGGCACGACATGCATTACCTTGATTGTTTTTCGCATTGCTAAGGGACTAGCAACGTGTCGGTTGGGGGGTGTGATTAGTACCCAAAAGGAGATGCTATTACCCCGAACTATTTAAGACAGGTTTGAGTGCTTTTTGCATTAATCATATGAATTAATGAATTTACATGTCTTGGTCCACTTAGTACCCTTAATTTTATTTTGGTTTGTTTTATGTGTAATTTTGCGGGTTTTTGCGAGCTCAATATAATTTCAAGTTTGACCGTATGGATGGGTGCTGCAGATTCTGGTGATTTCATCAAAAGTGGGATGAAGAAATATCAAGAAAATTTGAAGAAATGGAGCAAGCCCGAATACGAGCAATGTAGAATCACGAGGATTTTCATTTATGCATTGCGAAATTTCGCAGGATCTTGAAAGATTTCTCAATACATGGCAAGTTTCGCCAATCCCTCTTAGAATTTAAGCTATGCATTTTAAGCTACGATGCGAATTTACTATCATGTGTGAAAATTCTATCATAGCGAGAACTGAGTGCGCTAACACAAAAATTTGAATTTTCTCTATGCCTCCTCATTTTATTTATGATAGCAGCGAAAATTTTACATGCTGTCATGGCGATGCGCTCCGCTATCATGACGGGGAGCTGAAAAGCTATGATAAGCGAGAATTCACTATGCATAAAGCGGGGAATTTATCCCCACATCTTTGATCAAACGACCTCGTTTGTGTAATTCCCATTTGTCCCTATTGTAATCATATATTTTAGGTATTTTTGGTATTTCACACATCATGTATGTCTATATAAGCCACCTTATGACATTGTGTAACCCTAACTTTCATTTTAAGCTTTCATTCACGCAACTTTTGTTTTAGGTTTACAGTTTTCTCTATTCTCTCTCTTCTTTCTCTCATTTTCTCGGCTTCCAAACACACCCTTGAGGATGACCACTCAAGGGATGTTTGGCTAAGCCCCAAAACTTTGAAGATGAGGGTTGCTAGGTTCCCAGTTAATGGTGGTGAGGTTTTGGTGGTCGCCGAGTTTTAAATGAAGCGGTCTTGCATTTATTATTCCAAACTTTCAAATAGGGTTCTTCTTTATTTATTGTGTTTTCTTTTGATCGATACTTTCATGCTTGAGGTTCCAATGCATTCTTAATGGTAGATGCGACATTCTTTGAATGCCTCATTTATGTGACCCTTGAAATGAGGTTAAATGCAATGTTTTTCAAAGCTATTTGGAACATTAAATAAATTACATGTTTGACTCAAATAGGAGTGTTTTAAGGGTTAGTTTTAAGAGCTAAGCAAATATCCGGTTTTGGCTATGACTATATGTCATTTACTTACTAATGCGAGGAAATGGCAGGGACACCTTTATAACCTTATTTTATCAAGTAGTGACTGACCTTGAGGAGTCACCATTTCACACCTTATTTTAAGCAAATTCGGTTAAACTGGTGACAACACCCTGCGTTTAATCACAATCAAAATCTAATGAAAGCCTCGTTTGAATCTTGTCTGGATCATTTGTGGGATGAAAACCCATCCCAGTGTTCTACCTAGACCACTGCTACGTAACTTGACTAATAGTAGGAGGAATATAGGATACAAATTTTGTTGATTACGGATCACCTATAGTGGCCTGAATCGTTGCAGTTGGTTATGACGCGATGGGTGATTGTTGATAGATTGAAGAAATGCGGCCCATTTCCTATCTATGAAACAATTGACTGATTGAGAAGTTGAGGTGGGTTATTATGAGAAAGAGAGATTATGCAATTCATAATACATGATATTGATAGTATCAAAAGAGATCTGATTTACTTCGATTCTGGCCAGATTTTAAAAGGTAGCTCTTTAGGTTACATTTGATGCGGCACCGCTCTGACAGGGCTTGTGTGTTAGAGTTTAAGGAAGGTGAGATAGACATACACCTATTAATGGGTTTGCACATATGACAGTATCAATCAAGCATTAGTAGGCGCCTTCTGAGGCCTTATATGGAAAGAGGTCAATGGGGACTCCATTATGTTGGGATAGAGGTAAGTGAAGAAAATTGTTAGATAAATTGTTCAGGGTCTGATGAATAATATTAAAGGATTATCATGGATAGATTAAAAGATAGAAAAAGATTAATGAAAAGTTGTCTTGATGCTTAGAATGAGGATAAAATTTAGGTGGAGGACCAGGAGCATTTAGAGGATATTACCAGGAAGCAGGTGTTGTGATTATGAAGAAAGGAAGTTAAGTCCCATTATGTGGTTTATAGGATGAGTGGAAAGATTGGGGGGGATATAGTAGTTGAAGTACTTTTTGAATTGACCAGAATACATGATGTCTTTCATGTTCCTATGCTTTTATAGCAAATCCTTCACATGTTTTAAGAGATCAACCGGTTGAATTGAAAGAAGACTTGACTTATGAATAAAGACTGGTTCGGATTTTTGATTGAAAGGATCAGGTTCTTCGGAACAAAGTAATTCCTTTAGTGAAGGTGTTGTGGATGAATCACACAGCGGAAGGCATGACATAGGAAAGTGAAGATTAGATGAAGACTTAGTATCCATATCTGTTTTACTCAGGTATACAAATTAAATTTCGAGGAGGAAATTTTTATAAGGAGGGGTGAATTGGAAGATCCTGAATTTAAGGTTTCAATGAATAGTAAATTTTATTTCAATAAGTATGTATTGTGAGACCAGTTAAATGAATATTAATTCTCGAAAAATTGAGCCTTGAAGAATGAAAATGTTCATAATAATAATGTGTATTGAGGCTAAAGGCCGAAGCTGATTAAACGAAGTATTTTAAGGGTGAGAATGTAAAACTATACTGGAAAAATGTAAATTTTTTTTTAAAGACAAAGCAAATGTTGTCATTGAAAAAAATCTGTAATTTTTCTAGACCTTGGATGATGAAACTAACTTCCCTGTTGGATTCATCTCGCGAAATCTAGTTACCCAGGCAAATTTCATTGAATTCCGAGATAGTCAAATTTTCACGAAATTCAGGGCGACGGGCGTCGAGTGGATCCCGAAAACAAGATTTTTAGAAAAATCCTGAAAAATATCAAATATTTAAATAATAAATTGTTTTGGGGCGAGAACGGAAACAAAGAAGTGTGACACGTGACTCGACGTGAGCCATGTGTCCACAATATAAATAGCCTAAAAAAAATCTAACATGTCAAGATTTCATTTTTGGTCTAAGACCAAATCGTAATAGAAAGAGAGAGAGAGAGAGAGAGAGATAGGGAGTAAAGAAAAGGCAGCCTCTTCTCTTCGATTCAATGACTTTCGCTGATTGGATCTCGTTAAAGTCAAGAGTTAAAGTCACAGACGTGACGAGCTACGCTGCGGTATCTAATCACAAGATTTCGCCAATGTTCAAAGTTTGAGTTTTCACGAAAACAAAGAATAGTCGTGTCCTGCGAAATCACGCTATTTGAGGTAGGGTTTTTCTCCTACTCGGGTTAATTTCTATCTAAGGGCATGTGTGTCCAAGGGAGATGCTGTCCAGTTTTTCCCTTCGACCTTATAACTGTAGTTTGGCCATAACTTTGCCATCACTCATCCCAATTGAGTAATTCAAATTTCTTGATAAATTAGACAGATAGGAGAACATATATCCGTGAAATAGGAATATCCAAATCTCGATATATTTTGGGACTCAAAATTATCTCAAAGTGACCCAAATACATTAATCTTTGGTGTATTAATGGTCATGCATTCCCACTTCGAAAGGTCATACCTTCTTTGTACGAACCTTGTTTTGGGTGTCTCGACTCTATGGAAATCCCATTGAGCTTCGATCATAAATGCTTGTAGAGGATTAATCATGATTAGAACATGGCTGAAAATTTATGTTTTGCACCAAGTGTGCAGGTTGCTTGGTTATGTCGCTGTTAATACCCGGGTTTTGACATAACCATTTCATGGCATGTTATGGGATATTTTATTGGGTAGTAATTTCTATGAGTTAGCATAAGAAAATCATGAGAAACAGAAGAGGTTGAGTTCAATTGATTTTAATCAATTGGAAGTGATTAAATGCTTAAGGGTTGTTGGAAAGTATATTATAGTTAATGGTTTAATTGAACATGATTAAGGTATGGATGTAATGGATTTTATGGATACGTGACTTATGAACATATATTTTATATATATATATATAGGTTGTTATATATATATATATATATATATATATATATATATATATATATGTTTATATGAAAATGTTTAATCCATGGTTACCCTAAGGTTACAAATATAAAGTTTTAAAGGAAAGTCAACTAAAGTACTTTACGCTGCATGGTACATGGAAAGGGATAAGATTTTTTTATATATAGGGAAGGGAAGGATGCATATTTCGCACTTGAAAGTACAAAAATACACAACAAAGACAATGTGATTTATTCCATAGTGTAATGGTATTTAAAAGAAAGACACAATTTATCGGAGTTTCCTTTTGGGCCATTGGTAATCGTAAGACTGTTTCCTCGGAGGTTCTTTCATGGACCAATGGTGGTTAACGGTAGGTAGGTTCCATTGGATATGACGGATTCAAAAAGGAAAGGAAAGTAAAGTAAATATTTATTGAAATGATATGTTTTACACATTGTATTTGAACTATATCTGGAAGGAAAAAAAAAAGTAAAGTAAATGTTTATGGAAATGAGATCTCTATACAATTGTTTTAGACATTGTATTTGAACTATATCTGGAAGGAAAAAAAAAGTAATGTAAATGTTTATGGAAATAAGATCTCTATACAATTGTTTTACACATTGTATTTGAACTGTATCTAGAAACCTTATTTTTCTTATGAATTGTACTCTCACTGTGCTCCTTTAACTCACCATTTTTCCCAAATGTTTTATAAAATGTTTTCAAGGGCAGAGACTGACAAGCAGTTCGAGCGTCCTCTGGGCTAGCGACACTTCCGCCTCACGCGATGACCACCTTTTTTAAAATGTATAGTCTTTGTTGTGAATAACTACTTGTGCACCTTTCTTCTGTGATATATATATGTTTTAAAGAAATGAACTACGAGAGCTCGATCCCTCTAATTGGGTGTGAGGTAATCGTGAGGCTGTGAAGGCTTTAAATTTAAACAAAGTTTACAGCAAAGATTTGTCTAGTAAATTTTAAAAATTAATAAAAATTATTTTTACGATCCAATGGTACATGCATACTAATCAACAAACAATAAAGAACAATTACCTCAATCCAATTAAGGAGATTTGTTCGGCAAGTAGGGTTGACAACTCAAGATCCCTTTTTTTCCATGTTTTCCACGATCTTACAAACCGTTCCTATTCACTATAGGGTATGTGTGGGCGTATAGATTAATAAAGGTTTTGTTTTTAGAACTCTTGATATTATTAACACATGAGATCAAGAGGGTTAGATGGAGGCAGAAAGTGGTGTAATCTTCTTTTTTTTTCTAATTTTATCACCTCGACGCCTAGGGTTTTGCCTTCTACTATAATATGCCTTAAATTGACCTCAACCATTGATCAAGTGGTATATTTAAATATTGAATTAAAATTAATTCAAATTAAGTGACCAAAAATAAATAGGATTAATTTCTCAAATTAACCGTTTCATCCATATAGTAATTACTATTAATTAATTAATTAATGTTATTAATTTCTCAAATTAACCGTTTCATCCATATAGTAATTACTATTAATTAATTAATTCAATAATTAATTAATTAACATTTAATTATCCAATAATTACTAAGATAGTTGCTGCGAAACAATTTCTTTCTACAACTATGCTCCCCTAAGGGATTTCTTTTTTAATTTAATCATGCAGCGTGTTTACGAGGCGTCTGGGACCTATTGGACATGTAATTCCAATAAATTTGATACCTAATTAAACTCTTTAATAAATTAATCTAATTTATTAAATTTCTAGTATTATTCCACTAAAAACTGAACCGAACTTCAGAATTACATAATACTTATAGCGATACCGTTGAACCATTGATATGATCATTACATGCACCAATCCCCCAAAATTGGTCCATCATTAAAGCTTAGGTGAATGACTGCTTTACCCTCTAGTGATATCTTTATCCTTAAGTTCCATTAATTCACTAGTGAACAGTTAAATTATAAACCTGTTATAAATTAAAGCTTTGAAACTGTTCAATTCCCAATTAAAACTTAAGGGAACCAATTATTCTAGCCTCAAGTAAATTGATTCCATCTATAGGACATGCTCTCACCCACCTATCTCAATGGGCCTCCAAGACACATAAGTATCGGGGCCTATCTTAGGACAGATCGTAACCTATGAATCAAAAGGCCCTATTGAAATAGACATGAGTTCATGGTTACTTAGGATTAAGATCAATATGCATATAATCATCTAGTGACATGGTTTAAACTCTTAATTGTAACGGTATATTATTTAAGAGTTTAATCCATGTCTGGTCCTGTCCTATGTTGTAACGCCCAAAAAATACCCTAGAATTTTTGGCACAAATTTGCTATGAGTATATTCCGGGGTATGAAGTGTTTCAAACTTGGGTTTTTCCGGGAAAATTAGTAAATTGACAAGTTATGAAATGATAAATTTAGTGAACCCGGAAATTTGAGCACTAAAACAAGGATAAAATTGAAATTTCCATAAGGGATATAAAAATCAAAAAGGGAGTAGAGATGGGCTATAATAGAAATAAAATAAGTTGGATTGAAATAAGAGAGAAATAAGGGGGCTAAACTAGAATATGGCCTAAGTTGATTGCAAAGAGTAAGGAAACCCATGAGCTAAATGCAAAAAGGGAAAAGTTAATACTAAAATGGTTTTATTTGAAGGCCAAACATGGCCTTAATAAAACATGGGATAAGAGTAAAATTTGGTCTCATTTCGATGACTAAACCGTAGAGAGAGAGGGGAGAGGAAAGGAGAAACAAGATAAGAAGAAGCAAGGAGGCGAGAGTGGCATCAAAACCAAGGATGCTTTTCTTCTCAGGATCAAGTGTGTTTTGATTTCAAGGCTTTGGGTTTAGAGAATTCTCCTCTTGTCTAGGGTTTTGTGGAAGATCACACAAACCCTTAACTTGTTGAGGTTAGGTGGTAAACCCCAAATGTACAAGAGAAAACATGGAATCCTCCCTGAGGCCTGGATTTACTAGCTTAATCAAGTAAAGTAAAGAGGTCGTCAGAACAAACCCTAATAAATTGTGTATTTTGGTATGTGTATGGGTTAAGACCTATATTAGAATGGTTTTTGAAGAAATTCATGATAGGTCTTTTGGAAATAAGAGAAGGATTGAATGATAAATTGAGAAAAGAGATCATAAGATGAATTTGAAGTGGTCTGACGATTTTACGAGGTGGTGGTATGTAGTTTATCGGGGTTGAAACATATGGAAAATGGGAAAAAAACACACAATTTGGGTATTTTAGAACTTGTACCGGGCACGTTGAAGTTGTACTGCATATTGCTTTCCGGGTCATTTTTGGGGCTGTTGTACCGATACAATTTAGGCTGCACCCAGACAACCACGCCTGCTCCCGGCCACTGGGCCAGATTGCCATAACTTCCTCATTTCTTATCCGATTTGAGTGATTCAAGTGGCTACGAAAAATAGACTTAAAGGAAAAAAAAACATAAACAATAGGCATCGCCAAATTCCGATTCTAAGTTTCCTAAAAATTCACTCAAAGTGGGGCCATGTGCAAGCCAAATTCTGGTTCCAGATTTGAACATAGAGGTCTGGTTGTTTTGACAGAATTTGAGCTTTCTCGTACCCGAATTGGGTGATTCCAGTTGGAATAGAACCCTTAGAACCTTATCTTTAAATGAGTATGAAGAGATAGTGTCAAATATGGTGTTAAGACCCCGGAAAAATTATTAATACAAACTGTTCCCAGTGTAATCCGGTAAACCGACTAGTTGGCATGAAAATGCCATAACTTTAGTTTGGATAATCCGATTGGAATGATTCCAATTTATAAGTAAAGTAGACTCATAGAGGAATAATAATGAGTCTAATTCAATAGCGTACCATGCCGAGCCGCCGAGGCAAAGCGAATTCGTTTAGTACGATTATTTACATAACCACTAAAAGTGAAGAATTTGCATTTGACTAGGTGCGAGTGAAGACGACAACCTGGCCTAGGATTGACATCGAGAAAGAAACGGAATCGATAATTGGTTTGTTCTATATCTGATATTTATTCCAGTTTTTGTTCTATACTTGTTCTTTATTCTAGTTTGTTCTCTACACATTCTTTATTCTCATATTGCTCTCTAATTGCGAATTATACATATTTATCGATTTGAATGATTAGTATGAAATGTTTGACTAATATATGCATGTATGTGTATATTTGAGCTATAAGAGAATTTATTGCATAAAAGTAAATTGATTTGAAAAGTATATTGACGACCAACATGACGGATTCACCAACCAATTCGCCGCGAAGGTAAACTATATTTGTCAAATGCGAAATCACATTGCCGCTGGTCGACAAATGTGATGTGGATTCACTAACCGAATCGGCCGCGGAATGCTTCCATTTCATAGTCATATGTGAGACGGTAATAATGTAATGCGAAATCACATTGTTAATGAACGACAAATGTGACAGGATTCACTAACTCGAACTGGCCGGAATGCTTCCATTTCTATAGTAATATGTGAGACTCCGCATATTGAATGTGAACCAATATACCGAATGACAAATGTGACAGATTCACCAACTCGAATCACATGGATGTCGAATTCTATAGCTATATGTTGAATCACAAACCGAAAAGAGAAATGACGGTATTGAAAAGTGTACTTGTATAAGTATTTTTACATTACACTGATATTGTATAAAGGCATTATTTTGATAAATGCATGATTTATATTGAACTTAAAATGGAATAGAGAATCGATAGAACCACTAAGCATGAAAATGCTTAGCGTATTGCTTTTATCAATGCGCAGGTACCGAGTGATAGACATCGAAACAAGACCCAAGATCGAGGAGCTTAGAGTCATAGAGAATGAATTACTTTATATGCTCCACATGTATTAATATTCCATTTACCTAACATTGACATTTTGTAAAAATAATAACTCGATCATTATTTTGTAAAGGCATTTTGTTAAATGTAAACGCTAGAATCTTTGTTAATTGTAAATGCTTTATGGCTTATTAAAATGAATTGCTTCCGAAATTACAAAATTTAAAATGAATAAAATAAACCAAATGTTTTGATAAGATAATTGAAATGCCTGAGTAAACCAAAGCTCGTCGATCCGCCAACCAAAGTCAAGTCTGGTTTCGGTCGTCACTTTTGAAACTAAATTTAATAAAACACTAATAAAAGGACTTTGATTATCACACTTCAACCGAAGGCCCTCGGGGTTTTGTCTGACCGCTTAACCTGTCACGGCTCTGGTCGCTTAAGCAAATTTTATCAGAATGTGAGCCTGGTTTAGGCTACTCACAAAGTATTTTGAAATTGTTTGTAAATGATTTCAAATTGTTTATGGCATGCATTGCATTTGCATATAAAGGATAATATGACTCTGACGCGGATCTTGTGGGTCTTAATAGGACAAACATGAGTGGTATAAGTCCCCTTAGGGTCGAGGGTTGCCAAGGGAGAGTGTATAGAGATTGTCCCATTAAAATACAAGAGTATAATTTTTTGTGAGATTTGATTGAGTTATCCTTCAGAGAGTTTGATGTGATATTGGGGATAGACTGGTTATCTCGACACCGAGCGATAGTCAATTGTAGAATGAAAAGAGTGACCTTAAGGACACCAAATGACGCGAAGAGCCATCGGCGAGAGGCCAACCTTACCTCTCTATCGTGATATCCGTAAGAAGTTGCGAAAAATGGCGCAGAAGGATGTGAAGCCTATTCGGGCTTATGTGGGATCGAGCACGGTAAAGGCAAGGCCTAGGTGTAACCGATATCTCTACCGTTAGTGACTTTCGATCGCGGTTTCGGTGAGTTGCCGTGATTGCCTTACGTAGGAGATCGAGTTTGCTATCGACGCGTACCGCAGTTCCACACCCGCATCCGCTACACCGCATGTAATGGCTCCACTAGAGTTAAAGGAGTTGAAATTTCGCTTGCAAGAACCGGCTGTGACAAAGGGTTTATTCGACCAAGTGTATCACCATGGGGAGCTCGTGCTTTTTGGGGCAAGAAGAAAGACTATATATTCTCGCTATTTGTTGATTATAGACAACTAAACAAGTCGGGATCAGAAAGAATAAGTATCCGCTACCTAGAATCGATGATTCGTCACCAATTGAAAGGTGCAAGTATCTATTCGAAGATGGACTTGAGATCCGTATCATCGCTGAAAATTAAAGATGCCGATGCATAAGACGCGTTTAGAACGCTATATGGGACATTATGAGTTCCTAATGCCGCTTGTTTGACAAATGCTCCACGGGCTTTCGCTTTTGGACTCTAATGAATCGTGTTTTTCGATCGTATGTGGATCAGTTTGTCGTAGTGTTCATAGACGACATTCTTATGTATTCGAAAGATCGAGAAAGTCATGATACACACCTTCGGGTAGTGTTGGAGATTTTAAGAAAAGAGCGAAGCAGATGCGAAACTCACAAAGGTGAGTTTTGCTGGATCAAGTGTCTTTCGGGCAATATTGTATCGAAAGAAGGAACTGGTAGATCTAAAGAAAATAAGGGTCATTTAATTGAAGCCAAAGAAATGTTAGCGTAAATAATGTAGTTTTCTGGGACTAGCAAAAAGTTATTATTAAGATTTTGTTAAAGGGTTTTCATGATTGCACTACGATTTAGATTTCGCTCCAAAAATGTAAAGTATGAATGGAGTGAAAAATGTCAAGGAAGTTTTGAAAAGTTAAAAGCATTCTTAACCGAGGCTCCGGGCTAACTCCAGCCGACCAAGGGTAAAGAATATGTGGATCTATAGTGATGCTTCACTAAATGGACTCGGATGTACTAATTCAAGAGGGTAAAGTAGTAGCCTATGCTTCGAGACACCAGCCACATGAAAAGAAATACCCTATGCATGATTTGGAATTAGCTGCAATTGTATTTGCGCTGAAAATTTGGAGACATTATTTGTATGGAGAAAAATGTTTTATTTACACCGATCATAAGAGTCTTAAGTATTTGCCCTCACAACGAGAGCTTAACTTGAGACAACGGAGATGGATGGAATTGATAAAAGATTATGACTGCGTGATTGATTATCACCCGGGAAAGGCCAATGTAGTGGCTGATGCCTTGAGGTAGCTAATAAGAAACGATTCGAAAGCAAGAATGCCAATTTATCATTATCAGATGATGGTGCAGTAGTGGCAGAATTAGTAGCGAGACCGAATTTGTTGAATCGAGTGCTAGAGGCACAAAAGAAAGATGAGAAAATTTATGCCATAATAGATCAGATTAGAGATGGTAAAGAAACTGAGTTCACAGTGAATGAAAATGGAGGGGCCAGATGTTATAAGGATCGGGTTCGTAAAATCAACATGATATGAATTGAGGAAATCCATACTGAAAGAGGCACATAGTGGATCTTTTGCTATCCATCCCGTAGCACAAAGTTCAACAAGATTTGGAAAATTAGTCTTCGTGGTCAGGAATGAAAAGAGACGTATCAGAATTTGTAACCAAGTGTTTGGTGTGTCAAAGAGTAAAGGCAAAGCATCAAGTTCCTTCGGGATTATTGCAACCTATCAGAATACCGGAGTGGAAATGGGACCGAATCACCATGGATTTTGTGGTTGGGTTACCATTGACAGGGAGGAAGCATGACTCAGTTTGGGTCGTAGTGGACGATTAATTGCCGCCACTCTAATAGTTTAGGACCGCACTATTCGCTGACAAGCTAGCAGAGCCATATATCAAGGAAATAGTTCTAAGCATCGGATTCCAATATCCATAATTTCAGACCGAGATCCGAGATTTACTTCAAGATTTTGGGGAAATTCTGCAAGAGGCCATGGCACTGATTGAATTTTAGTACATCGTTCCACCTCGCAAAACTAGATGGACAATCGTAAAGAGGATCCATTCCTGAAGATATGTTGAGGAGTTGTGCGATCGACTATGAGGGTAGCTGGGACTAGACACATTCCTTTGGGTTGAATTTGTGTACAACAACAGTCTAACTCAAGTATTGGAATGGCTCTCACAGTCCTCATATGGAAGAAAATGTAGAACACCGTTGTGTTGACCTGAATTGATAAAGAAAAGTGATTGGTCCCTGACTTGATACGAGACTCAAGAAAAGTTAAATGATTAGAG
The DNA here is from genome assembly GCA_016808115.1 of Tetrastigma voinierianum. Taxonomy (NCBI): domain Eukaryota; kingdom Viridiplantae; phylum Streptophyta; class Magnoliopsida; order Vitales; family Vitaceae; genus Tetrastigma; species Tetrastigma voinierianum. The sequence goes on along the minus strand of JAEQBH010005593.1, from coordinate 55,285 downwards.
AGAAATTGAAAGTGGCCACCGATGATAGAAGTCATGGAGGCCTCGACACATGAAGAGAAAATATATTCGAGTATGAGGCCTGCGGAAAAAGTGTTTGCAGTATCGCCTCGGAAGAAGGTGATGATTCGGGAAAAAGGGCGTTGAGCCCTAGATTTATCGCCCATATGAAGTAATCAAAAGTGGGTCCAGTAGCATATAGATTAGCATTACCCGGACTTAAAAGATCCATAATGTTCCATGTCTCAATGCTACTGAGGTATCGTTCGAATCCGACACATGTAGTCTCTTCGGAGACAATTGGAAGCTTAGACCGGATTTGACATATGAAGCAAGAACTGTGGAGATTTTGGCTCATGAAGTGAAAGAACCACGAACAAGAAGATTCCGTTAGTCAAAGTGTCGTGGAGAAACCACAAGACCGAAGAAGCCACTAGAGAAGAAACTATGCGGGCAAGAAGATCTCAAGAATCAGCGACCAAGGTAAATTTCGAGGACGAAATTTTCTGGCTGGGGAGAATTGTAACGCCCTAAAAATAAATTCTAGAATTTTTATAATAAATTATTATATATATTCGGTATGAATTAAGCCAAAACTCTGGGTTTTTCCGAAAATTAGTACATCGACAAGTTATGAAATGATAAAATTTAGTGAACCCTAAATTGAGCACTAAACAAGGATAAAATTGGCATCATAAGGATGCAAAACCAAAAGTGAGCAGAGATACTATAATAGAAATAAAACAAGTTGGATTGAAATAAGTGAGAAATAAGGGCTAAACTAGAATATGGCCTAAGTTAACAAGAAAAGTAAAGAACGAAGGAGCTAAATGCAAAAAGGGAAAAGTTAATACCAAAAATGGGTTTTTATTTGAAGGCCAAACATGGCCTTAATAAAACATGGGATAAGAGCAAAAATTTGGTTTCATTTTGGAGGACCAAACCGTAGAGAGAGAGAGGGGAGAGGAAAGGAGAAAACAAGAGGAAGAAGAAGAAGAAGGAGAAGGAGAGGGAGACCAAAACCAAGGTATGTTTTCTTCTTAGGATCAAGTGTGTTTTGATTTCCTAAGGCTTTGGTTTAGAGAATTCTCCTCCTTTGTCTAGGGTTTTGTGGAAAGATCACACAAACCCTTAACTTGTTGAGGTTAGGTGGGTAAAACCCCAAATGTACAAGAGAAAAACATGGAGTCCTCCCTTTGAGGTTGGATTTACGGTTTAATTGCAAAGTAAAGGGGTTGGGTTAGAACAAACCCTAATAAATTTGTGTATTTGGTATGTGTATGGGTTAAGACCCATATTAGAATGGTTTTAAGAAATCTATGATAGGTCTTTGAAATAAGAGAAGGATTGAATGATAAATTGAGTAGAAAAGAGATCATAAAATGAATTTGAAGTGGTCTTGACGATTTATGAGGTATGTGAGTTGATCAGCTGAAACATATGGAAAATGGGAAAAACACACAATTTGGGTGACTCAGAGGACTTGTACCGCACAAGTTGAAGTTGTAATCGTACATTTTCGTTTCGGTCATTTTTTGGCTGTTGTACCTGCAGATAATTTAGGGCTGTACCCCGCATAACCGTCTGCTCCCGCCGACTGGGCCAGATTTTGCCATAACTTCCTCATTTATCCGATTTGAGTGATTCAAGTGGTTACGTAGAAATAGATCAAGGAGAGAGAAAAGAATAGGCATCACCAAATTCTTAATCTCTAAGTTGCCTAAAAATTCACTCAAAGTGGGCCAAGTGTGTGTTCCACCCCGTTCCGTGACGGAACATAGAGTATCCGGTTGTTTCGACGTGAACTCGAAGCCTGCATCCGAATCGGGTGATTCCAGCTGGAATAGGAACCCTTAGCACCTTATCTTTAAAATGAGTATGAAGAGATAGTGTCAAATATGGTGTTAAGACCTGAAAAAATTATTAATACAAACTGTTCCCAAAGTGTAATCCCCAGAATCGACTATTTGGCATGAAAATGCCATAACTTTAGTTTGGATAATCCGATTGGAATGATTCCAATTTCTAAGTAAAGTAGACTCATAGAGGAATAATAATGAGTCTAAGTCAAGAGTGTACCATGCCGAGCCGCCGAGGAAAAGCGAATTCATTTAGTACGATTATTTACATACCCACTAAGAGTTAAGAATTTGCATTTGACTAGGTGCGGGTGAAGACGACAACCTGGCCTAGGATTGACATCGAGAAAGAAACGGAATCGATAATTGGTTTGTTCTATATCTGATCTTTATTCCAGTGTTTGTTCTATACTTGTTCTTTATTCTAGTTTGTTCTCTACACATTCTTTATTCTCATATTGCTCTCTAATTCATGAATATACATATTTATCGATTTGAATGATTAGTATGAAATGTTTGACTAATATATGCATGTATGTGTATATTTGAGGTATAAGAGAATTTATTGCATAAAAGTAAATTGATTTGAAAAGTATTATTGAATGACCAACATGACGGGATTCACCAACTGAATTCGTCATGAAGGTAACCATATTTGTCAAATGCGAAATCACATTGCTGCTGAATGACAAACAGGACAGGATTCACCAACTGAATCTGTCGTGAATGTCGATTTCTATAGTCATATGTGAGACGGTAATAATGTAATGCGAAATCACATTGCTACTGAACGACAAACAGGACAGGATTCACTAACTGAATCTGTCGTGAATGTCGATTTCTATAGTAATATGTGAGACGGTAATATTGAATGTGAAACCACATTGCTACTGAATGACAAATGCATGTGATTCACCAACCTAATCAAGCCATGGATGTCTAATTCTATAGCTATATGTTGGACCACAAACCGGTAAAGAGAAAATGACGGTATTGAAAAGTGTACTTGTATAAGTATTTTTACATTACACTGATATTGTATAAAGGCATTATTTTGATAAATGCATGATTTATATTGAACGGAAATGGAATAGAGAACTGTATAGAACCACTAAGCATGAAAATGCTTAGCGTATTGCTTTTATCAATGCGCAGGTACAGAGTGATAGACATCGAAGCAAGACCCAAGATCGAGGAGCTTAGAGTCATAGAGAAGGAATTACGGAGTATGCTCCGTCATATGCATTACTCCATTTCTTTCGAACATTGACATTTTGTAAAACAGTTTGAACTCTGGATCATTATTTTGTAAAGGCATTTTGTTAAATGTAAACGCTAGAATCTTGTTAACTGTAAACGTTCTTTATGGGTTTACAAATGAATGCTCCGCGAAATTACAAAATTTAAAATGAATAAAATAAACCAAATGTTCGATAAGATAATTAAAAATGCCTGAGTAAACCGAGTTCCCATTGATCCGCCAACCGCCTGAAACGGGTTTCGCCCACATTACTTTGAAACTAAAATTAATAAAACACTTAATAAAAGGGATTTGATTAATGGACTTAACCGAGTTCACGCTGATCGCTTAACTCAAGTTCCGCCGCTCGGTCGCCCCATATGTAATCAGATTACATAAAGCACCTCCATTTTAATGTCACTACATCAGTAATCCAGATCTAGATTACTACATTCTTAATGTTCAGTGGACTGTACTAGTAGTATTATAGATGAAAGATCCCTACTTTGATTTACTACTGACAGTTTAGCTTATTATCTATAATCTTGGTCATCTCATATATAACTGTTATATACTAAGATTATAGTTACATTAATAAACTTAGGATTTTCTGATATTTGCTAAATTATACAACACATGTATAAAGAATCAAATATAGAAAATTGTTTTCATGAAGCAAGATAAATTACATGCTTTTGTGGCACCATTCTCAACACCCACTCGCTCTAAAGCAAAGCAGATGTCTCTTAAACCTAGTCCCTCTACTTAATCTGAACACTCTTTCGTGTAAAGTCTTAGAAACAGATCCACAAGGTTCTGTTCCAATGCTATCTTAATAATCCGCCACGCCCTCTATGTAATGATCGTCAGATCGATGATACTCCTTTATATGTTTCTCTCAGGACTCCTTTGGTTCTCTAGAGTTTGCCACATCTCCACTATTGTCACGGTATAAAACAAGTTGTTTTTCCATGTTTGGAACTACTTCAAGATCAGTGTAGAACTTTTCGAGCCAAATCGATTCTTTAGCTGCTTCACAAGCCGCTATGTATTCGTGTACCATGGTTAAATCTGCAATACTAGATTGTTTGATACATCTCCAGACTACGGCTTCACCACCAAGAGTGAATATTGACCCAGATGTCGACTTTCGACTATCTTTGTCTGATTGAAAATCACAAGTATATCCAATGTGGTTCAGTCTCCGCTTGAGTACACAAGCATATAATCTCTCGCTCGTGAAGATACTTGAGAATATGTTTCACTCGCTATCCAATGACCCATCAAGGATCGATTGGTAAATAAATAACTCATCCCCACGATAACATATATCAGGCCTCGTACACAACATGGCATACATGAGGTTGCCTACAAATGAGGCATAGGAACTGGCCTCATATCCTCTTCCTCTGAAAGGCCTTAGGACACCGCCTCTTGGAAAGGATACCCCCATGCTCGTGGTCGGTAATGATATCTTTCTGAATCTTGCATCGAAAATCGAGCTAGCACCTTATCAATATAAGATGCTTGAGACAATGCCAAAAGCTTGTGCTTACGACTTTATAATTTGATCCCAAGAATATAGCCGCTTTCTCCAAAAATATTTCATTTGAAATTGTTTACAGCTACTTTACATTCTATAATGTTTCTACATCATTCCCACGTAGAGAATATCATCTACGTGAAGAAACCAAGAAGCACCACCTCTTTATTCGGGTGTACTTTATATACACAAGGTTCATCAACACTATTAAACCATACGCGCATAGTTTCATCAAACGCGATTCCAAACTCGTTTTTGCTTCAATCCATAAATGACCTAAGTAATTTGGTGTACTTTCGTTGTTGTCCTTTAGCCAAAAACCTTCTCGTTGAGTCAGATGCTTTCCTCAAGATAGCCATTCGAAAGCCGCCTTTACATCCATTTTCCATATATCTCATAATCGGTGACAAGCTACTAAGTGGATAAAAGAATGCACAGATTTTAACCATAGCTACCGAGAGTAAAGTTTCTTCATCGCCCACTCTCTTTCGGGGTATAACCCTTTCCACTGGTACTCTAGCTTTGAAACTCCACTTTCCCATCTATGCTTCTTTTCTTTGAAGATCCATCTACATCCTACAGCCCGACATCCTTAGGTGGATCTATAAGTCTCTTGCATTGAAAGTCGATTACGGACTCCATTTCGGGTTCATAAAGATCTTGCCATTTTTCCTTGTCAGAATCATCCACTGCATCACAGTATGTCAATGGATCATCCTGGTTAGTGACTGACACTAGAAATTGTACTTTTTCTTCATGTCCGTAACGAGTTGGTAGTCTCGCTACCCTCCCACTATGTCGAGGTACCTGTGGATATTCGAATAGGGACAATGGGTCTCGACTTTGTCATTCGCCGCTGGTTGATGGTGATTTTCTCCATTCGATTAGGAATGTAGTTCCTCCAAGATAAACTTTATTGCAAGGTTTGAAGTTTGTCATATAGTCATCTTCAAGAAAAGTCGCCTTTGTCGTATACAAATACTTTCTTATCCGAAATACTATAGAACAAACTGATTCGTGCCACGGTAGGGTGATCCGGAATCAACAAAATTTATATCCTGTTCTCTCATCATTAGTCAAGCTACTGCAAAGATAATGCCCAGGGTCACACAGGATGGGTTTTCTTAATGAAAATGACTAACAAAGGAAGGCAAAAATTTCAGAATTAAATTTGATTTTTAAGGCTCGAGGAAAAATGTGAGCTGATATCGGTAAACTAAAAATAAAATGAAGAAAAAATAAGAAAAATAACCTCAAGTCTCAGCCACTGGGTTAGGGTTTTTAGGGCAACCAACATGTACTCGGGTCTTTTTCCTCGTGTTGGGGAGCATGACATATAGTCATTTCCCGAACCTGATCTTAATTTAACTTTAAAAACTAAACCCTAATAAGTTTCCTTTTGATAGAAAGCATTTATTTAACATTTATGGTTCCTTCAGTGAAAATCTATCAACTTGCCTCATCCTACAATGATTCGTAAAGGGCAACTAATGAATTTCAGTGGATCTAATAATAAGCATCCACTGAACTCTAAAAGATTACCAAGTATTGATCAAAGAGGAAGCATCAAAAAGTGAAAATACAATCCCTTAACCTACCTCAGTGGCTCGTAAATGGCAACTAATGGATATTAGTGTATCTAAAGCTAAGAATACACTAAACCCTAAAAGCTTGCCAAGTATTGGCCAAAGAAACTACATCAAAGAGCTTTAAACCTAGAGTTGAAAATTTGGGAACCAAAATGCCAAAATCGGCTACGTGAAAAACAGGGGAACCGAAAAATATACCTTAAAATCGTTGCCTAGTAGCCCTCCTCTTCAAGGAGGAAGAGGTCTAGCCAACCATCCTTTGATTTGACATCATCAAAGGGGTGTTTGGCAGCCGAGAAAGGAAGAGAAAATGAGAGAAAAGGAAAAATGGGAGAACAGAGCCCTAATTTTATTTACAGCAAAAACATTTGGTCCCCCCGACAGTGTATACAAAATGGCTTATGTAGCCTTACAAACCAAGTGAAATACCATCCAATCCAAACATAAGTGAATAAAACAAGGGTAGAAAGGAAAAACCAAAATTGTAGCAAAACAACAAGCGCGTGAAATGCAGGAGAATAGCCGCAGGAAGGAACAAAGGTCGGGAGGCATGAATGCTTGCCCGCAGGAGAAGCTTCCCGCAAATGTGTTTTTATTCACATTTTGCTCTTCTTTCCTTCTGATTTATGATCTGCAATGCCGAGTTCGATTCAAATTCTTCGTGCTTGGATCGACTCAACAATTCTCGCATAATTAGCTCAAGAAAACTACAAAATTTTCCACAAAATGTGATCAGTAAAATAGTAGGGACCTTAATGTGTAAATTAGGTTAAATATAATAATTAGTACACAAAAAGCGCTCAAAACCTATTAAAAATAGGGTTCAAAATAGCACTTTTTGGACACTAATCACAAACCTCCCCTTGTGCATTTTGGATAGCCTACAAACATACACACTTCTATGCGGGGTTCCAACTTCCTAGTCTTTCCTTTTAGCACGTGTGCCGGACACCCCCATTTGCGAAAGTGACGTAAACTAGGTTTATGTCCATTCCACAACTCTAAGGGTGTCTTTGGATTGACTTAGATGGAACTAAATTAAAATGACCGCAATTTGTAGTGAATATCCCCAAATGAGATTGGTAACGAGAGTAGCCTGTCATTGATCTAACCATATTCAGTAACGCCCCAAGCTTCCTTCTCGCAACACCATTTTACCGTGTTCTAGGTGCTGTGAGTCGGGATGTGATTCCATGCTCCAAAGAAATGATCCTTGAACTCAGATTGGCGTATTCACCTCCTCGATCCGATCGAAGAGTTTTTAGTAATTTACCTAACTGCCTTTTATCTTCTACCATGAATTCTTTAAACTTTCCAAATGTCTCAGATTTCTTATGCATTAGGCAAACATAAATCGCATTCTGAATAATACCACGAAGGTGGACGAATATCAATAACCACCTCTAGCTTGAACACTTAGTAGACCGCAGACATCGCTATGTACAAGTTGAAGTGGTTCTTTGGATCTCTCTCCCTTTGCTGAGAGAGGTCTCTTAGTCATTTTACCTTCTAAACAAGATTCACAAACAGGAAGAGTGCCAGCATTTAGCTTTCTTAAAGGACCATCCTTGACTAACCGGTTTATTCTGTCAAGGTTAACGTGGCCTAACCTGAGATGCCAAAGATACGTAGCCATCACCATGGAAACTTGACGTTTATTAGATTTAGGATGTTCTACTTTGAATAATTCTGAATTATTTAATGATCGCTCAGTTGGCCTTAAGATGTACAACCCATTTTCAGGTTTTGCACAAAAAATATCTAAACCATTTCTTGAAATAACAATCTCATTATTAATAAAAGAAATACTAAATAATTGTTCATGCAACATAGCGTAAATCAAATTTCCTAAAACTGTGAATAAAAAATACATTGTTCAAAACAAGTAATTTATTCCTAAAATTTAAATGGGCGACTCCCACTACCTTTGTTGAGATGACCTCCCCACGACCAACTCTGATAGTAACATCCCTATCAACAAGTTCCTCAAGAACTAAGACCGTAAAACAAGAACAAACATGGTTAGCGGTTCCGAATCAACTATGAAAGCGTGACAAATCATCTTCACTTGCTGTAAGCTCAAAACCCGTGAATCATATTTACCTTCTTTTGTCCTTCAATCTCGAGAGATACTTGTTACGCTCTCTTCAATGACCTTCAACCCCGCAATGGAAACACTTTCTTTCCTTTAGGCTTTTGGCCCTCGGGGTTGTTCTTCTTCCTTCCTTCTGCCTTTCGTCAGGCTCTGTAATCTAATTCGTGTTCTTCCTCTTTTTATTCTTGCTACCATAAGAGGAAGATGGCTTATGCTCAGCAACATTTGCTTCGCTGTTTGGGCCTAGTCTTACTTATGGCCTCAAAAGTCTGCAGTTCATTTAGAGATGAGTCATACAGATCATAAATTATAACACGTTTGGAAGTGAACCGCGAAAGCCACAGGGAGTGGGACTCAAGGATAATACTAACTTAATGGCAGTGCGTTCATCAATAATTGGCCCATTATCTCCACCTTGTGCATTAGGTTGATCATGTTCAAAACATGTTCCCTGATTCAAACTTCTTTCTTCATCTTAGTTCTGCTACTAGTAACTCCTTGGCGATCTTCAGTCACTATTGTTTACTTGAACATGGCACGGAAGTTCCCATATCTCATTTGCGAGTCTCAGTGTCCTCATGCTTATTCACAGAACATCTTTTCTGTGCTTACAAGCATGTAACATCGAGCTTTGTTGTTGGAATGGATCAACTATCATATCTTTCTCATTATAATTAGGAAAGGCATTAGTAGAGAACTTTGGAGGACATTCCTGATGAAAGAACTTTTAGTTATCATAATTAACCTGATAATAAGTTTGACTTCCATTTATGAGTAATCACCGCTCAGTTTTTCATTACTTGAGTAAAGCGATAATGAGTTGTTTATTGACATGATTCACGAAATTAAATAACTTTCAGAGACAATTACTAAATGAAACCAATATCACAAACTTTGGAAAAGTAAACGTGATGCATAGATATGTAGTAAAACACATAAAACCTTATGCTAATCCGATAAATTCGTTCAACAATTAATATGGAATACTAGGAATTCGATCATACCAATTTCAAATCAACTTTGAGACTATCTCAAATTAATAAGAAAAATCAAAATATCTACGTATTTTCTTTTACTTATTAACTACCGTGAATTTGGTCAAGGTATGATGAGCAGGTTCCAACCATACCCTTGTGAGTGTGTGACCCATTATTTTAGATTTAATGACTTAACTCAAAATTGCCGAAGGTTAGGAAAATCACAAATACATCGCTCTGATCTATCTCTAAGGAATTGACCTTGATATTAACTTATGATAGAAACCCTCAGTAGGAGAACTGAAATCTAAGATATTAAGCTAGGCTTTATCTATATCTCACGGTGTTCTTATTTAATAATGGAGCGTAGGGTATGTTATCATATAACCTTCTCTCCTTTCATTTTTGAAATAAGTGTTTCTATTTATAAAACATCATATGTCTTTCAAATCACTAGCCAATTATTTATATCCTATATAATTAGTACTAGATGTGAACTACAATCAAATTGTAAGGTCGATCCTTATTGGTACTAAGTTAATTAGACAATATAATCCATAAAAATTAAGTGGGCTAACTATTAGCAAACCTAGTATATAAAATAATTGACTCAAGTCAAATTTACCATTAATGGTAAAATCTTTATTAGCGTTGGAAAAATCTAGGCTTTTGATTGGTGCCTGAAGTATTTATTTTGAACCTAGCCGAAGATAGGTTTTGGGTGCTTTAGCTCAATCATATCAATTCGCGATTGATGTGTCTTTGAGGGTCCACTTAGTTCCACGATGCCATTTCGAGCTTGTTTTTTTGGTGATTTTTCAAGTCTTTAGTACACTGGTCATTTAGTTCCAAGTCTAAACGTAAAGATGTGTAAGAATGCGAGGTGTCATGGTGTTTTCAGCCATCGAATGAAGGAATTTGAAGTAGTTTGAAGGAGGAGATACGAGTGAGATGCGAGAGCAAAACAAGTGATCCCAGGATTTTCGCTATGATTGCGAAAATTTCGTTGGGATTCTTGAAAATTCATAATCCTAGCTAGTAGGAAATTTATATTTGTCGAATTTCGCTAGCTAACGAGAATTCTTGTGCCTTACGAAATTAACCAATTCGCTATCTGCATAATTTTCGCTATGGGCTAAGCGAAATTTGGCTAGCTAAGCGAAATTCTGTGTCATGAAATTTCTCAATTTCGCTATCTTTGTAGAATTTATTAGGCTAGCGAAAATTTTAAACACTGCTAGCAATTCCATAAGCGAAATTCTTTGCCCTGTGATTTTTTGTATATTTGATCCTGACGACCACGTTTTGATGTATTACCATTATAGCCCTTATGTAATTTCATATTTTAGGTGTTTTAGTAATTTCACACATTTGGGTTGGCTATATAAGCCACCTTATAAGTTTGTAACCCTAACTTTAATTTTCAGTACAGCCCCGCAGCTTTCATTTTAGGGTTCCATTTGCTCTCTTCTCTCTCCTCTTTCTTTCATTTTTCTCGAGGCGCCAAACACTCCCTTGGGATGACAACTCAAGGAATGTAGTAAGCCTCATAACCTTGAAGAGAAGGGTTGCTAGCTTGGTTTAGGAATACTATTTGGTTGTCCTCATGCAAGTAAATGTTCAGTCTCTTTGCATTTATGGTTCCAAACTTCCAAACTAGGGTTTAATGCCATTTAATGTCCTTCCCTTAGTCTCGATACTTGTCATGCTTTAGGGTTGATGCATTCTTAATGCTAGATGCAGCGATATCGTTAGATGTCATTCTACGAGCCCTTTGTGAGGGGTTGAATGCTGCGGTTTTTAAACTTAATGGGACTTTGGATGCATAATACTTGTGTTATTTCGAATAGGAGTGGTTAGGGTTAGGTTTATAGTTTAAACAAGTCGTTTGGCTTTTATTTATATGTCACTTGCCATAATGCGAGAAATACTTGGGGACACTTCATTAGCCCCATGTTATCAAGCTAGCAACCCTAAACCTTGAGTTGCACCATTTAACACTTTACCTTAAGCGTCTGATTAACCGGTAAACAAAGCAACCCATTTATTTTGAACCCAAATCCACAATCGAACAAAAGCCTCACCATTTCAAAAAAACACTTATGCAAAATCATTCGCAGGATGAAAACCCATTTCCCGTGTTCGACCCTAGACGCTATCTTTGCGGTAGCTTGACTACGGCGTGGGAGAACTAAGGATACAAATATTGTTGATTAGAATCACCTACGGTAAAGCGCAATCAAATGGCGTGATTCATAGGGGATGGTGTAAACTCACGTTTGATGGTCGATGTGCCTTGTAATCAACATTACAGGGTGTAGGTGATTACAACCCTTTTGAATTCCCGGTTGCAATAGCGCGGTTTCATCACTAGGGTTCTTTGCCCATTTCATTTCTTGAGTCAGGTTTTTGGTTTAGCTAACACTAACCCTTTTTACAAGTTTGCTTGTGTTCTTTGTTTTGTTTAAGTTTTGTGTAACGGGTGTTTATGCACCACTAGGAAAGAGACACTTGAGGTGAAACGCTGAGTCGGTACACCAATTGAACAAGGTTGTGAAGTCGGTGTACACGGAGTGTTGAAAATATGGATCCCACGAAGAGCAAGCAAAGCCCCGACGGGGGCACCCAGTGGAATCGACGGCTTATAGATCGATGAGGATCATATACACCCTCCTAGAGTTAGTGCCCCCTTCTTGCATCATACCTCCTGCTGAGGATGTGGTGAGACTTTGTTGGTGCCTACTCCCACATTTCATGGTATGGAAGAATGAGGAACCCATACACTCCTTATAAGGGATTTTGAGGAAGTGTCTCTGAAACCTTTAAGGAAGGTCTGATTGACAAGAGTTTGCTTGCTTAAGTTGAAGGCATTTCCATTAGCCCTCAAGGACAAAGCCAGGATTTGGCTTAACTCGAGACCAAGGAACCATCGAAGGCTGGGTTGAGGCTGCTTGATGATTTTTAAAGAAATTCTTGGAACACAGAGACCCGATAATTTGAAAAAGACAAATCTACATTTCTTTGCCTTAAGCAATGAAAGAGTTCTGATCTTTGGGAGAGATTCATGGAGACCATTGGTACTTGCCCACATCATGGTTTCAACGCTTGGATGCTTGTAAGCCACTTCTATGGTGGTATATCTCTATACGTGAAGCGACTCTTGGAAACTATGTTATTGGAGGAGATTTTACGAGGCAAAGCATCAGATAGAAGCCATGGATTTCTTGAATTATGTGGCTGAAACTTCCAAGGGTTGGGATGAGCCAAACCTGAGAAAATTAGAGAGAATGAGGCCCTCAACCAACCCTAGGGGGGGAATTTATTCACTTTCAGAGGATATGGAAATGAAAGCAAAAATAGTGACCCACATCGGGGTGGAGGAGTTAGAGAAGCGAGCTCCATGAAGTGCGGCGTGTTGAAAATCACGCAAGGCCCGATCCATGCACCAATTTTCAATCCACGCCACCCGGAAAACAGTATCATGGCCGCCGATTGAAGGATTTGATGTCGGAATGTCTGGTATGGTAGGTCGTCCTGACCACAGCGACCCGATACCCATATGGAATACCTCTGATTCCAATTGGAGGAATCACCTAACTACTCCTTGAAACCTAATCCCACGCCTATATTTTTGGTGCCAAAGCCAGTTTAGTTCCTCATCTCACCTGACCACCACCATTCTCCTCTCGTGGAGCAAGCCGTAGTGAACTTGACGGGTGGTTGGCGATTTTGTGGAGGAAACGGGGATAAATGTACAACTTGCACGAAAAGTTGACAACGTAGAAAGCACATTGAACAAGAGGAATAGATGGGCTTGAGAGCAATCTTAATCAAAATTGACAACTGCGGTATTCAATCTAAAGATCGACAAATTCTTTGAAGATACGGGAAGAGAGGGAAGGTTCCACTTCCCGAACATTGCCAAATCGAGAAAGGAGTCCATGAGGTAGGTTCATCCAGCAATTCAGGAATGGATGAGGTGAAGGCTATAATCACCTTGATCAGCCACCTTGATCGGCCACATTACCGCTGACTGTTGAGGAAACCAAAAAGGAGAAGAAATTGGGCCAGGAACATTTCAGAAGGAGGACTCGATGAAGCGCGTAATACCCACCTCCATTCACGACACTTAGAAGCCCAAGAAGAAGGCATCAATGGGAAGGCATCACAGAAGTCTAAAGCGAGTGGTCAGTATACCTTTTTGGACATCATCAAGCAAAGTCCGCTGTCTGAAGTTTTGAAAGATCTTTGTATGCAAATCGAAAGGGGTTGGGCATTGAGAAAAAAGCATTTTAAGCGACGAGAGTCGATTGCCATAATCAGCGAGAACCCGAGTCAAATCTGAGGATCCGGGATCCCCACAGTTCGATTAACATTGGGTGGGACTTGCATAAAGACAAAGCAACGCTAGATTTAGGAGCTAGTGTAAGCATGCGCCATACTCGGTGTATAGCGATTAGGTTTGGGAGAGCTTAAACCTCTAGACATCACTCTATCATTGTAGTCGATCGGTGAAGATTCCTAAGGGAAATGGTTGAGGGGATGTGTTGTTGGTGAAGAGTAGAGCAAATTCTACTAAGCGGTAGACTTTGTGGTACTTGACAGAACGATAGAAAATGGAGCTGATCATGTGCCAATTATCACAGGAAGACCATTTACGGCCACTTCAGTAAATCATCGTTCTTAGAAATGGAGTCGCTCACATTTGGAAACATGACGTGGGATGATATTTTTCATTTGAGTCACAAGCACAAATCATTGGAAGGTGAAATGGAAGGAAACAATGAAGTCTGCTCAGTTGATCAGAGTTCAGGGAAGCCAAATGTCCATGAATTGCAAGGAATAGCTAACCAAGGTGAAGCAGGTGTTTGGGTGTTGCCATCAGTAGCCAACTGCGAGAGGAATTTGAATTAGGCCCGAATTCAATTAGTGAGACGATTCAACAATGAGGAATCAAGCATCAGGCTGGCACGCACGAACCCACTGCGGGGTTGGGGGCTCCTCTCCTTGACCCTCCATGAGTAATTCAGTGACTTTGAGCTGATTTGGTTTCCACTAAAACCAAATTGCAGCTCAATAATTTTTTGTTTTTATTTTAAATTGGTCAATTTTCATTTTTTGGCTATTTTTAGTAAGTTTCCCAATTTAGCAGCTTTCCTTTTTAAGTAGCATAAGTTTAAATTATTTTTATTTTTATTTTTGTTATTAGGTTTATTTATTTTTGTTCTCTTTAGTGTTGTTTTTATATAGTCTAATTAAATAATTTTTTTATTGCAGGAGAACCCGGATTTTGGAAATTTGAATTTATTTATAATAGCGAGGAAATCAACCTAGTGACCCACTCGGCTCCATAGCTCTATTTAAACCCCGAGGGGAGACGAAACGACTCATTTCTATTCCCCTCGGATTCGTGCCATGGTAGGGTGATGCGGAATCAACAAGATTTATATTCCTAAGTTCCTCCTACTGCCCGGTAGTCAAACTCTTTATGACATAGTGATCTAGGGTCGGGAACACGGGGATGGGTTTTCATCTAGGAATGATTTGCATCAGTCTTGAGAAAGGTAAGGCTTTTTATTTGGATTTTGGATTGGTTTCAAAAACAGTGAGTAGTTTGAGCGATTAAATGTGAAGCGAAAGTGATGTGTGAAAAGGTAACTTTGAAGATTTAGGTCTGTTAGATAACATAGAGGCGAAGCAAGTGTCCTGGGTTTTATCCTCGCATTATGACAGAAGCAACCTATAGTCCAATCCATACTTAGGATCTTTGTTTAACTATGAGCCTAACCACAAAAACCCTCTATTTGAGTCGACCACGGGTAACATGCATCTACAGCTCCTTTCGGTTTGAAACCACAACATTTAGCATCATTTCGGTGGCTCGTAAAGGCCGTCTAAGAACCACAGTACATCTAGCAATAAGTAGCGCACTTTGTATCCTAAAGCATGGTAAGTATTGGCCCAATTAATGACATTAAATGAAATTCAACCTAGTTTGAAGATAGGGGCCATAATCATTACACCTTGCATTGGCACATGAGGACAACTGTAGCGCCCCCCTGACAAGCTATCTTCCTTCCTCTTCAAAGAAAAGAGGCTTAGCCAAGAATATCTTGAGTTGTCATCCTCAAGAGGGTTGTTTGGCAGCCTAGAAAATAAGAGAAAGAGGAGAGAGAAGAGAGAACACCAAACCCTAACTAAAGCTGCGAGATATTTACATAAAAATATTTGTGCTCCTCAGTTCCTCTCCTTGTTGCTTTTGGTTACAAAAACTATGGGGGTTTATATAGGCCACCCATTATGTGAAACTACCATAAAGCCTAACACTTTGGCTAAAATAAGGAATGAGGAGTAATACGCTGAAAATGAGGTCGGTTTGCATTAATTACAAAGGATGACAAGGCCCAGGGCAATTTCATTTAGGCCTGTGATTTCGCTAATAATAATGAAATTTCGCTAGATAAACGAGGAGTGCGAGATAAGCGAAATCGGAGAATTTCATTGTACGCGGCAATTTAAGCTGGCTAGCAAATTGGCTAACAGCGAAATTTTTTAAAGATCGCCGAAAGTGTGAATTTGTTGGGAACGGTGCATGGCGAGATTTTAAGAAGCCCTAGCGAATTTCACGATTTATTGGGTTCTTGAAATTTTCGCGTAATAGCGAAATTTTTCGCAATCTTAGCGAGAATTCCTGGAGCTGCTTTATCTTCTTTGCATTGCCTCACACTCCCTCTTGTCGATTTTCATCACTTTGCCTTCGTTTCCTTCTTTGATTTTTTGTATGTTTGATGGGCGATGAATGGGTTCAATCTTCATGGTTCAACATATGTCGATATTGAACTCAAGGAATACCTTGAGACACATAAGAAACAACGAAAAATACCCTCTAGCAGCATATGTGAAACTAAGAAGACTTGAACACTTGATTGACATAATTGAAAGGCATGATTAGGCGCGTAGCACTGAAACCTATCTAAAATAGGGTTGAAATAGCCTTTTGAAGCGTTCAATCTGCACTAGCAAAACGTTGCTAGTCCCTTAGCAATGCAAAACTAAAAGGGATATGCATGCAGTGATTTTCAAAAATCTGATGATTCAAAAAGGTTTATGTACATATAAACATTACCTTTAAACTGAAAAATTGACACCAAGTGTGAAAACCGACATGAAAGGGCTAGAACCATATAAGAACAATTTTGAGGTCATTATTGGATCCATGATTCTCAACTTGAATTTCCACCTAAGTCTAATGGTTCTTTATGTAGCAGTTGAACGATAAATTGCAAAGGTGTCCCTCACGACTGCTTGGCATGGCCTTAAGTTGTTGAACAACCTAGATAGGGATAGTTACGCTCTCGCTTTCTTATTCAAGAAATGTAGGTGCAATGCTTAAACTTAATTCACCAAAGTCCGCAGAATCGGGGTCCACCATGACTCCCAACCAATTAAGGTTTTAGGGCATCAAGCCAAAAGGATCACCGACCACAAACTCTACAAAGCTTCACCCCTGACCAATGACTTCGAAAATCATACACCTACAATTTGTTAAACTCTACCTATCCACACATGTAATTAAATCGATGACTCCCCAACCACTAAGGCTTAGGGCATCGGGCTTCAAAGGGCTACCATACACCCCTGAATCGCGTTTCAAGGTTTCAAGGCAAAGTGTCACTTAATTTTATTTTTCTTTTCTTCTTTTCTTTTCTTTCTTTGTTTTTCTTTCTTTTTCCTTTTTTAGAAGACTACTTTGGTCTTCAAATGTGGGTAACATAAACATATATCCTAGGTTACAACAGGCTTAAGAATAGCTACATGCAAAGTGAAAGGAGGTATACTCACGCTTATTGATATAACTGGGTGTGCACAAGTGTGAATTAGCCAAGGAGAAAATGCCGAGTTGAGCATACTGAACTCAACCGACCAAAAATTATTTCAAACATGGCATTTGTTCTAACATAAAGGTGACAACAAAGGATTCAGCCTTCAACAAAGGCAATTCCACCGCCCAATCAAGCACCACGCTCAATCAAGAGAAAACAATTACACATAATGAAGGCAATAAAACATGATATGCAAAGTCTCAGATATACCGAATAGCATTTTGATATAAGCCAAAATGTATTAGTACATGAATACAAAGCTAACACAAAGTATCACTGCCTACTATGGCTAATACATAAATCCTAATCAAAAAGAGTGCTGATAAAGTCGTAACTACACAAAAATAGCAAAGAAACCTAACCACCTCACCGCCGTGGTGGTGGTGGGTCCAAGTCGCGCATCGCCGCAAACATCCACGATGCGGATGCTGGCCGCCGTAGCTCCTCCCTCCTCGATCTGAACACGAGGGCCACCTGTGTGAGTGGCACCACGCAAAGACGAGTGACACCGAGCCAACTGATCCCGGGTTGCCCGAGGTCGCGAACGAAAAGCATATAGCATCCATCACACCAACGGTATCTCTCTCGAGCTGGCATGAACATACTGTGAATGGTGCGCCAGCAGATGGACTGTGTGTATCCAGCCGCGTCACGCGGATGTAATGGAGTGAGGACGCAGGTGACATATTACGCGAGCCGACTTCCCTCTCTCGTGCCTGGGTACGCATATCATCTCTATGCGGTAGTCTCGCCACCTGATCCGTGCCTCCGGTCCCGCCGCCGGAGAGGAAAGATACGTGTCATCACTCATCTGGCAATGACAGATCAGAGGGCACGGATCCTCTCAATCCCCGGCTCCCCGAAACCTAAATGCCTGCGTGACCCGGCATAGTAGTCTCGCATCGCTAAGACCTCGCCGGGAACCGTGCCCTTCCCAGGACTCGAACATCAAGGAGGTCATCAGCTCGGGGAGGGACTGAACCAGATCCTCTCTGAGATCCTAGAAAGAGCCCCAAGTATTCCTCCTCACGCATTATTACCGCCAGAAGGAATAAAATCGTCCCCTAATAGATGGTCAATCAAGAGACCAGGCTGGAGCCTCGGCGAGCACACCGCCCACCAGGCCCGCCAAGAACGAACAATCTCTCGCTGAGCGGCGTGGGCCAACTTCTATAACCTCGAATTTTCGCGGACGCAGCCCAGTGCCGCTGAAATATCTCGCCGCCCGAGTACCCGGCCACCATCGATAGAGAACTGAAGCTCAAGCGGACCAGCTGCTCCCTGAGATGTCATCGAGTGATAAAACTACAGCACCACCCGGGGGTAATAATACTGCCTCGGGGTCATGAAGGGGAGTAAGAAATACCATAATCAACCCCATAACTCTCAACCCGGGATCACTATAGTGCCGACGTCATAGAATGACTCCTGATGAAAGTCCCGTGAATGTAGTGCAGTATTCCCCGGAATGGGGTGCCCGACATAAGCCTCCCTAATCCCGAGGCGCGACAACTCCGAGGCGACGATGCCACAAAACTGAATACGCAGGATCGGTGACGTGGGCGGAGGTCAGATGAGGGATGACCTCAACGTTCGATGTGCAGCCCTTGGAGGGTCTCTGGGCCCTCCTAGCTTCCTTTGAGGCACACAAGCGACGGGGTAGTCGTGGTCCCATCCGAGTCTCGATATCTGGTCCCCGAGGCTCCTCGTGGACGCCTCTCGTGGATCGGATGGTACCGCCCGGGACTAGAGCCGTGGCCGCCTCCGCCGGTGTACCGACCACCCGCGGCCGGCCGACCCACCCCTAGTGCGAACCATACCACAGGACGAACCGGTATACTGGCCGACCAAAATAAAAACAGGCACCGCAGAAATGATATGTGGCCCATCGCCGATCGAGTCACAATTAGTGTGGTAAACAAACCGCGTCTACCGGCAGGGACCGTGCGCTGATGAGTAATACGACACGCCGTGATAGCTAGCAGACGGCTGGCTGGGAAGAACTCAGCTGCGAAAACCAGGCTGCTCGTGCCAGCGGAAGCTCGGGCCTCAGGCCTCTGGTCAGGTGGACCGACCACAATGGCAGCAAGGCTAGCGAGAGGGCACAGTTACTGAGTCGGGCAAGGTGAGCTGCCAGCTGGATGGTCACAGAAGGCCAACGCGCAATGAACAGTGGCTCCGCCACGACTGGCGATTGCAGGCGTGGATGCCAGGCTACGCGCGCAGAGGCAGGTGGCTCAAGAAGAAAGACGGGAGTGGAGAATACATGAAGTGACTGATCGCCAAACCTCCCCTTCTTATATCCAAACGAGGTAGCCGGCCTTCTCCCACACACTTCTCCGCGAACGACATTTTTTTTTTCGCTAAATCACTACACCTCCCGCAGACTCTCAAAATTTTCACTTTAAATATTAATAATATAAGAAATAAAAAAAATTATTATTATAAAATTTAATATATGATACTTTGATTAAAAATTTTAATATGATAATATAATATCATACATTAATAAGGAAACGCCAAATTAGAAACTTTCTAAAATAATCAAATTATCAAATTAACTAAATTAAAACAAAAAGCAAAATTGTCAATCGCAATCCAAGCAGGAACACCAACCAATAATATCAAGAATTTACTCGGGCGAGGTCATGAGATCTCTCAACCCTAGCACTCGGGCCGACCACGTGTTTGCATCCAATCAAGCGACCACTGTCCTCACCGATGAATCTCGAATTGGTCAATTGCCTTGCAGTGGGTGTTGATGGCAATACCAAAATCTCTTTCCTCCTCATCGACTATTCGCACTCCTAGACACTTAGTTTTCCCTCGCATGTCGACCATTTGAAACAACTTCACTCGAATTGATTTTCATCCGGCAATGGCTTTTGTTGCTCAAATGGAATATATATTTACCCAAAGTCATGTTACCAAAGGTAAGCTGCATGACTCATTCCGCCAAGAATTGATGACGATTGCATTGGCTGTGGCCGTAAATGGTCTTCCTAAGATGATCGCACATGACTCCGGTTCATTTGCACCGCCGTTGTTTAGAGTACCACAAAATCTACCCGTAGTAGAATTTGTCTATCTTCACTAAGACATCCTCAACTATCCCCTTGGTGGATTTCACATGCACCGATCTACTCCGCCAATGATAGTGTGATGTTGGTAGTTTAAGTTTGACCCGCAATCGGCCAGACACGTATCATCACGCAAGAGGTTCACACCGCTCCTAAATCAAGCAATGACTGTCTGGCAATCTCACCAATAACTCGAAATTGTGGGAGATCCTGGATCCTTGTATTTGATTGGGTTCCTACTTTGGATTATGGCACTGACTTGTTCAGTGAGAAATGCCTCTTCTCAATACACCTAATCCCTTCGATTGTGGCAAAGATCTTTCAAAAATTTCGTGATAGGCAGTAGAACTTGTTTGATAATGTCCAAAAGAGGTATGTTAACCTTCACCTGCCCAGGACTTCTAAGATGCCCGGCTGTCGATGTCTCCTTTCTTGCCTCAAGGTCAGGGAAACGGGTGGTGGCGTTTGTATTTCGAGTCCTCCTTATGAGAATATGAATGCAATTCTTTTCCCGCCTCGGATCTTTCAATGTGCTTTGGCATAGGTTGATCAACTTCTTTCCACTCCTAGAGTGATAAATTCCTTTAACTTCATCCATTCCCGAAGATGACCCCACCGAATTCCTTTAAGATTTGGTAATTTGAGATGGAACTTCCTGTACTTTTGTCGATTCGTGATTGAATATCAGAGGTTAATATCAATTTGGATTTAGGTTGCTCTCAAGCCCATTTATTCTCTTGAACCATGGTATTCAATAAAGATCAATCCTGTGCCACTGCACATTGATTCCTTTTGCTCTTCTTTAACAAAGTCATTTTACCACACCTTACCATATTTAAAATAGCTTGCTCCACTGAGATGAGGATGGTGTGGGTGGTCAGGTCAGAGGTGGAACCAAACTGGTTTGGCACCGGGGTACATAGCAGGGGGTTGTCTCCATGAGAGGTTAGGTGATTCCTCAATTGAAATTCAGGCTACTCATATGGAGTATCAAGTTGGCTTGTATCGGGTCTCACGTTGTTTCAAGACATTCGACACGAATCCTTCATTGAAGGGGCAATAGACACTGCTCGATGTACAGGATTGAAACGGTGCGTGGATTGGAATGTGCAGGATTTTCACACGATGCACCTCTGGAGCCGTCATTCTCTGCCTTCCTGCTTACCTTCCTAGCACAGTAAATTCTAATTTTCTATATCAAATCCCTCCGATGTGGCATACATCCCACCTCTGCTGGATCGAGGGTCTCAATCTTTCCATTTCTCTTGGGTTTGGCTCATCCCAACCCTTAGAAGTTTCAGCCACGTAATTTTAAAAATGCATGGCTTCTTCAGGATGCTTTACTTATCTCCTCCACATGGCCTGGGTGCCGCCACGCAAGAGACATACCACCATAGAAGTGGTTCAACAAGATCCAAGTGTCAAACCCATGGTGTGGGCATGCACCCATGTCCCATAAATCTCTCCCAACACCGGTAAAACCTCCTCTCACCATCTTTGGACGCAAAGTTGTAAATTTGTCTTTCAAATCGTTGGTTCGAGGACTGGCCAGAATTCACTACACTCAAACGGTAAATTTCTTATGGTTCTAAGCCTCAATGATGAGCCAAATCTTGCTTTGTCCTTTAGGGTCAATGGAAATGCTTTCGCCTACGCAAATCCATTCATCATACCCCTCCTTAAAGGTTGTGCGTGCACTTCCTCAAAATCCCCTAATACAGGTGTATGGATTTTCATTTTCCATACATGGTATGTGGAGAGTAGGTACCAAGGCCCTCACGCTACATTCTCCATAGGAGGCGATGCAAAAGAGGGGGTACTAAATCCTAGGAGGGTGGATGTGATACCTCATGGTTCTATAAAATGCCGATTCATCAGTCCCCTGGTTGACTCGGCAGGGTTCCTGCAAGGATCCATGGTATCGTTGTACACTAACCCCACCGCTACTTTCTTGGCCGCTATGTAATCGATTCTATAATCTAATTGATGTGTGTCTCGTCCCACCGAGCATAAACACCTGTTACAAAATTTTAGAGACAACAAAGAGCACAACAAAGCTTGGCAAAAAGATTAGGTTTAGCAAAAATAAAATTAACAGTATGAAAACAAAAAACAAAGGAAGTTACGCTGCTATGAAAACTTGCGCCATCGGTGAATCGGGTTACAAAAGAGTTAAAAGGTTACCTTCAATTTCTGTGATGTTGGACAAAGTACACTTTAACCTATCATGCTCACACCATCCCCGATTTAATTTTGTCTGATCTACACGGTGTGGTGATGCTGAATCAACAAAATTTATATTCCTAAGTCTTCTGCACGCCGTAGTCAAGCTACTGGCAGAGCATAATGTCTAGTGGTCTTAACACGGATGGTGGGTTTTCATCCTAGGAATGATTCGCATCACAGTGTAAAGGTAAGACTTTTTATTTACTGATTGGTTTCAAAACAAGGTGAGTAGTTTGAAACTGATTAAATGTGAACTGAAAGTGATGCGTGAAAAGGTAACTCTGAAGATTTAGGTCACCAACTTGATAACATAGGCAAACAAAGTTGTCCTCAGTTTTATCCTCGTATTACGACAAGCAACCTATAGTCCAAGCCATAACCGGATCTTGTTTAACTAGCAAACCTAACCCTAAAACCACTCCTATTTGAGTCAACATTGTGTAATGCATCTACGCGCTTTCGGGCCAGAACCCTAACATTCAACATCATTTCAATTGTAGCTTCATCTAAAGAACCACGCATCTAGCAATAAAGATGCATCGATCCCAAGCATGGTAAGTATTGGCCAAATTAATGACATTAAACAAATTCAACCCTAGTTTGAAAGATAGGGGCCTACAAATACAAGATCAGAGGCATTCAACACATGAGATGGCAACCCAATCGCCTCTTACAACCAAGCTATACTAGCTTCCTTCCTCTCTCTCAAAGAAAAGAGGCTTAGGCTGCCACAAGGCCGAGCTGTCATCCTCAAGAGGGTTGTTCAAGTGTACCTCAGAAAATAAGAGAAAGAGAGAGAGAAGAGAGAGAACACCAAACCCTAACTAAAGTCATGCGAGATATTTACATAAAAATATTTGTGCTCTCAAAGGCCTTCCTGCTGTTGTTTTCAAGTTACAAAAACTACGGGGGCTTATAGGCCACCCATTATGTGAAACTACCATAAAGCTCAACACTTCGCTAAAATAAGGGACAAAGGAGTATCATTGACCAAAATGAGGTCGGTTTGCATTACACTACAAGGATGACAAAGCAGGTGCACTACAAAGTACAACACTCAGATGAATAGATTGGGTGTGTCTTTGCAGATGTAATTGCACGTAGATAGCTAAATCAGAAAATTCTCACTATGAATCGGCACTTACAGCTAAATTTCGTCATAGCTTAGTTTAATTTTTAGAGATACTTAAAGTGTGAAAATTTCGCTTAGAATAGTGCATAGCCGAAATTTTAAGCCTAGTGAAAGTCTTCAATTTCGCTAGGATTGCAATTTCGCATCCCAAATGGAATTTTCAGTAATCTGTAGCTAAATCTCTGAACCGTCATTTTCACTGCAGATTGCCTACCGCTTCCTTTCTCAGACAATTTTCATCACTTTGCCTTTCATTCCTTCTTTGGATTTTTGGTATGTTCGATGGTTGATGAATGGGTTCAATCTTCATGGTTCAAAGATATGTCCTCGATATTGAACTCTCAAGGCAGAAGACCTCAAGAAAACAACCAAAATAAATTCTAAACTGCATATGCGTGAAAAATAAGAAGACTTGAACACTCAATTGGTGATAATTGACATAGATTACGCCAAGCAAAGCACCCGCAAAACCCCATCTAAAATGTGGTTCAAAATAGCACTTTTTGGGCCCTAATCACCCTCCCCCAGCCGAGCCCTTCCGCAGAATGCCGCGCCCTACCGGACCACTTAGAAAGAGACCGGAAGCCTGGCCACCGCAGCCGCCTAATTCACCCACCATCGCTCTATCCATGCCCTGAGTCGCGCCACCACCGCAGACGCGAGATCCTCGCACCGCCGCCGCTCCCGTCCGTGTGCCTCTCAGCCACCGCTCGTCGCCCGCCGCCGCGCACCCGCCACATCAACTGGCGCAACCGTGGAGCCCCGGTCGCCGCCCTCAGGACGCAGCGACCTGCCCCGCATCATTCCTATACCGCTGCCCCGGTCCACCTGCTAGCCGAGCCCGCCCGTTTCACTTTCCCACTACGCCATGGTTCGCACTGCAGGGGCGGGTCCTCGTGCGCCTCACGTTCCTGACTCCCGAGCGAAGCCCCCGCCTACTCTCCGCCTTCCGCACTTAGTCTCAGAAAGGCCCCGAGGCGTAGCCCCTGAGGAGCTCGGGGGTTCTCGAGATAGTCGAACTGACAACCCCGGGCCCCCGCTGTAGGAGAGATCCGTGAGCCCCGCTCTGCTGGCCCTCGCTTCTCCAAGCTGGCCCGCACTTCAGATCGGGTAATTACTATCTTCTATCCGTGCCCGAGCCATCACCGCTGCCAGAAGACCAGAGGAGAGCTCATCCCCGATTATCCCCAAATTTCGAGGATCGAGGTTCTTCGGGCACCACTGGGAATGCAGGCTCCACTCTAGGGATTTTCATGGGGAGTCGATACGGGCGTTCCACACACACATTTAACCCCGTGATTTCTCGGACTCATGCGATCGGACGAAAGACATTACCTCACTATGTCGCTCATGATTGCCACCCAGCTATACTATCCCGGTGGAATTAGAACTACCATTCCATGACCTCCTGGGAGCTATCCGCTCGAGCTCCGATCTGGGTGATTTCATGATCGACCGGAGTTCTCGCAGCGGCAAACATGTACGCATCGCCTACGTAGACAAGCAGGTGCTAATTGAGGTTATCGGATCGTCACCGAACGATGTAGAGATGGTCCGATTCTTACATGAGACACTCACAGCTAGGACCTGCATTTGATTCGGGGAGGCGCCCCGCCTCTGATGTTTTCTTATCGGGATTATCTACTCAGACTAGCCTCCCTTCGCTTCAAAGATTACGGGCCCAAATGTAGGGGGGAGCCATCCGAGGCTCAGACCGATCTCTGGGGATACCGTTCAGTCCTCTGAAGCCGGTGATGACCCTCCCACTACATTTTAAAGATAAGGTCCACCGCAATGGCCCGGCCTGAAAGGTAGAGCGCCACCCCTTGTTGATACGACCGAGCCAAAGGTCCCCGAGCACTGGGCTTTCCAGGAGCCCGGATTGAGAGGAGGATTAGATGCCCTCGTGTTCTTAGCTCCTTCCAGAGCGATTCAGGATGCCGATCTCTTTCTCCTCCAAAGAATAGACCGGGTGAGGACGTACCGGACGGCGAGAGAGGGGTGTGCAGGACTCCCCGAGGGAGAGATGTTCATGTCCCGAGTGGTCGATGGAGAGGAGTCCAAGGCCGATATTTCTCCTCCATCTCCTCCACCGTCACCCATGCCCCGCTGATACTCCCGGCCAGCCCATATACAAGACAAAGACTTCCGAGGGTCACGCCCGATCCCAACCGACCCGATCAAGGACCACCGGTTTCTGGTGCTAAACCATATACTAGACTTCTACCTTTTTTTTTCGAGTTTAATTTATATCTGTGGTATACAAATAATTTTTGTAATAACCAATCGCCATTTACATATACAAAGTTGAACTACAATACACCGGAATGGTAGGTATCCATTAAAATCTCTACACATATAAGTCCCAATTACCTATACAAATATTTCTATACATGCATATATTTAATACAAACATCGGGAGATCGGAAAACAGGCTGTGAGCACCTATCTCTAGATGGCCCACCACCGTGTGGAATGTCCTCGTCCTTATCCCCTCTTCGCACTCTACACGGATTGAACACCCGTGCTGTTTTACGCTTAGTGGGAACATATTGACAATAACGACTAATAACACACAATCGGCTGTCACTATCTTTTTTACATTTCTACTTTACTTATACATAACGGTCTATTCTTATGACTTCTAACTCATCCTCTTACATTATACATGTAGATTTTATTCTGCTCGACTTATCATTATCTTGTTCATATTCTCATATCTTTTACAAAGCTGTAACTCATATCTACTACATGTTTGTCAGATCAAATCATATTCAAAGTAAACTTGTACGTATATAATGGCAATTCGGAACATATCAAGTCATATCAAATTCATACAGGGCCAAATAAAACTAATACCAATACATATTAGACTCTTATCATCATCACGACCGAAGCCATTAATCAACTCCCTTTAGCAATTACATTTCAAGATCTGGGATGCCCGTTTAACTTTAGTTACCGTTTAACAATTTTCATTTTCAAAAGTGTCGCGATCTGATCCCCTACTTGATCCCCGTTGGCGCATCCAGCCGAGTCTCGGTTTACGACGCTTTCAATCAAAAACATTTATTTCGTGTTAAATTTTTATTTTAAAAGTGTCGATCCGAATCCCGACTCTGACCCGGTTGGTTCAAGATGGAGCCCTGGTTTATCCGGAATTTTCAATTATCTTTCCAAAACATGTTGTTTATGTTATTCTATTTTAATCTTTTAATTGTTTAAAGCACTTCTTTCTGGGCAATCCCATGACCATTCAAATTCAAAAGACCCATAACATTCACGCTTTAATAACATGCATTTACAAAATAATGCCATTTATCTACATAACCTATATTAATTTTCGTGATGCTTTATTTACATCATTTATATTATCAACATGCATTTTCAATGCAATAATCCAATTCAATTCAATTTATGAGATTTACATATACATAAAAATCCTGATTTACACTCACATTGTTGGTTATTTCACTTTGACTATTTAATTCACATTTCGACGGATTCAATGAATCCTGCCCTTATTATCATTCCCAGAATGTGCCTACACATTTACGCACCGCCTCCCATCAGCGTATGCCGCTTGAACCCGACACGCGGTATTAATATTCGGTTCTCCCCACCGCGACAGATGCCGTTTGGTGCATCCCGACACGCAGGTCACTTATTCGTTCCTTCCATCATGATCGGATGCCGCTTATGCATCCTCGACACGTGGTATCACTTATCTCGCCTCCCATCATGACGGATTCCGCGCTTGGTGCATCCCCACAGCGGGTATCACTTATTCGCCTTCCCATCATGACGGATGCCGCTTTGGCATCCCGCACACGCGGTATCACTTTATTCGTTCTCCCATCAGCGACGGATGCCGCTTGCGTGCATCCCACATCGGGTTTCATTTATTCGGTTCTCCCATCATGACGGATGCCGTTTGGTGCATCCCGACACGTGGTATCAATTAAATGCCATATGCCATCAAGACGGATGCCGATTGGTGCATCCCGCCAAGTGGGACATTTCTTCAATGTCATACGCCATCATGACGGATGCCGATTGGCATCCCGCCAAGGGACACCGGAAAATTCTGGGTGCCTTCGTGATTTAATGCTCATTTTGGTGCATCCCGTCAGTGGATTCATTCGTACACATTACCACACCCACTGGATCTTCGTGAACTCAAATTTTGTCATCATCTACTCTTTCACCCGTTATCGATTATCACATTCAATTTCATATTCACTTCATATCTTCAAAGATATACCACCCATGTACTTATTTCAGATACTCATCTTTCTATACTCATTCATGGTACTATTCACGTATACTCATTCATGCTTATTCATGTATACTTATTCATGTATCTTCTACATATAATGATTCATATGCCTAAGTGCCATAGTACATCAACCATATAATCATTTACGTATAATTCATTCATACATTCATTCACGTATACCATTCATGTATACCAGACGTGATAGTCATTCATATACTTCCAATTTACGATACTCATTTTTAGATATCTTATCATTTGTTATCATTTCAGTTATATGTGATAATAATCATATATCACTTAACCACATTATGTGTTCATGACATATTGCCTTTCATTTTCACATTCATGTTTCAATTCGTTTTCATTTTCATTTTCCATAATAATTTTCATGATTCATGAACACATCTATTCATTTTTAATTTTCTACATTTTTCCTTGTTTCATGCCTACTACATATGGCACTTCATATTATTGTGAAGTATGATGTCTATGAAATAACACCTCATTCAGATATTCTGTCTCTATGAACTACTTTTACTTAGGAATTGGAATCAACTAATCGGATCATCCAAACTAAAGGTGGCATTTCATGCCAACCACGTTTACCCGGATTACACTAGAACAGTTTGTATTACTAATTTCTCCGGGGTCTTAACTTCATATTTGGCACTATCTCTTTGTACTATTTTAAATCTAACGTGCTAAGGGTTCATCTCCAATTGGAATCACCCAATTCGGAGCACCGAAACTCAAGTTACGTCCGAAACAACCCGGACTACTCTATGTTCAAAGTTGGAACCAGAATTTAGCTTGCACATGGCCCCACTTTGAGTGAATTTTTATGTCACTTAGGATAGGAATTTGGCGTTGCCTATTATTTATTTTTTGTTCTCCTTGAAGTATATTTTACGTAGCCACTTGAATCACTCAAATCGGATAAGAAATGAGCAAGTTATGGCCAAAATACGAAACTCCGGTCGAATCGAATGTGAGCAACAGTGTACTGGTACACCCCTAAAGTACCGTACACTTCGTAATAAAATGACCAGAACGAAAGTGTGTACACCGGTACACTTTCAAAGTAGTATCAGAAACACCCAAATGCCTTAAAATGTGTGTTTTCTCACATTTTTCCATAATTTTCTTTGATACTCAAATCAATTCTATACTTCCAAATATCTAACTCATTCAATTCACCTCGGGAATCTCTTTTTCTTATTCAATTTCTTCAATCCTCATCTTATTTCAAAGACTTATCAGCGCGAATTACTTCAAAACTATTCTAATATGGGGTTATGACCCATACTCAAACCAAAACATGAATATTAGTTAGGCTTGTTCTAAAACCCTACATTTTCATTGAATCATGAATCCATCCTCAAAATGGAGGATTTCATATGTTTCTCGGGTCTCATTTCAAGGTTTTACCAAGCTTACTTTCCATAATTATCAAGTTAGGATAAAACTCTAACAACAAAACCCTAGGTTTGGAAATCATAATCTTTTCTAGAATTCCTATAAAATCCATATGATCCATACCCAAGGTAGTTCCAAACTAGCTTTGATCTCCTCCTCTCTTTCTTCTTTCTTTCTTCCCTCTTCCCTTTTCTTCTCCTTCTCTCCCTCTCCCTCTCTCTTCTTCATTCCCTTTTTCCAAATAGAACTAAATAACTTTAAATCCCTTTTTTGCTACTAAGGCCATGTTTTGGCCAAGTCAAAACTCATTTTTGCTTTTAAGTTTCTCTAATTGCATCTTGGTCCCCATTTCTTTTATTTCCTATTCCATCTTTTTCTAATTCATTTTAAATCCCATAACTTCTTCTATTTACATTTCATTTTCTCAAATTCCATATTGGCATTATACCGATGGTTTTATGCCTTCTTATATCCTTCAAGTAGTAAATAACCACTTACCCTTATTTTATGATTAATTTCCTGGTCTATCGCTTTTATATTTCCTAAAATTCCTATTTAGCTTTTTTAATTGCTCATAAACAAGTCCCGAAAAACCGCTAAAGTATATTTCTCGGTGTTGGCACGGAGTAATGCCTGTCGTACAGTGAGCCAGCAGGTGTGCTATGGATGTTGTTTGTTCGTTTAGCCTGCAGGCATCGATGGATGAGAGATTATTTCGGTAGGAGACCACTCTAGAGCGATCATACCATGATCTCGCGGATCTTGAGTCACCTCGGTCTCATGTTTCTGCCCGTGAAGCCGAAACTCACCCGCACGACAGCGTTCTTTGGAACATGCTAGCGGCCCAATGCGTGGCATTCTGAGATCCACCACCACCACGTGATTGAGGTGGTCACACTCCTGTCTTTAGCTTTCCTATCCCTATGACATGTCTATATTCCGATTGGGAGGAAAAGTTAGAGTTAGGAGTGTCTTCTATTATGTTTTTGTATAGTTTTCAGCTTTGTCAGCGCACACTAATTTGTTTAGGATTCATGTATTGCTTGATAGTAGGTAGTGATACTTTTGTATGTTCAGCTATATTAAGCATGTACTAGCAATTTTGGTTATATCAAAATGCTTTACTGAGTTATATACAGTTTATTACACTTTTTCGTTCACTTTTGTGCCTCCACTTTGGGTATCCACTTTTGCCTTCAATTGAACAATTGAATTGCTTTTAATTGGACAATTGAATTGCCTTTAATTGGAAAATTGAAACCCTGTATGTTACCTTAATGCTAGAACAATTCCATGTATGATTCAGTTTTTGGTCAATTGAGATTTTAGCGTATTCAACTTGAATATTTCCCCTTTGAGCTAATTCACACACTGCACACCAGATTATGCCGATGGGTTGTGAATTTATATACCTCCTTTCACTTCGTAAAGTCGGCCTTAGATCTATTGATAACCAATAATAGGTTTATGTTACCCATATATGAAGACCAATGTAGTCTTCCAAAAAGAAAAAAAACAAAAAAAAAAAAAAGGAAAAAGAAAAGAAGAAAAAGAAAAATAAAGTCTTGCTTTGCACTTGAAAGCAGAGCACGGTCAGGGGTATATAAACGAAAGCCTTTAAAGCCCGATGCCTTAAACCTTAATTAGTTGGGAGTCGTCGACTTAGTGCTGGATTACGTGAGGTGAATGGGTGAGGTTTAAGGCGTGTTGTAGGTGCTTGATTCTCGGGGAGTCATTCGAGTCGGGTGAAACTGCGAGTTTGTGGTCAGTTGATCCTTTTGGCTTGATGCCCTAAACCTTAATTGGTTGAGAGTCATCGGTGGACCCCCGTTACACGGACTTTGGTGAAGTCGAGTTTTAAGCATTGCACCCTACAATGTAGTCAAATAAAGAAAGAAGAGTGTAGTTATTCCTATCTAGGTTGTTCAACAGCTTAAGGCCATGCCAGTAGCTAGGTTGGGGGGAAGGAATAATTTTGCAATTTATTGGCTCAATCTGGTTACATTAGGAACCATTAGATTTTGGTGGAAATTCAGGTTGATTTCCTTGGATCCAATGTTGACCTAAAACTTGTTCTTATATGGTTTTTGTTCTCTCATGTTGGTTTTCAAACAAGATATCAATTTTTCATTTTAAAGGTAATGCCTTTCAGTACATACACTTTTTGAACCGTATACACTTTTTGTAAAATCACTGCATGCATATCCTTATTGTTTTAGCATTGCTAAGGGACTAGCAACGTGTCGGTTGGGGGGTGTGATTAGTGCCCGAAAAGTGCTATTTGATGTGTGCGATCCACTTAGTTCGTGATGCCATTTGAGCTTGTTTTTGTGAGTTTGCAGGTCTTTAGCGTTACCTCGGTCATTTAGGTTTAAGTCTCGTAAAGATTTGTGAATGTTGAGAATCATGGTGTTTCAGCCGTAATGAAGGAATTTGAAGTGGATTTGAAGGAAGGAATGCAGTGAGCAAAGCAGGGCGATCGGAGTTTTAAGCTGATTACGAAAATTTTCTTTGGGATTGCGAAAATTTCGCAATCATAGCGAAAATTTAGCAATCCTAGTGAAATTTACTGTGCCTAGCGAAATTAACCAATTTTGCTATCTCACATAATTTTCGCTAGGCTAGCGAAATTCACTGTTGATAGCGAAATTTCTCAATTTCGCTATCACATCAAATTTCACTAGGCTAAGCGAGAGGCCCAAGCTAGGCCCTAAGCGAAATTTTCGCTATACCGCCAATTCCACACCTCATGAAATTCGCTGCCTGTGATTTTTGTATATTTGATCCCCCAAACGGCCGCGTTTGATGTATTACCATTATAGCCCTTATGTAATTTCATATTTTAGGTGTTTTAGTATTTTCACACATTTGGGTTAGGTATATAAGCCACCTTATAGTTATAACCCTATCTTTGTTTTGGTTGTTAATGACTGCTGTTTCTGGGTTCCATTTGTCTTCCTCTCGCAACAACAGCAGCATGACGCCATCGGGATGTTCAACCAGGTGCGTAGCCTGCGCTTGAAGGGGTTTGTTGGACTGGAACTCTCGCTTGTTGCATTCTCATTCTTTCAAATGTTCGATTACCGTATGGTTCCGACTTTTCAAGCTGGGATTTGTGCAGTTATTGCTCCTTTATGGTCAGCTGCGCATTTCGCTAACAGGACCGAGACCGTTGTGCTGGTAACACGTGTCGCTGGTCTTTCGCTGAAGCCAGCGTGAGGGACGGATGCTGGGTTTGCGCGGATGGAACGGACCTATTGCGACTAGGCTGGGGTGGTTCTGGGTTGGGTTTGCTAGTTAGGCTAAGTCGGTTTGGCTTTGACTGCCTTGTCGCGCTGTGCGGCTAACCGGGACGCTCGTTAACCTGTTTATCGGCCAGACTGACTGTTCAGTTACCATTCTTTACCTTCAAACCCCATTCGATTAACAGTCGACGACGACTGTTGTTTTGAATGGTCACAGTCGACAGCCTCTGTTTTCAGGCGCGAATACCGATCATTCAGCGGATAAATTATTCGGTGACGACGCCTTCGGACCGCTCGCTGCCGAACGCAACTGACTCTGACGTTGGGAGAGACTGGATCAATCATTGACGTTAGGACTCACCTGCAGTGACGCAGGCTAGGCTTTCAGGTGATGCTGAAGGCTGCCAGGGCCGTGTGTGATTTTCAGTTAAGCTCATTGACTAGCACATTACATTTGGTGTGTTCTCAAGAGCAATTTAATTAGCTTGCTGGATGATCTCATTTATGAAAAATGATATGTATGCAAAAGCGTTAAATGTAGGCATTCATGTATGGCATGTTAAATGCATGGACATGTGCTCAATCCTTATCAATAACAATAAAAGAAAAAAATAAAGAGAAATAAAAGAAAACTGGTCGGTGTCTTGAATTATTTCTAAAATTACAACCCTTGTAAATAAAATAAATAAATAAATAAATTACAAAGTTGAAGCAACGATTACATAACTCCACTTATCTTTAACTCTTTTATGCAAGTTCGATCTGACTCTTGATTATTCTTAAAACTTCTTTTGGGTAAATTCAATAACTCTTTATTGACAAAATTTAAGCCCATTTTTTTCTCCATGAGACCTAAAATACTTTTAGGCCTTTTGGACTTAGGTCACCAATGTGGTGTTGACGAAGCCATGTAGGGCAGAAAATAAAGTAATGAAGAAGCGAAAAGATAGAAAGCGAAGTTGTTTCAAAATCGCGTGTCTAAACATCTTCGATATTTTAGGCATAACTTTCTCTCTAGATGTCCATATAAGACAATTTTTGAATGTATAGAAAGTTGAGAAGTGTGGCTACAATCCATATGTTGATCACTTTCTATATCTTCATCTGATCTTCTTGTGTGAAAATTTTTACAAAAATAAATTACATAAAAAACTTATGCCCATTATGAAACACCACGAAGATCTAAAAAATCAACAAATCTTAACCTAAAACACCATACAATTACTGACCCTTTAAAATTTATATATTCAAACATTCATCAATATACAACAATTATTGTAGCGCCCATTTCTTAGGAATTCAGTTGTGACCGTCGACACAGAATATTCGTGGATGTCGGGTAACGAGTGCTACTCCGTGAGTCCCCTTTTCCGAGACTTAAGATTTAATGAAAATCGGGCGAGAGTCTCCTTTATGCAGGGAGCTCTACGAGATTACAACCTGTCTGACATTCTACACCAACCACCTTTGGGTCCACATACGGATAAAATGATAAAAATGGCCATGGGCTCATACATCACTACAGTAAAAATGCATTTGTTCTATATTACCATAGTTAGTTGACACATCACTCTTATCTGAGCATATATTAAATTTAATTCTAATACATGTTGTAAAATAATCAACGAGAAGCACATGTCGGCTTTCTTCTAGACCTATAGTGGCGTCGTCCTCCGTACACTCCACATTGCACGAGAATAATGATCCCTCGACAGGATGAGCAAAGCCCAGTAGTTATAATCTCCTACATGGGTTACTCCTCACCTAAGTGCACATGAAATGGAAACCAAACACACTCAAGCAAATACATGATCCTACTTGAATGTCTACATGCCTAATCCCATGTCTCGACTCCTCACTGACTCCCTCACACATGCCTAAGTAGATGTAAAAATCTGATTTCAAAACAAAAGGTTTTGTTCTCGAAAACTTACTCACAGGATTCGGTATATATTGGATAACCCTCACAGGTTAATTCTTTGGATAATCCTCAAGGGAGGTCATGCAGTCGACCTAGAGATGAATTGTTGGACAACCCTCCAAGAAGCGATTCTTGAAAAATCTTCATTTAAATTCCTTACCTGACCGTTTTCATTTTCTTTCATTTTCATGTCATGCACTCACACCTATCATTCTAGGGTGCCCCGGTTCATATGGAATGCATTATGGCATTTCCAAATAATTCATGCTAATATATTTTACATGCATATATTAACAAAATTAACTCACATAAATCATGTTATTCAATTTACAAAAATAACATCAAAATTAGCTCACATGGACTAATTAACAAATCAAGCAATTCATTTTGAATCACCCAAACCACACAAAAATCACACAACATATCACGTGAACAGTGAAACCTAGGCTCATTTGTTCACTTCCTTACTCTCGGGAGTTTCTCACTCAATCCCAATAGTTGGAACTAAAAAACACACGGCCATTCGGCCTCAGAACATCCATATCAATTCACATGCCACTTAGCCAAAGAATAAAGCAAGTAGGAAAAGATCCCTAACTCTTAGAGTTGTTAGAACTCCACAAAATCGGTGTCCAGGCGTAGCCCTTGCCGTGTAGAACAACTTTGCTTCTTGGCTGAGAGGCAGACGGTTCGAAATCAAAAATCTAGAGAGAAGTCACTCTTTCTCTCTACAAACTAGTTTGTCCGCTCCTTTGCTTGTTTTTCTTCAAATTGGAGAAGATGAAGACTATTCTTTGTCTTATTCACTTATTATTTTACTAAATCCCCCACTTTGTCCTTTTAGTTTTGATTTTTTGACACATGGCTTAATCTAAGCCATTCATCCATCATCTCACTAATCATGCAACATGTGTCATGAATTTTTATGTAGTAGGTGACTTTGTCACATCACATGTCTCTCCTGGCCAGTCATACGGCTTAGGCCTGGAGTGCCTCAGCGTGAGGCTGTTGTGCCGAAATTTGACGAGATTTGGCGTGTTAATTTAGATTTCGTAGACGATTCCAACGGTGAAGTCCGTTTTGTCATTCGAGATCTAGAAGAATTTCGGATTTTGGCTGAAATTACCATTTTACCATTTTTCAAAAAATTAGAATTTTCTCGGGTTTTACAATTATACATCCACAAGATTATCAAATAATGCAAGAATGCCCACATACACATTAATATGCAGATACACATAGACCTTCTGATACAAATGAAGGTTTTTAAAGTTCAAAACAACGTTTGCAATAGAAGATTTTGGTCTAGTAAATTTGAAAAATTAATAAAAACTCTTTTTACGATCCTCTGGTACATGCATACTAATCAACAAACAATAAAGAAGAAATACCTCAATCAAATTAAGGAATTTTTCGGGAAAGTAGGGTTGACAACTCAAGATCCTTTTTTTTTCCATGTTTTCCACGGTCTTCCAAGTCGTTATAACCGCTAGAATGCGTGTGGCGTCTGATTAACAAAGGTTTTGTTTTTAGAACTCTTGATATTCTCAACACATGAGATCAAGAGGGTTAGATGGAGGCAAAAAAGATGAAACTCTTTCTCTAATTTTTTATCACCTCTTGACGCCTAGGGTTTTGCCTCTATTTATAATATGCCTTGAATTGATCTCAACCATTGGATCAAGTGGCATATTTAAATATTGAATTAAAATTAATTCAAATTAAGTGACCAAAAATAAATAGGATTAATTTCTCAAATTAACCATTTCATCCATATAGTAATTACTATTAATTAATTAATTCAATAATTAATTAATGTTATTAATTTCTCGAAAATAACGATTGCATCCATATAGTAATTACTATTAATTAATTAATTCAATAATTAATTATCAAATAATTACTACATAGTTGCTATGAAACAATTTCTTTTGCTATCTTGAGGATTTCTTTTTTTCATTTTAATCCTGTACGGAGTGTTTTACAAGGTGGCGGGACCTATGGACTGTAATTCCAAGTTCTAATAAATTTGATAATTAATTAAACTCACTTAATCCAATTAATCTAATTTGTGGCCTGCAGTCTTATTCCCTTTAAAAAACGAGCGGGCTCTTGTAATTCTGAGAATAATTTACGTAGCGATACTCATGCAGTCCATTGATATGATCATTACATGCAATTCAATCCTCCAAAATTGGTCCATCATTAGAGCTAGGTGAAATTACAATTTTACCCCTCTAGTGATATATTTATCCTTAAGCTCCATTAATTCACTAGCTAAGAGATAATTTATAAACCTGTTATAAATTAGAGTGCTCAAATAGTTCAGTTCCAGAATTAACACTTAAAAAGAACCAATTATCCGGCTTCCCTCAAGAAGGGTTTGGATTCCATATTTGTAGGACATGTTCCCAGCCACCTATCTCGATGGGCCTCGAGACTTATAAGTATTAGACTCATCTGTAGAACCCGAGAAAATTTAAAATTTTTTCTAAAAGTATAAAATTAAATAATAAATTGCTAAAATGGCTCAGGGAAGCCTAGAAAATTCCTTTATTTCGGATGATGAAATATGGTGCGTCGTTAGTCATCTACAACAGTAACTCATAAAGTTTTTCTTTGAATTCACATGTAGTAGGAATTTTGTATGAGCCCACGAAGTTAGGTATCTAGTAACCCGAGAGCGAGATTTTCTTAAAAATCTCGAGTTATGAAATGACTTGAGTTAAGTTCTGTTTAAAATAAATTGGCGAGGCAAAAAATAAATTGTTTGAGACGAAACAAACCGTACGGGTAGTGGTAGCGTGGTGCAAAGTGGGCCCCACGTCGACTTATGCTTAAAGAGACAAAAAAGGGGAAGAAAGCTCATTTTTTTGGGGAGAAGAAATGATAGTGAGGGGAGAAGTGAGATGGAGAAAATGTTCACCTTCTCTCTACGATCTACGGAGATGAGGTGGTCGTAATCCGTCTTTGCAAAGATTTAAAGTTCATCTACTCGACGAGGGCTACGCGTGGGTATTGACAACATGCAGTTTCACCGAAGATTTCGGGTTTAGAGAAGAATATCTAGTGAGATAAGCTCTACCTTCTCTCTTACAGTGATCGACAACTCGGTTTCCGTCCGGCCAAGACTTAAAGTCGGAGTACTCGTCGAAGGCAACGCGTGGACATCGAAATCAAAAATTTTTGTCTAATATTCGAGAGGAAGTTCGGGAAGGCCGTGGGTCTCGGGTGTTCGGGACTCCTAAAAGTTTTGTCTTCGCTCCAAGAGGTAGGGAACCTTCCTACTCGGGTTTATATTTCATTTAAATGCTATTTTGGTCTTGGTTGAGCCCTAGGGGCTGTTTTGTATTAACAAACACAAAAATGTATTTCTTCGATTTGGGTTGTTTTGATAAGTTGATTTTGAGAGGTGAGTTTGAGACCAGATTGTGCCATGTTTATTCTTTGAATTGTGGACTCCAATTGGATGGGTTTATTCTTGGGTGAAAAGGGTTGTTTTAGGGATGAGTTTGGGTAGGAAAAATAGCATGTCGGGAGCTTTAAGGAGCCTTGGCAAAGCGTTCGTGGGTATCCTGGCACATGATCATTGTTCCTCTGAGGCCTCAACTTCGGACTGACCATAACTTTAACGTCCAGAGCTCCGTTTAGGTGTTCTTGGATAGCCGACCCTTTGAGTCTATAATCCATAGAAGATCCATCCATATATGGCTTGATAAAATTTGAACTCATATGGATTCTGAAATTTATGAAAAAGCAGTGCATTTCTTTGGTGCGCATCGATTCTTGTTCACATGAGGCCTCGACTTTGAATGGCCAAGTAACTTTCGTCCGACCTCCATTTAGGGTGTTCTTAGACTATATGGAAAGATCATGGAGTCTAAAATCTGACATATTATTTTAAATGGAAATTGGTGCTCACATCCTTGTTTAAAGTAGTTATTTACAACGAGTGTACTTCAGGTATTGGTTGTGGATGTGAGGAGTTGTGTGCTGAAGTTGCCATTACATGGCAGGTTGTAGGCTATCTTAGGTGCATGATATGCCATGAATTATCCTAGGTAGTGTATTGATGAAATGTTAACATGAGTTTGTGTGATTGATTGAAATGGCATTTCTTGGTTAAGAGGTGTCATGCTTGGATGTCAATATGTGTGCTCTTACATATTGGGTTTGTGATGTGTTTTCGTGTGGAAATGGCTATTGCATGGCATGTTGTAGACTAGTTTATTGGGCATTATGCGCCATGATGTAGCCTAGAGATTTAGGTATGACATTGTATCCTAAGTAGTAGTCGGAATGATGTTGATGCATGTTTGTTTGATGTGACATGAATGTGATAAATGTTAGTATGACTGCATGTATATTAACGTTTAATGAATGTATGGACTTTTTTGTGCTTTAGACATGAGTGTCCATGGTACACGGTGGAGTGTACGGTATACAGTGTCCATGTAGAGGTCTTTATACATTTGCCGCTGTGACTTAGGTATGTAAGCACAAGCGCATGCCCAGTGCACGGGGACATCGCATGGTGTGGGTGTGAGTGCATAGTCGTTGTCATTCACCATCCTTAGTGAATGGGTTCTGGACTCGTACTTTAGACGAAGTCTAATGGAGATCCACATTTTGCATGGTGTTGCACGGGTTAAAGAAATGGAAATGGCTCATTGCATTTCATGACACACTACCCCCCTTCCGGCGGGTGTGCGACCACTCCTGAAATCGGCCGTTACCTCTAGCGACTAGAAACTCTTGTGAAATGACCGTATTGCATGCTAAAACCCCCTATAATTTTTATTTTTTTTATTTTTCAACTTAGGATTTGGTAAAATGCTTACTTGTTGAAAAAGCAGCGTATAATAGTGCATATAGGAATAATTCCAAATCCTGTATATGCTAATTTACACTTTACCCAAATATGGCAACCAGCATACCAACACATTCTCACTAGACTATACTATGTACATACATATGTTCCATTTATACATATTCAAAGTCTTTTCGTTACATAATATTCTTAATTCTGACACTTGTACAATGTCGGAGAAATCTATTTGTGCTCCAGTCTTCTTGTACTGTACACGGAAATAGTTTTTAAAATAGAAAATAATGGGCTAAACGGAGGCTCGGTGAGTGTATGCTTTTGAAAAAGGTTTGCTTTCCGGAAAACATCTTCAGCGTAAAACTTTATTTTACAAATATTTTCCAGAATCCTTGCTTGCTTACTTTGCTTTTCTTTCTTAAAAAAGTTTCTAAAACTTTTCTGTACTTGCTTGCTTTTGTACTTGCTTGCTTTTAAAAGTTTATAAAACTTTTAATAATTGCTTGCTTGCTTTGTTTTTCTTTTCTTTAAAAGATTATAAAACTTTTATTGCTTCTTGCTTGAAAGTTTATAAGACTTCTCAAAACTTCTCTTGCTTGCTTGTTTCTATCTTGCTTGAAAAGTTTCTTAAAACTTTTCACAAACCTTTTGCTTTAAAATTTTCTCAAAACTTTTTCATAAAAGCAGGGCACAGGGCTCAATGGCATGCTTTAAATAAAATGGGAGCACGGGATCAGTTTACTTTAAATCCATAGGAGCTTGGCTCAACCGATCGTTTTGAAATCTAAACGGGAGCTTGGGCTCAACCGTTTGCTTTCAAAACTATATATCATACTTATAAAACATCAACCATTGGAGGCCTATACTTGCTTGTTGTACCCTAGTGAACACGGGAGCACAGGCATCGGCGGAGTGCGGTTGAAGGACACATGTCATACCTTTTACGGTAAATGTAGTGGAATTGACATCGTGTCGCCATCACCATAATTTGGTGGGAGCTCATAACCTTATATACTCTGTCGTGCCACGGTCTCCTTTAAATGCATGATGTATGTCTAAGTTTGTCGACCGAGCCAAAACTACGATGCATGTGTGAGATCCCAACACCCTGCAGTGCACGTACGGAATACCATACGACTGTTTGCTTTCTTAGGCCCAAGGGAAGCCTTGTTCCCTTTACATTTTCTTTTGCTCTTTGAAAAATGGTTTTACATTTTAAAACCATTTGCTTGCTTGCTTGCTTGAAAAACGGTTTAATTATTCAAAACCATTTGCTTACTTGCTTTCTTACTAGAAAAATGGTTTTACCATTTAAAACCAATGCTTGCTTTCTAATTCATTGCTTGCTTCTTGAAAATGGTTTGAAATCAAAGCCATGAAATACCAGTGTAAAACAATTTATAATTATAATAATACACTAGTATTTGGAAAATGAGTTTAGAGCACTCACTTCTTTTCTTGCTAACTTGAGCACAGTTCCACACTTTTCCCGCCTTTGCTTTTTTAACACACACTCCAGCGAATCGACAAATATTAATTGCCATCGTGTCATTATATAAACCTAATGTACTTCCTAGACTTAGTCACACTTAACGAATATCGTCAAGGCGGCGAGGTTCGCTACGTTTTTCGTTGAGTTCTAATCTTATTTGAACATCTCTTAATCATTTCCTAAGGTTCTAAGTTGTCAGATCTGGTCGGGACTTAATTATACAAAAAACCAAGACGATACCACGGGCATTTTGGGCTGCATTATGCCCAGGTACACCACTGGTTTGTCTGGGGTACATGTTGCATTCTATTGGCATGTATTGGTACATGTTGGACATGTCTGGGTACATATTATTTCCCAATTAAGTCTTAGAGTACACCCCTGTACAATATCTTTAGTAAATCCTCGAAATTTGCCCTTGTTGTTTCCTTTTGCCACTTTTTGTACCAATTCACTCCATATAACATCTATAATTCATATCACCTCAAGAATCATCATGGAAATCATCCAAAAACAACTTCACAACACTTGAATTGGTGCTTTGGAAATTCATAACCCAAACCATGGGTGAAAATCCAAGAACTCTTTTGAATTTAACCAAAGGTCCACCAATTCTTCTAACATCATATAATTTGATGATTGCATGTTTATTTTCCACTAATTGAGTTTACTCTCTAACCCGACCAAGTCGATGGTTTATGTGATCTTTGCCTGAAAACCTGGGCAGAAAAGGAGCGACTAATCTCCATGCAAGCTACTAGAGAATCCAAAATACACTTGATTCTAAGACAAACATACCTGAATTTTGGTCTTCTTCTTCTCCTCTTCCTTATTCTTCCTCTTCTTCTCTCATTTCTTTGCTCTCTTCTTCTCCTACGGGTTTGCTAGGGCAAACTTTGAGACCAAAAAGAAATTTTTGGTTTTTGTCTTCCTCTTTTATATTTTCCACTTTCCCTTAATTTCAATTTAGTCCTCATCTCTTTAATATTGCAATTCAACTATTGAAATTTCTAATGTGGCCCATCTCTACTTGTTTAATGATTTTCATACCCTTTTTGCTAAATGACAATTATACCCTTATTCTCATACACAATCCCGGGTTCCATAATATATCATTTTATAATTTTCATCTCCAAAATATTTCAATGTGACATTTAGTGCTCCTACCGATATATATCTATCACTCTCGTAAATTCATGTCGACCAGAACAAGTAAGTGTCATTAGGTTTACCAGATTGTTTGGAGGTTTACAATAATGTTATTTATCGGAGTATGTCCACTATAATATTGGAGGGTTGTCCACAAAATATCAATCGTTAGATTATGCCTAATTGATATACATCGGAGGGTTGCCCACACAACAAACTATCGGAGTGTGTCCACTATTTATATCGGGGAGTTGTCCATGGGTAAACACAAATACCTTTGTTTGGAAATGGATTTCATTCATGGCAAAATGCATGTTTAAGGGTAAATTGAGGACTTGATATATGGGGCATGATGAGTCGTGTCTCATTCATGACAAATAGGATTATGATAGGATTACATGTCTGGAGTTGGTGTGTGCTTGGTTGTTTGACCATTCTCATGTGCATTTAGGTGGGGCCAACCTTATGGGACATATCTACATTGGTTGCATTTCGCCCAGTCGTGGGATCCCCCTTTGGTCTGAGACATGTGCGCGATGACGGTCTCCTTAGAGGCTAACATCATGAAGCGGGCCGGGTTGTGGCCTTGATCCATGTCTTTTATATTATATTAGAACATGTTAGTTTTAATATAATGTTTTGTATTAAGAGTGATGTAATAACTCTTGGCGGATTCGGTGATATAGATTGTATTTATAT
Organism: Tetrastigma voinierianum; assembly: GCA_016808115.1. Lineage (NCBI taxonomy): Eukaryota > Viridiplantae > Streptophyta > Magnoliopsida > Vitales > Vitaceae > Tetrastigma > Tetrastigma voinierianum. The sequence continues at coordinate 12,638 of JAEQBH010005593.1, read as the reverse complement.
GGATAAATGGGCCCTACGTGGCCATTTTTACTCGTATGTGGACCCGGTGTGGTTGTTGTATAATATTGGGACAGGTTGTATTTTGGGTAGAACTCCTTTTACAAAGGAGACTCTGCCCAATTTTCGTTAAATCCCGAGTCTTGGGAAAAGGGGACTAAATGGTGTGGTGTTGGGTTACCCGATATCCACGAATCTTCCGCGGGTTGACGGGTTGTCAATGGACACCCGGGATTTGGGAGTATCCTGCTTTGTCTTAGGGCCAATTTGTAACCTATAGATCAAGGCTCTATTGAAATAAACGGGGAGTCCATGGCTACTGGGATTAAGATGGAAATCTACATATGATCATCTAGTGACAGTTTAAACTCTTAATTGTAACGATATATTATTTAAGAGTTTAAATACATATACAATTCTATCATATGTAATCAGTTATAGCTTTTACCATTTTAATGTAAGTACATCGATAATCCCGGATCAGATTATTGCATTCTTAATGTTCAGTGGACCGTACTAGTAGTATTTTAGATCAAAGATCCCTACTTTGATTTACTACGGATAGTTTAATTTATTATCTATAATCTTTACCATCTCATATATAACTGTTATATACTAAGATTATAGTTACATTAATAAACTTGTGATTTGATAATGCACTAGTGCCAGCATATAAAGAATCAATATAAATTTGTTTTTCAAGCAGTGAATGCATGCTTTTAGAGCATAACACAACTTAGAAGCGGTTGAATATAATTCATTCAGTAGAATGGTTATAGAAAAAAAAATTGTTTTATATATCTATGGTGTTCGAAATGATTTTGAGTTTGATTTGATTGTTGTAGTGGACTTGATGTCCCATTGTTGGATGTAGAGTAAATTAAATTGTTTTATTGCATGTTTTTAATAAATTAGGTAATCTTAGAAAAACGAAAGAACCTAAAGTTTTCATAAATATTTGCATTATAAAAAGTTTGGAATGTTTAAGGAAAAAGTTTTCTATATATTCTGCAGTTTTACTAAATGAACAAGATGGGTTATTCTGGTTCATTTAAAAAGGTTCAAAAATGAAGTTTTGGCTGTCTATGAACAGGGAGGGATCTAAGATTGGAAAAGAGGCTTGGGTTGATCATGATGATATGAACAAAAATGAGGGTTCAACATAGTTAAAACGTATTGATGGTGGCAACTATCGTTGAAGATTGTTTGGTGCGACAGTGAAGAAGGTGACCAAGTATTGGCTTTGTTGAGCTTGAGTTAATGGTTGACTACGTCATTATATGGATCTGAGATTCAGTTTTGACTTGCTAGAAAATCATGGCGAGTTATCTTGCTGGGGATATGATGCAAAGGCTTTATCTTGACGGGTTTGATGGTCAAATATCCCTGATCTCTACGTGGTGTCATTGCTGAACAATAAACATTACTGATAAAGTGTGCCAGCTACCTTCATTAATTTTGGGATTGAAGACTATTTGCTGCCAGCCATATATTAAATTTAGAATTAAAACATAACATGTGAGTCATCAGTACGTCAGACTTTCTTCTAAATATTTCAGTTCATTGTTCCCTCATAATCTGCACTGAAAGGGATCTGACAGATGAAACCCAAACTTTTAATGGGGAAGATCATACAGTATTTATCACACTAAAGTGGTCTGATGACTTGATAAACACATTCAAACAATGCTGGTCTGTAGATATCTTATGACAGCTGGATCAAGGTCCTCTTGATCTCTCATATTCATTACTGAGTGTTATGTTTATTCAGTGGGCGACCTGAATTGTATATATATGATTAGGGCAACTTCAAGTGGTACAAATCAGTTAATTGTTTACAGCTTAATTTTATCAGGTGGATAATCATTGGAAAAACTCATTGGATTGTTATCTTTTAGTTTATGGATTCACCTCTCAATGTTAATATTTTTGGGCTACTCGACATTTTTATAGACTAATTCTTTTGCACTTAACTGTTACGGATATTAAGTTAATTAATGTATTGCTAGGTTGATGATCCCAATCATTTACAGTAGTATGAATACTGTATAAATTAAATCTTTGACATTGGCCCCCTTAACATTACCATTCTAAACATCAAAGATTCAACTACTTGGGCTAATGTTCAAACTTTCTAAACTGTTATGATTGAATTATAACTTAAACTATGTTTACAAATCTCGAAACATTCTAGAATGGTGAAAACATAGTTTTTATTAAAATCTAAATCTATTTGGTTAACATGTTATTGACCTATTAATTCTGTTATAGTCAAACATTTGTGTTTTTATTACATCATTAACCAGTGAGCTGTGGAAGGTCAGACATCCATTTTCTTTAGAAAAATTATATCATGTAATTGATTAGTTTTGTGGTTGAATCTGACTACCTCAGACTTTCTTAACGAGCATTTCAGCAGAAGTACTAGACCAGAATAAGCTTGTGGGAGAGATCTACCTCGAAGGAGTTTGAAGAAACTCGTCCAGGGGTCCGCTGCTTTTGCCCGCGTAGAACGTTTTTCCTTCTCGCCCCGGAGACCGCCAACGGTTGGATCTCCCGGTATTCTAGAGAGAAGCACCCTCTCTCTCTAAAAAGCTCTCAAAAGATAAGCTACTGGACCTCCCCCAAATGTTTCCCACGTTTTTCTTTTTGGCTCAATGTAGGAGAAGAAGCACTATTGGCTATTTTGGCATTTTGTGACTTAAACTTTCTAAATATTACCTTTATGTCCCTCTTTTACCAGAATCGATATTCGGCACTATCTCGATCGTCCATTTTCATCATTTATCTACTCATACCACTTATGGTACATGAGTACATGCTATATGTGCCTTTCGTTGAATCGAAAATCGATTCTGACACGAAATCGCGATGCCTCGAAGCGTCTGGAGCTCATTGTCTCGGGAAAATTACGAGGAATTTTACGTGCTAGTTAGATTCCTTGAGCTTGATTCGAAAGGTCTGTTGATCATTTGTCATCAGAGATCTAGAGATTAATTGGTTTTTGGCAAAATTGCAATTTTATGTCGAGTCTGATTTTCTTAACTTTATTCGTAAATTGGAATTTGCAAGATTCTTCTGATTGGCGAGAGATCACTGGTTCGAGTTTGTGATAATGTAGTACTAGAACGATGTAATGCAAAGTGAATAGGTGTAAAAAAAAACATATAAAGATACATATGATCAAATAAATATTTTGATTAAATTAATATTATTTTAATTTTATAATGGAGAAGAGAACTTGAAAGAGTTAAATAAGAGACTTTAAAGTTCTTATGTTTTTCAGAAACTTTCTAAGAAATGGAAATAATGTTTCAGAAGAAATGACGATTAAATTAAAAATAAAATATAAGAGTATTTTGTTTGTTTAATAAAAACTAGTTTAAAAATGATTTTAAAAGTATGTTTATAATTGTAGATAATAAATAGTTTAATAAATAGAAAATGAATTGCATGTGATATATGAGACCGTAGATGATATTTTGTCTTTATATTAAAATAATTCTTTTAATTTTGATTATTGAGAGTTTTTAAACCTAATATTCTATTGTAAAGAATGAGATGTGATCTTTAAGTTCATGAATTATAACGAAATATTTTATATTTATATAAATTCAGCTGATGATGTTCTTTGACCCCTTGTTCTTGTCTCTGCGCGGGACTTTTGGGTACCCCGGCTTTATGGGGTTGTATACTGGTCTTCGCGGGGGTATGACGTCAGAACTGATTCTCTGGTTGGAAGAAATGGCCCCGGTGTGACGATTTGTCACATTTAGCGATCTTATCATCATTGATCTGGAGCTTCCCGTTGAAAATAGTTTGGCGATTTATGAAGTCACACAATGTGTTTTGATATTGAGATTTCAATCGGTGGTAAGAATCTTCCCAAATAATTCAGGATTGGAACTACTGATTAGAGACTTCTCTTTGGGACAGAATAATAACTTTATCAATTATCTTTATCTTTTTCAGTTCTGTGGTTTTGAACTTGTCACATTGCTGCATCGTCTTTAACTGAGCCATGGATGAGAAGATGGATTTTCTCACTTTTTTTGTGCATGATATTGAGGACATATATCAAAAAAAGTAAAATTTTTAAAAAATTATAAAGAAGGCATTTAAATACATGTAATAATTTTATTAATTTGAATTTAAATATATTAGATTATGAATAATATGAACCACAATAGTTAAGAAAAAATAAAATTAAAGTAAAAGGATCAAATGTATTAATATAAATAATATCTTTAAAGGTAAAAATTAGTGTTATTATATTATGTTTACAGAAAAAAATATTCAGTTGCTCAATTGAAGTATTTACACGATGATTGGAAAAGACTTAATTGAAATTTAATTAATAATAATATTTATATTTAGAATTAATCTTGTAAATCCAGTTAGAATCATTTATATGTTATGATAGCATTTGCAAATATAAACAAGGTAAAATGTATTTTATTTATAAGGAGATAAATAATTTCATTTTAAAACAATCCTTTTATTAATAATTTTATATAAATTGGTTTTAAAATACTTGTGGATCTTATTAAAATATATGAGTTAAACAAAGAATAAAGATTAAATTCAAATTTTAAATTTTAAAATAATAACAATTAATATAAATAAGAAAATAAGGCATTGTAAGTTTATTGTAATCTAAATAAAAAAAGTTATGTGGCCTTGAGATTAAGGTGTCAGATTGACAACAGTGGAGATACCTTTGTCTCAAATCATGAGACCCATACATGAGTAAAAATGGCCACTTTGGCCTACACATCATACTCATCAAACATTTAAACCAACTATATTACCATAGTTCAAGAGTTATTACATTACTCTTAATACAAACATAAATTAAAAATTAAAATTCTAATACATGTTATACAAAATAAATACCAAAGCCACATGTAGGCTTTCTTCTCACAGAGGCCTCTAAAGAGCGTCGTCTTCCCGAGTACTCCCTATACCTGAAATAATATTTCCTCGATAGGGTGAGCAATGCCCAATAGTGAAATTTTCCTACATGGGTTACTCCCCACCTAAGTGCACATGCAATGGCACACCAAACAGTCAAGCAAAACAAATATGTTCCTACTCAAATGTCTACATGATATGAATGAGAATGCTACTCACCCTTTCCCACTTCTCAAGCCCTCAGTGACTTCCTCACGCATTCCTAATCAAAATGTGAGAAAATACTGTTTTCAAAACAAAATATTTTTGTTCTTGAAAACCTCATACAGAGTTTCAGTAAATATATTGGACTACCTTATGAAATGGTGCTGGGTCATTTTGAAACAATCATGAGTCGACCCTCTCCGAGATGAACGTTAGACCACTCCAAGGCAATTCTTTGAAAAATCTTCCTTGAAATTCCTTTCACAACCATTTTTTGTAACACCTGTCAGAGTCTAGTGAAATCTTTGTAGGGGTGTATAAGAGTACTAAGTGTAACATTGTAGTATTTTGGAGACTAAAATATGAAATGATAAATTATGGAACCGAAAATTTTAGTACTTGAATAAGGGTAAAATTGTCATTTAGCAAAAAGGATATGGAAATTAGAATCAAGGTATAGATGGGCCATCATATAAATAACAAAAGTTGATCTTAAAATTCTTGGGAGATGGAGGACTTAATTGTAATTAGAAGAGACTTGAGATTTTAATTGTGGGAGACAAATAAAAAATTTAATTTTGTCTCAAGTTTGCCCTAGCTGACCCGTAGGAGGAGAAGGAGAGAGCCAAGAGGAGGAAGAGAAGGAAGAAGAAGATCAAGGTATGAAATCCTTATTTTTGGGTTTTTGATATGAATCCTAAGGTTTTTGGATGGAGATTAGTTTCTCCTTTAGTCTAGGGTTGTGTGGAAAAATCACATAAACCTTTGAATTGTTGGGGTTATGAGAGTAAAACCCCAATTGGGAGAAAACAAACATGGAATCATCAAATTATGTGGTTTATAAAGAATTGGTGGACCTTAGGTAGAGTTCTTGGATTTTCACCTAGGGTTTTGTGGTTTGAGGTTCCATAGCACCAATGCAAGTGTTGTGGAGTTGTTTTAGGATGATTTCCATGATAATTCTTGAGGTGTTATGAATTATAGAAGTTGTAGGAAGTGAATTGGTGTCAAAAGTGGCAAAAGAAGCAAATCTTGGCAAATTTAGGAAGGTGTCTGGTATGTACGGGGTGTCTTAGAGTACCTGGCGAAAATACAACATGCAGTACATGTTCAGGAATATCTTAGGTACATGTGTTCCCAAAAATGTGCGAGAATGTTATGTTTTGGTGTCGTACATTAAGCCAGTCATTACACCGATAGTTTAGGAACCTTATTGAATGAATAAGATAGGTTCGAATAAGATCGGGACTCGACGAAAACGTAGCGTACCTCGCCAATTAAATGATTAAGATATTGTTGAGTGTCAATAAGTCTAGGAAGTATGTTAAGATTATACGTTATGCGTAGCCAATTAATATTTACCGTATTTCGTTTGAGTGAGTAGGTTAAAAAGCAAAGGCGGGTAAAGTGTGGAACTGTGCTCAAGTTTAGCTAGCAAAGAGGTGAGTGTTCTAAACTTATTTTTCCAAATGCTAGTGTATTATATATATATAAATTGTTTTACACTGGTATTTCATGGTTTTGATTTTAAAACCATATTGTAAAGCAAGAAATGAGTTTAGAAAGCAAGTAATGGTTCGGATGCATCCAATCATATCTTTGATTGAAAAGCAAACAAATGGTTTTGATTTAAACCATAATTGAAAAGTAAGCAAATGGTTTCGATTTAAACAATAATTGAAAAGTAATCAAATGGTTTTGATTTAAGCCATGATGGAAATGAAAGTAAATGGTTTTGAATTATTAAACCATTTTTCAAGAAAGCAAGCGATGGTTTTAAATTGTAAAACCATTTTTCAAAGAGCAAGCAAGCAAGCAAAAAGAATAATTGCGAAAACAGGTCTTACGTGCTAGCTAGACTTGGTAATCTGTCTTTGACATGGAGCTCTAACTAAATATGGTGATGGCGACAAAAGTCAGTTCCGCCATATTCACTTTGGAAAAAGGTGATGCGGACATAGGTCCTTCCACCTTACGGTCGATGCACGAGGCTCCGTGTTCCTTTAGAGATACAAATAAAAAATAAGGCCTCAGATGGTTTGAGGTGTTATAAGCATGATAAATAGTTTTGAAAAATCCAATAATTGGTTCACGGTCGCCGGGCTTGAGTAGAGTTTTAAAGCAAAGGTTGAGCCCGGGCTCCGGGTTTTATTTTTAAAGCATGCGGTTGGGCCTCGAGCTCAAGTTTATGAAAACGTTTTGAGAAACTTTACCAAGGTTTGTGAAGGTCTTAAGAAACTTTTCAAACAAGATAAAACAATGAGCAGAGAAATTATGAGGTTTTATAAACTTCTAAACAAACTATTGATAAGAGTTTCTATTTTAAAAGTAAGCAGCCCGGCAAGCAAGTAATAAAAGTTTTATAAACTTTTTAAAAGCAAGCAAGTACAAAGCAGCAGAAAGAGATTATAGGGCTTTTGGCAAGCAAGCAAAGAAAAACATGGAAATAATTATCAAACTGAAGTTTTATAGTTTTGAGGCATTTTAGATAAAATCTTTTATAAAAAGTACCTCAACCCGACTCGTTTAGATCATTTATTTTTCTATTTTAAAGCTATTTTGCGGGTGCAGTCACACTTAAAATATTTAGACACAATAGGATTTAATCACGACATTGTACAAGTGTTGTAATTAAGAATATTATGTTAGGAAAATACTTTGAATTTGTATAATGGACATATGTATGTACATAGTTTAGTATGATGAGAATATGTTGGTATGCTGGTTACTATATTTGGTTATAGTGTAAATTGGATGTATATAGGATTCGGAATTATACCATATGCAGCCGTAATGCTGCCGAAGTTTTTCTGCTGCTAAGATTTTACCAAATCCTAAGTTGAAAAATAAAAGAAAAAATTTGATAGTAGGTTTAAGCGGCAAATACGACCGCTTCCACGGGAGTTTCTAGTCGTTAGAGTACTTATTTGGGAATTTCTACGTGGAGTGGCTTGACTTTACCCGCCACATTTGAAAGGGAATTGAGGGTGTGTCAATTTTCCATTTTCTTTTCTTTCATGCTGTGCACTCACCTAATTTCCCTAGGTGCCTCGGTGCATATGGAATCTGATATACCATTCCAAACAATTCATGTTAATGTCGAAGCATGCATATATATATATATATATATATATATATATTAGCAATGACATCAACGTACCATGGATAATTATAATTGATACATGTAATTCTCTTCCATGCACAACCCATGTTAATACATCACTTACAACATACATTAACATGTAATATTCCTGCTTGCATGTTATTCTACCTGAAGCCGCAACACCGCAAACAGGTCATGATCTTGGACCCATCAACGAGGTACCTCGGCCCTTCCATGACCATGAACGGTTTTGGTTTGTCATCCATGCAACATCAAACAGCCATAAAACCTAGAAACTTTAAGTTTACAGTTCAAACTTTCCATACCTATAACAACCTACAACAGCCTACCACATGCCATGCAATGGTCATGTTAAAACCCGGCTATTCACTTTAACACAACCAAGCAACCTGCACACTCGGTGCTAAACATAATTTACAACAAGGTTATGAAAACCCAATGCCCTCCAAAGGAAAATATCTGGAATTTTGACTCAATGGGATTTCCGTAGAGTCCAAGAACACCCGAGTCGGAATTCGGACGAAGAAGTTATGACCTTACCCGGCTAGCCTACTTACATGACCGAACGCTCCTTTACGGCCAGCTCAATTACCCAATGCCCTCCATAATCATATGGATGGAATAGTTACTAAATGGGCTTTACATAGAGTCTAAGAACACCCAAATCGGAATTCGAACGAAGAAGTTATGACCCTCCGAAGTTGGAGGTCACACATGACTAGGAAGTCTACCCGGCTAGCCTACATTACCTAAATGAAAGCTCATTTCTGGATGAATCCAGCACCAAATGACCTAAAAAGGATCCAGATGGAAACTTCACTCAATGGGCTTTCCATAGAGTCCAAGAACACCTGAATCAAAATTTGGACAAAAAAGTTATGACCTTCCGAAGTTAGAGGTCACACATGACTAGGAAGCCTTACACGGCTAGCCTACCTTACTTAACTGAATGATCGTTTCCGGCCGGATCCAGCACCCAATGCCCTCAAAATACATTCATATGGAATCTTGAATCAATGGGATTTCCATAGAGTCTAAGAACACCAAATTAGGTCGAATGAGAAGTTGCCGAAGCCTTAGAAGTTGGGAGTCACACATGACTAGGCAGCCTTACCCGACTAGCCTACCTTACCTAACCGAGCGCTCCTTTACAGTTTGCTCCAGAACACAATGCCCTCCAAAGGCATCTATCTGGAAACTTAAGTAAATGGGCTTTCCATAGAGTCAAGAACCTGAGTAGATTGGACCAGAAGAAGTTATGACCTTAAATTTGGAGTCAAACCTTGACTGAGCGACCTTACCGGCTATCCTACCTTACCTACCCGAATGCTCCTTTTTGGCCTGATCCAGCACCCAATACCCTCCAAATTCATTCAGATGGAAGGTTGAATTAATGGGATTTCCATAGAGTCCAGGGCTGCAGAATGGTCGGACGAAGTTATGACCTTAGAGTTGGAGGTCACACATGATAAGACTGACCTTAGGCTAGCTGCCTTACCCTACCAGACTCTCCTTTCCGGTTGTCTCTAGAACCCAATGCCATCCAAAGACATCTATCTGGAAACGTAACTCAATGGGATTTCCATATAGTCAAACACCCAAATCCCGAGTCGTCTGAAGAAGTTATGACATTCGAGTTTGAGGTCCACATGACTAAGCGGCCTTGCAGGCTAGCCTAACTTACTGTCAGACCGCTCCTTTTTCGATTGGATCAGCACCCTACCCTCAAGTCAATTCAGATGGAAGCTTGAGTCAATGGGATTTCCATAGAGTCCAAGGACCTTGAATCGAATTTGGGCGAAGAAATTATGACCTTAGAGTTGGAGGTCACACATGACTAGGTAGCCTACCCACTGCCCTCCAAAGAATCCAGATGTAAAATTAACTCAATGGGCTTTCCAGATAGTCTTAGAACACCCAAATTGGAATTGTGATGAAGAAGCACATGACATTCAAGTCGATGTCACACATGACTAGGCAGTCGCATTCTACGGCTCATCTACCTAACTGAATGCTCGTTTCCGGCCTTTTCCAGAACCCAATGCCCTCCAAATTCATTCAGATGGAAGATTGACACAATTAGATTTCCATAGAGTCCATGAACACCAAAATCGGAATTCGGACGAAGAAGTTATGACCTTTCAAAGTTTGAGGTCACACATGACTAGGCAGCCTTACTCAGCTAGCCTACCTTACCTGACCGAATGCCCGTTTATGGACAGCTCAAGTACCCAATACCCTCCATAGTCATATGGATGGAATATTTACTAAATGGGCTTTACAGAGAGTCTAAGAACACCGAATCACTGATCTACAGTTATGACCTCTCCGGTTGTAGGTCACATGACCTGGCACTCTTCTTACGTGAGATATGCCTAGCTTAAGTAAATTAACGCTAATTTATGAATGAATTCAGCACAAAATGCCCTCTAAAGGCATCCCGAAGGAAACGTGACTCAATGGTCTCTCCATAGAGTCCAAGAACACCCGAATCAGAATTCGACGGTTAGTTATGACGTCTGGGTCGAGGTCACACATGACTAGATGTACTTACCCATTAGTGTCTTACCTACCCGAATGATTCTTTCCGGCCGGATCCAGCACCCAATGCACTCAAAATGAATTCATATGGAAGCTTGAATCAATGGGATTTCCAGATAGTCTAAGAACACCCTAATCATAATTCCGACAAAGAAGTTATGACTTTCCGAAGTTTGAGGTCACACATGACTAGGCAGCCTTACCCGGCTAGCCGACCTTACCTACCCGAACGCTCCTTTAAGGTTATCTCTAGAACCCAATGCCATCTAAAGGCATCTATATGGAAATTTAACTCAATGGGATTTCCATATAGTCCAAGAACACCCAAATCGGAATTCGTACGAAGAAGTTATGACATTCCGAAGTTTGAGGTCACACTTGACTAAGCAGCCTTACCCGGCTAGCCTAACCTACCTATCGGAACGCTCCTTTTCAGCCGGATCTAGCACCCACTACCCTCCAAATTAATTCAGATGGAATCTTGACTCAATGGGATTTCCATAGAGTCCAAGAACACCCGAATCGGAATTCGGACGAAGAAGTTATGACCTTCCGAAGTTGGAGGTCACACATGACTAGGTAGCCTTACCCGGCTAGCCTAAGTTACCTACCCGAACGCTCCTTTCCAGTCGGCTCCAGAACCCACTACCCTCCAAAGCATCCAAATGTAAAATTAACTCAATGGGCTTTCCATATTGTCTTAGAACACCAAAATTTGAATTCGTACGAAGAAGTTATGACATTCCGAAGTTGGATGTCACACATGACTAGGTAAATTTTTGACCGCTAGCTTCACTTTACCTAACCGAACGCGTTTTGGCTTCGTTTGAACCCACCCGTCCAAATTCTTTGAGATGGAATCTTGACTCATTTCCATAGAGTCCATGAATACCCGAATCGGAATTCGGACAAAGAAGTTATGACATTCTGAAGTTAGAGGTCACACATGACTAGGCAGCCTTACCCGGCTAGCCTACCTTACATAAATGAAAGCTCATTCTGGATGAATCCAGCACCAACTGACCTCAAAAGGAATCCAGATGGAAACTTCGCTCAATGGGCTTTCCATAGAGTACAAGAACACCCGAATCGAAATTTGGACAAAAAAGTTATGACCTACCGAAGTTAGAGGTCACACATGACTAAGAAGCCTTACCCGGCTAGCCTACCTTACCTACCTGAATGATCCTTTCCGGCCGGATCCCACACCCACTGCCCTCAAAATACATTCATATGGAAGCTTGAATCAATGGGATTTCCATAGAGTCTAAGAACACCCAAATTGGAATTCGGACAAGGAAGTTATGACCTTCCGAAGTTGGAAGTCACACATGACTAGGCAGCCTTACCCGACTAGCCTACCTTACCTAACCGAGCGCTCCTTTCCAGTTTTATCCAGAAACCAATGCCCTACAAAGGCCTCTATATGGAAACTTAAGTCAATGGGCTTTCCATAGAGTCCAAGAACACTCAAATCGGAATTCGGACGAAGAAGTTATGACCTTCCGAAGTTTGAGGTCACACATGACTAGGCAGCCTTACCCGGCTAGCCAACCTTACCTACCCGAACGCTCCTTTTTAACCTGATCCAGCAAACAATACCCTCCAAATTAATTCAGATGGAAGCTTGAATCAATGGGATTTCCATAGAGTCCAAGAACACCCGAATCGGAATTCGGACGAAGAAGTTATGACCTTCCGATGTTGGAGGTCACACATGACTAGGCAGCCTTACCCGGCTAGCCTACCTTACCTACCCGAACGCTCCTTTCCAGTCGGCTCCAGAACGCACTACTCTCAAAAGCATCCAGATATAAAATTAACTCAATGGTCTTTCCATATATTCTAATACACCGTA